>CM044443.1:122800176-122828764 GCA_024363595.1 Xenopus borealis | reverse complement strand
GGGGGGGGGGGGGGTCACTGACCCCAACATCTAAAAAAAATGCTCTTGTGAGGATACAGTTTTACTTTACTTCATTATTTATTACAGGTATGGGATCTGTTATCCAGGATGCTCTGGACCTGGGGTTTAACAGATAACAGATCTTTCTGTAATCTGGCTCTTCATACCTTATTAAAGGAATAGTTGAGTGTAAAAATAAAAACTGGGTAAATAGGCTGTGCAAAATAATAAACTAATATAGTTATTTAACCAAAAATGTAATGTATAAAGGCTGGAGTGAGTGGATGTCTAACATAATAGCCACTACTTCCTGCTTTTCAGCTCTCTTGCTTTCCACTGATTGGTTACCAGGCAGTAACCAATCAATGACTTGAGGGAGGGCTAGATGGGTCATAACTGTTGCTTTTGAATCTGAGCTGAATGCTGAGGATCAATTACAAACTCACTGAACAGTTATGTCCCTTGTGGCCCCCCCTCAAGTCGCTGACTTACTCAGAGTTAGAGAGCTGAAAAGCAGGAAGTTGTGTTCTGACTATTATGTTAGACATCCAGTCACTCCAGCCTTTATACATTACATTTTTGGCTAAATAACTATATTAGAAACATTTTTTATTTTGCACAGACCATCTATTTACCCAGTTTTTATTTTTACATTTGTTCTTTTAAGTCTACTAGAAAATCATATAAACATTAAATAAACCCAATAGGCTGGTTTTGCCTCCAATAAGGATTAATTATATCTTAGTTGGGATCAAGTACAAACTACTGTTTTATTATTTAAATTGGATTTGGATTCCCACAATTTGGAGCGATCTGCATAACAGGTTTCAGGATAACGAATCTCACACCTGTAGTACTTTACTTGCTCATCTTCCTGTTCATATCCCAGTCTCTTATCCAAATCAGTGCATGGTTACTAGGGTAGTTTGGAGCCTAGCAACCAGAAGGCTGAAACCGCAAACTGGAGAGCTGCTGAATAAAAAGCTAAATAACTCAAAACCCCACAAATAATGTTAAAGTTGTCTCAGAATATCCAGGTCTGCTGTGCCAGTGAGGTAAGTTTAGAAACTTTGCTCTGCCATTGCACCACCAGTTACCAAAAACTCTTAAGAGACAAATTTCTGTTTTTTCAAACCGGAAATCGTCTGTAATAGCAATTCTCTGCGCTGACATTGTGTATTCGACTGGACCCTCTCCAGCATCAAAAAGGCAAGTGTGGGGGTGGAGGCAGGAGTGGCACCAGGATAATTGCCCTCTATTCGGCCCATCACTTAAAGGAGAACTAAACCCTAAAAATGAAGATGGCTAAAAATAACCTATTTTTTATAATTAATTTATTGCACCAGCCTAAAGTTTCAGCTTGTCAATATCAGCAATGATCCAGGACTTCAAACTTGTCACGGGGGTCCCCATCGATCTACATGCATGAAGGCAGGTGGCCCCAGTGTTTTCTGATGCCATGGTTCATAGATTTTCTATACTTAAAGTGATAATTTTTTTAAATGCATCAGTTAATAGTGCTGCTCCAGTAGACTTCTGCGCTGAAATCCATTTCTCAAAAGAGCAAACAGATTTTTTTATATTTCATTTTGAAATCTGACATGGGGCTAGACATTTTGTCAATTTCCCAGCTGCCCCTGGTTATGTGACTTGTGCCAGCACTTTAGGAGGGAACTGCTTTCTGGCACGCTGTTGTTTTTCCTTCTCAATGTAACTGAATAGTACGCAGTGGGACATGGGTTTTACTATTGAGTGTTGTTCTTAGATCTACCAGGCAGCTGTTACCTTGTGTTAGGGAGCTGTTATCTGGTTACCTTCCCATTGTTCTGTTGTTAGGCTGCTGGGGGGGGGTGATATGACTCCAACTTGCAGTACAGAAGTGAAGAGTGATTGAAGTTTATCAGAGCACAAGTCACATGACTTGGGGCAGCTGGGAAATTGACAAAATGTCTAGCCCCATGTCAGATTTCAAAATGAAATATAAAAAAATCTGCTCTTTTGAGAAATGGATTTCAATGTAGAATTCTGCTGGAGCAGCACTATTAACTGATGCATTTTGAAAAACAAAATATTTTCCCATGACAGTATCCCTTTAAAGGGGCAGTTCATCTTTCAAAAATGTTATCATTTTCAATAATTCGACTACAAATAACAACTGCGGTATATGCTAAAAATTTCGGGTAGACTTCTAAAAAAAAATAGTTTTGTAAACGTTTAATCTGAAAAAGACTTCCCATTGGCTGGTTTACTCTTGTATTACAGAAGGACCTGAAGTAAGCAGAGTACTACCAAGAACTCGATAAAGACTCTAGACCACCTAGGGACCAATGATAATCAGCTTTGTGCTTTTAAAGAGAACATCCAAGCCCATTGCTTTCCCCCATGTACCTCTGTAAAATATTAAAGAATTGACCAATAAGAATTCTGATTCCCAGCAGGCATTCGGGCTTCTTGCTCTTATATTACATATAGAGATAATAATGTAATTTTTGTCTTCATTATATTAAACTGGAATCAAAATCAAAGTGTTCCAAGCACTGGTCTATCAAACATCTGGTTCTACCAAGATCGATGTAAAATCTGATCTGCCTCTTGGAGAAGACCTTCACTGAATAGCTGCCATAAAGCAAGACAGTACTGCTGTTCTTTATCAGTAAGGCACAAGCAAATGCACCCAGTGCAATCACAGAAAAAGAGACAAACCCCCATATGTGATAAAAGACACTGGGACTCATATATCAGTATAAACATGGCAGCCAATCAAAGTCTTGCATTCATTGTTCTTTCTGCAGCTGGCTGAAAAAAAACACCAGTCACTGATTGGCTGCTATGGGTTTTTGCACCTGGGAAATGTCTCTCTCTTCTTTTATTACAGCTCCATAAATCTTATTCTGAATTCAAGTATAGGTATGGGGCCAATAATCCAGAATTTTTGGGACTTAGGCTTTTCCGGATAATGGATATTTCCTTAATTCGGATCTTTGTACCTTAAAGGGGAATTCAACCCTTCCCGTGCTAAACCCCACCCCCCATAGGCCTTCCTCCCCCCGGCCTACCTCTCCCCTGGGCACCATCTACTACTGCAATGTCTTCTTCCGTCGGACGCATTTATCGGTTTGTACTACTGTGCATGCACCCAAAGTTCCATTAGTTCAATCAGCGAACTTCGGGAACTTTAGGTGCATGCGCAGTAGTACAAACCAGCAAATGCGTCCTACTGCGCATGCGCCGCCAAATCCAGGAAGAAGACGTTGCTGTAGAAGACGGTGCCTTGGGAACCTGGCTGGAGGGGACCCGCACAGAGGGAGTAAGTAGCGACTTAGGGGCATTTTCCCGGGGGAGAGGTAGGGAGCAGGGGTGGGGGGGGGTTAGCGTGGGAGGTGCATTCTTCTTTAAGTCTACTAAAAAGTCATGTAAACATGAATGCACCGAATCCACTATTTTGGATTCGGCCGAACCCCCGAGTCCTTCCCAAAAGATTTGGCCAAATACCAAACCGAATCTGGACCCTAATTTGCATATGCAAATTTTAGGTGGGAATGGAAAAAAAATTTTTACTTCCTTGTTTTGTGCCAAAAAGTCATGTGATTTCCCTCTCTGGATCTAATTTGCATATGCAAATTTGGTTCGGCCAGGCAGAAGGATTCGGCCGAATCCTGCTGAAAAAGGCTGAATCCCGAACTGGATCCTGGATTCGTTGCATCCCTAAAATAAACCCAACAGGATTGTTTTGCCTCCCATGTTTTATTATTAGAGAAAATGGAAACCACTTTTAAAAATTTTCATTATGTGGATGAAACGGAGTCTATGGGACACGGCCTTTATGTAATTCAGAACTTTCTGGATAACAGATCCATACCTCCCAACTGTCGCTTTTTCAGAGGGACAATCCCTCTTTTGACAGCTCAACCTGCAGTCAGGGGCGTAACTACAGAGGAAGCAGACCCTGCGGCTGCAGGGGGGCCCAGGAGGGATAGGGGCCCCACGAGGCCCTAATTAATGAGCAATTTCAAAATATATTGGTAAAACAGGACAGCCTCTGGATATGATGGGGGCCCTAAAATTAATTTGCTGTGGGGCCCATTATCATCTAGTTACACCACTGCCTGCAGTCCCTCTTTTCTCTGCACTGAACAGCCAGAAAACGTTTCTAACTTAATTGGCTTTTGGCAGAGAGCCCAGAACAGCTAACAGGTGCAAATATGATACTTTGTAACAATTTTGAGATAAGAACATAAGTAATTGTAACAGTTTAGATAAGGAGGTCCCTTGGGAAAGGTTAGACTCACAGCTTAAAGGGCAATCCACCTTCAGTAGCAAAAGTGTAATTGAAAAAAAAAACTGAAATATTTTCAAACTTTCATAACCTGCCAAATTTTGTAACATGGTAATTAGGGGGTGTGGCCACAAAAGTGGGCATGGTCTAATATTTTTTGCCATGTTACGCACGACATATTTTTTTGTCCCTCTTTTTATTTCCAAAATGTTGGGAGGTATGCAGTTCCCTCACCGCTAAATATATTATTTTGCCAAACTGTCCCATTGTTTTCAAAATCATTAACTGTCCTTATGAGCCTTCTCTTCCCCCAAGGCCTCCCCTACAGTTGCAGGTTCTACACCCCTAGTAGTGACTCCAGTGCTTTAGTAACTCCCAGGTTACCAGCGCTTCCTCTCATTTCTCTTTGGCCTTGTGTTCTTTAGTATACTGTACAAATAAGTGTTTTTATGCAGAATTCTTTGCACCAAAATTAATATTCTGCACATGCACCGGCACCAACCCTATAGGAAAATACAAGTGAAAGGGCGACAAAGCTGCTTTGTAATATGGACAATATGTATTTAATGAAATCACGAAAGGTGAGAGAGGGTTCCTCAAATCTCTGTTTCTTTTAAATAAAAAGTGGAACTGATTCAGCAGTAAAAAAAAACAAAAAAACCCATAAGATGCAGGGCAATTAACTGTACCACCGTGGTGTAACTAGATGTTACTGGGCCCCACAGCAAATAAAATTTAGGGCCCCCAACATATCCAGAGGTTATCCATTTTACTAGTATATGTTGAAATTGTTCATTAATTAGGGCATCATGGGGCCCCCTATACCTCTTGGGCCCCCCTGCAGCCGCAGGGTCTGCTTCCTCTGTAGTTACACCCCTGTGTACCATGGAGATCGGTCTCCCTGATAAAATGGCTTATTCTCACTCAGTAGCCATACTGAATTTCCAGAATCCTCACCTTTACTATCATTGCTAATTCTGACGGTTTACAAGTAGGGTATAGGGTTAGGTTGTACAGCTATCAACGAAACCTGGGCAACTACAGATAAAATATTCGGGTTGGATTTGGTGTTGATTAAAAAGGAGAACTAAAGCCATAACTCAGTATAGCTGAATATTCTGTACCAGCCAATATAACAGTAATGATCCAGACCTTCAATGCTGTGCACAGGAGCTCCCCATCTTGGATCCTGGCAGACCGTCTTTAGTGTGTCGGTGGCACTGCACATGCTCAGTGTGCTCTGGGGGAGAGGCAAAGCTTAGGGGTTGTTGCAAACCCAGTGCTGCAAAATGCACCGATTTCTGAGCTGCATTGTAATGTGAATCTGAATTCATTACTATTTAACCTTTCATTGTGACTTTTATATTCTATATTTACTGTGTATTGTGAGTCGGCCCCTAATCTCATGCACCTGACAACAGCCCAGGGCACGTGCAGTAAATCAGCCATAAATAACCTGTACAATATATGATTATAAACACTGCATTGGAATTTCCTTTGTGTGATGTCATTGTGTAATATAAGTAATAAAACACCCCTGACATCATCTTGAAGTTCTATAAGCCTTATAAAACCAGATGGCACGAAGCCTTCTATTTGTGGACTTGAAATACAGGCAGTCCCCGGGTTACGTACGAGATAGGGTCTGTAGCTAAATGCTAATACAGTAATAGCCTCTGTGTGTAAGTATGAGTTGTATGTAAGTCTGGTGTATGTTACTCAAGTACTCCCTGGATCTTTATCATTTATGATGGGAAGGGTGTGTGTATATATATATTCCCTATATATGGACTTACAGTTGTTGCTGAACTAGTGCTGTGATGTTGTCCTGATGTTGTCTTCTTCTTGCCTTACTGTGCTTGCTCTCCCCTATTCTTCTGCAACCAAACTCTACAGTATGTGTGGCTCATAGCTTGGGTTTTGCAACCTTCTTAGACAGTTGTGGTTAGATTATATCAAGTAAACCTTAGTGTAATCTGGAAGTCATTGTCTTTATGCTTTGGAAACATCTGATACTGCAATTCCTGAGGTTCTACGGGGAATGGAGAAGGGGTAACGAGGGGAGGAGATCAAGATAAGTTAAACTGACCTAAAAACGGACACATGCATTCTGAACGCACCATAATGTTTATTGGAAAATGTGTAAAACAAGGAAATATATGCATTTTACTCAAAAGAATATGGATGGAGGCTATGGACCACACCGTTGTAGATGTGAGATAGACACAAGCTTCAAAAGTTATTATCCAGGTTGACTCCATCCTTTCCATATTGGCAGGCAGAGCTATTTTGGTGGGATGCACACAGGGTCAACTACTCTGGGGCCACACAGAAAACCAGATGGGCGATTGTAGGTAAAGCATAGAAAGATGGCAAAGTAATGCTTTATCAGTGTTGCCCAACCTGCAGACCTTTAGCTGTTGTTGATGTATATATCTAAGCACCCACTAAGGAAGGGAGACTGGCAATGTGTGGGTTCTGGTAAATGCCAGAGGGGCTGCTATAAGGTCCCATAGAAAGTCAGTATTTAGTGGGCTGGTAGGGGCTGTTTGGGCCTCTATGTGGGCTCATTGGGCCTGAAACATTACACCAGGGCCTATTTTAATTCTCAGTCCGGACCTGGAAAGGGGGGCTGCTGGGAGTTGTGCTTCAGAAAAAGCTAATGGGCCATAGGATACAGAGTTATACAATGTATAAAGACAGAGACACCCCCCCCCCCAAAAAAAATTCTGCCACAACACTGCACTGCTCACATATCACAGTATGAAGGATTGATGTGGGGTACATCTTTATGTGTGTATTATATTGGGGGTTATAGTAATGAGAATAATTATAATTTGTTGCATGACCTGCAAATCTTTGGATATTTGCTTAAATATTTCCTTCGACCTTTGTTTCTGTCCTTTCACAGCTCAGAGACTGAAGCATCGTTGAGATTCGGGTGAATTACCTCCTGGGTCTGGAATTGGCTTTATAACGCCAGGTGTAGAGCGGCTTGAGCAAACACCGTTGAGAGGCCTAGATATGTGCTGCAGTAAATCTCACTAGTCATACAAGTGTGCCATAAAAATCACTGGATGTGGCTGCACTGGAGTGATTTCTGGCTTAGAAAAGCAAGGGGGGGTTTGAACCCTGTGTGAATAACTGCCTCTTCATTTCAAGCCTCAGCACATTGACTTCATAAACCTTATCCTCTTGGCAAACATGGGGGGATGCACTAGGGATTCCAGGACAGAAGTGCCTCATCTGAGTGTCCAGATTATCTATAATCCCTGCAGTTATAAGGGGCCCCATACAACAAAATTTCTGGGGCCCTCTTGGACCTGCCCACCCTGGCCCCCAAGCCCCACCCCAGATCTTGCCCACACCATAGTTAAAAGACCACGCAGACATCAGTGCTAAAAAATGTAAACCCCCGATATAAAAAGCAATTGATGGTCAGGGCCCCCTTATAAGCAAAAAAAAACTGTGGTACCAGTGCCCCCCATAAAAGTGTTTATTTATTTATTTTAGAAAAATTGGTGGTCAGGGCTCCCCTACAAGTTAAAAAAAATAATTGATGACCAGGGCCCCCCTATAAGTTAAAAAAAAAAGCATTGGTGCCAGGGCCCCCCTTACAAGTTAAAAAAATTGGGGCCCCAGATAATATTTGTGATAGGGGCCTATAGAGTATTAAAATAATACATTGGTGGCCAGGGGATTAAAAAAACAAAACAAAACCCACATTGGTGTTCAGGAGAATTGAACTTGTGGCTTCAGAACTTCAACTTCGCCTCCTTTTGTGACTTCAGGTCTTTTCGCCACTTCAGCTATTTGGCACTTCTGTATTCTGTTGTTCAGAACTTTGGAAGGACGGCAAAGCTTCGGTGATGTCAATAGGGTCCTGGCTCTTTTGAAAAGCACAGCTAGGCCCCCCTTCAGGCCCAGCCCCAATACACTTGTACACTCTGTGCCCCCCTGATGGCGGCCCTGTACCCAGACCCCAATCTGTGGGTTAGGGCAAATGCCAGAGGGGCTGCTATAAGGTCCCATAGAAAGTCAGTATTTAGTGGGCTGGTGGGGACTGTTTGGGCCTCTATGTGGGCTGATTGGGCCTCTGTGTACCTGAAATGCCAGGGCCTATTTTGATTCTCAGTCCAGTCCTGCCTGTACCCATATCTATATTAACTATAGAGTTTAGTATCACAATGTCTGGCCCTAGCAAAGTAGATAACGAGAACAGCAGTAACAACCCCTCCAGTATGCTAGGGCCAGACAGGGCAGAAATCAGCCTGTTGCATTTAAATGGAAAAACGAGAGACTTTGCATTTCAAGTTGAAATCCTCAGTGTGTTTGAGACAGAACAGATACAAGGAGAAAAATTCACTAAGATCTGAAAATTCTCTAGAGTTGGCTTCGCTAGCGTTCGCTGCACTCTGGCAGGCAAATTTTCGCCAGCGCTAGGCAAATTCACAAGTGCGAAGTTACGCTCAGGTCGTCGAACGGTAGCGTAGTTGCGCTAGTGTTACTTCTCCAGGCAAAGCGCAGTTACGCTAGCGATGCCTAATTTGCACACGACGGGAACTTAAGCGTATAATAGAAGTATATGTTACAGCCACTACATTCCACTACACAAGCCCAGGAAACCTTTAATAAATAAAATAAAGTTGTCCTATTGCCCTACATGTGCCCCCTGTATAGTTGTGTTGCCATATGTTAGGAAATGTAGGGGGGGGGAAGGAGGGTAACCCCCACAAAAAAAACAATCTTTTTCAGACTATCACCCTACAATGGTAAAACACGTCAGCGTTTTTTTGGGACAGAAAAACTTTTCTTTTTTTTTTTTCAACCTCCTATCTATTGTATTGAACTCCACCTGGTCTGACCTGGCGAAGTAAAGTCTAGCGTAAGTGGTAACATTCAGGAAAATTTTGATCTTGGTGAATTTGCGTAATTACGATCCTTCGTCAGTGCGCAACTTCGCCTGGCGTAAGGGTGCGAAGTTGCGCAAGTCTGTCTACTTCGCTAGCGAAAATTCACCAGAGTTGGTGTTAGTGAATTTGCGAAGTTGCAAAATTATGTCACGCTGGTGAATTAGCGCTAGCGTTAGATGCTTTGCGCTTTAGTGAATTTGGGCCAAGGTTTCTGGATTTGAGCAGACTAGAATAATCGGTTGGGGGTCGGAGCTAATTTCTGCCCCAGCAGGAGTCCATTATGCAGGAGGCAGGTGTGAAGTCCTGCTAATTTAGTTATCCACCTCACAAGAACCAAACATGAGAGTAGATTTGTACACCATCATAGCTTATTTTTGAACAGGTGAAAATTCACTGTTGTCTCGTTTTGGACGTCAGCAATGTGCGCCCGCGTCTAAAACGAGATGCAGATTCGACCCATCACTTGGCTCTGGCAAATGCCAGAGGGGCTGCTATAAGGTGCCATAGAAAGTCAGTATTTAGTGGGCTGGTGGGGGCTGTTTGGGCCTCTGTGTGGGCTGATTGGGCCTCTGTGTACCTGAAATGCCAGGGCCTATTTTAATTCTCAG
This sequence comes from Xenopus borealis, assembly GCA_024363595.1. NCBI lineage: Eukaryota > Metazoa > Chordata > Amphibia > Anura > Pipidae > Xenopus > Xenopus borealis. The sequence goes on along the minus strand of CM044443.1, from coordinate 122,818,967 downwards.
TCTGGACCTGGGTTACTCAGATCAATACCCCAGTACTATGGCCATTACAGTTAAATAACAATGGGAAGGTATATACCCATGTATACTTCCCAACATTTTGGAAGTAAAAAGAGAGACAAAAACAATTTTTGCCCATAGGGCAGCAACATTTTGCCCCTGCCCCTTTTTGTGGCCACACCCCCTAATTAACATTCATTTTACAAAATTTGGCAGGTTATCAAAGTTTGAAAAGATTTCTCCTTATCTAAACTGTTACAATTAGTGATGGGCAAATCTATCCCTTTTTGTCGAAAAATTTGCGAAACAAGTCGTGTCTCGTTTTTTTTTTTTATGCCAGCGAATTTTCGGCAGGCGAATTTTCGCTGCCGATTCGCAAATTTATTCGCCTGACGAATAAATTCGCCCATCACTAGTTACAATTACTTATGTTCTTATCTCAAAATTGTTACAAAGCATTTTATTTGCACCTGTTAGCTGTTCTGGGCTCTCTGCCAAAATCAAAGAGGGACTTTCCATTACAAGGGGGGGTTTGAGAGATTGTGCAGAGGGGTTTGAAAGAGTGTGCAGGGGGGGTTTGAGAGATTGTGCAGGGGGGTATGAAATAGCACAATTTCGCTAGGGAAGCCTAATTTGCATGCGGCGCGAATCCTATATAATAAAGTTCAAGTGTCTCTGTGTCCAGTCCCTGTGTCCGTCAGATTGCGCTACTGCGCATGTGCCCCATGGAAAGCCAGCGCGAAGCGTCTAACGCTAGCGCAAATTTGCCAGTGTTACGGCAAATCGTAAATCTCAAATTCACGAACACCGACTCTGGTGAATTTACGCTAGCGAAGTAGATAGACTTACGCAACTTTGCACCCTTACGCCAGGCGAAGTTGCGCACTGGCAAAGGATCGTAATTACGCAAATTCACACAAGATCAACTTTTTGCTGTTCGTTAGCACTTATGCTAGAGCAATACAAGAGGAAAATTAAAAATTTTTCTAAGTCCCAAAAAACGCTGTGGTGTGTTTTACCATTGTCGGTGATAGTCTGAAAAAGAAGTGTATGTTACAGCCACTACACATGCCCAGGAAACCTTTAATAAAAAAAATAAAGTTGTCCTATTGCCCTACATGTGTCCCCTATGTTGAAGTGTTGCCATATGTCAGGAAATGTAGGGGGGGAGGAGGGTAACACCGCAGCGCAGTCAGTAAAGGTAAATGGGGCGTCAGGGTAAAGAGAGACTTCCACCAGCTCCTCACAGAGCGTCTTGCCTCTTTATTTATTGCCTAAAAGCCCCGCCCTCACGGGAGAGCCGTGCGCTGCCCCGCCCCTCTTTGTTGTGCTGCCCAATGGCAGAGGGATAGAGCGTTGCTGGCCGGCGGGTGACATAGGAGCAGCTACTGTCTGGCCTCCCATAGCTGTGAAAGTACCTCCCGCTCTCTGACTCATTCAACTCCGCCTACAGGACGCCAAGGGAAAAAAATGATTGGCGGAAAATGGGCATGCGCACGTGAAGCGCGAATGATCAAGAGGCGGGGGCGGTGCCAACTGTTCCTATCTTTAATCTCGCGTTGTTAGAAGCGAGACCTGCTCACTCAGCTCATGTCCCCGACGTTGCTACGGCAACAGGGATGCTGAGCTGACAAAGTCAGGCGGCTCTTTTTCTAAAAGTAACATTGAGGCAGAGTCGCCTCTGAAATTCTGTAGGACAAAATTTTTTTGTGGAAGAAAAACACTGGTGTGATCTATACCATAAACAAACATTGCCCAAACTCTTTAGGAAGCAAGTAGTATTTTTAAAACTACTGAGAAGCACTCTAGGTGTGCACCATGGTTGACTTTTTTTTATACGTTTTTATAAATGTTTGACTACTATGTTCTAGCGCCCGTTAATTTAACGGGCTTAATGTCTAGTTTATTATAATACACAAGTTTTAGTGAGTCATGTGACAGAAATGACATCACTACTCACTGCTTGCAAGTAGATATTCATGGCTTGTGTATTATATAGTGGATAATGTAGCCGCTACTGAAATTTATAAAGATATTATGTCACTGAGTAGTTATGTGACCATATAAAAACACGTCACATAACTCCTCGGTGACTTCTGATATCTTTATAAATTTCAGTAGGAGGTACATTGTGCATTATAATCTACAGTGAAATGTTGGGAGGGGAGTGGGGGGAGTGGGGGGAAGAGGGGTTGGCGTTCATTCTGGTCCATCCAGAGTCCAATTCGGATGCACAGCATCAAATTTGGAGGTGGGGGACCCCTGTTATAAGGATATAATTTACAGTCTGGTCCAGTGTCGGACTGGCCCACCGGTATACCAGGAAAACTCCTGGTGGGCCCTCCTGCTATTAAACATTTAGCCTATTTCATGGCCATTCCCTATTTCTATGAGAACAAAGAGGCTAAATAGATGGAACAATAGATTATAGTATGTAAAGAAAAGAGGCTCAGAGAATAGAGGTTGAGTGAGGAGAGGAAGGATAATAGTACTGAGAGTTGGCCCCTGATCTATGGTTTGTGGTTGGGCCCCTTATCTAAGGTTTTTGGGTGGGCGGTCTGGTCCCATAGAGAAATGACCAGAATGTAGATTATATACACATATCTTACTATATAATTGCTGCCATGCAGCATATAACTACGCAGGTGAATCGGTGTTGTACTGGCCCAACGGGATACCAGGAAAATACCCGGTGGACCCAGGAGTCAATGGGCCTCTTGCTTCTAACCATTTGGCCCATTTCATGGGCATTCCCTATTTCTTTATGGAAACAAAGAGGCTTAATAATGTAAGAATGCAGTATAATATGTATAAACAGACTAGTAGAATAAAGAGGTTGTGTGAGGAGAAGAGGTATAATAGTTTGGAAACTAGTTTGGTCCCCAGTTCTACACTGGGTGGAATCACGACTGATCTGGCTGTGGTGGGCCCCTGAGGCAGAAGCCCCTATGGGCTCCAGACCCCCCATTCCAACGCTGGTTTGGACCATAGGTTACAGCCCAGGTGCAAACGTGTGCAGTATTGATAAACAAGGCCCACAAGTTCCCCATTATTTCTCAACGCCATCCCAAGGCACCTCAGTGTGTGGAACATGTACCTTCCCTCCCTTGCTATACTCAGCAGTACTATTAAAACTTCCAGCTCCTGAACTGACTGCAGGTCACGTGACTGGCACTGTAATTGCCTTGAAAATGCCAGTGCTGGTCACATGATGAACACAAGTTAGACAGGAGACTTATGAGGTAACTTGCCTGTAAAAAATTAAGTGGGAAAACCATGAGGTGACATTCCATGGTACCCACCACTAAATAAGCATTCGTAATTCATAATTAACCTTTATTCATGTCTGCATTTAGTTACCCAGAAAAGCCCCTGTATTTCTCTTTTTTCTGGATTTTACACAGAACTTTCTTTGTTGGATTCCGGACTTCTCCTTTAGCCGTGAGTCCCTAGCCATTGTGGCAGTCGGCTTCAGAAGAACACAAGACTTTATTTATGATGAGAAATAGGGAGCCCTTAAATCTGCAGGACACTAGGGTCCGAAGGGGGGGGAATCCATGAATCCGGGATCTCTAAACTACAGCCCTCGAGATTCTGTTTAACGAACTACAACTCCCAGCAGCCCCCGTCAGGCTCTGGAAGTTGTATAGGTGGGAACAAAGCAGAACAATGAACTAATCAAGTCACCAAACTGTAACATGGCTGGGTACTTATTGGACTTTGCCCCTTGTGGTATTTTATATTCATTATAAATAACACGATCCCTTTTGATCTTCCACACAAAATCAATTCCCTCCGGCGGCGTACAAGTGCCAACGACAGACACGGTGCCCTAGCCCCGAGGGGAATAAATGTGCAATTAGCACCACTTATAGTTAAAGGGGCGGTTCACCTTTAGGTTAACTTTTAATATATTACGGAATGGCCAGTTCTAAGCAATTTTTATGTTTATGTTTTATGTTGTTTTTTTTTTTAGTTTTTGAATTATTTTAATTCGTCTTCTGATTCTTTCCATCGTTCAAACAGTGATCACTGACCCCATCTAAAAAACAAATGACCTGTAAAGGCCCCCATACAGGGGTGCAGAGCCGGGCCACACCGGCCAGGCACCCTAGGCAAACTGGCCGGCCAAGTGCAAGATGGCATCAGCATGCATGTGTTAGGCGATACCGGCAATCATTCGTGAGGCGACACCTGCGTGCATGCGTGAGGCGACACTGGCGCACATGCGTGAGGCGACACTGGCGCACATGTGTGAGGCAACACCGGGATATGTCAGTATAGCAAGGACATCTATCTTGCTGCTGTTGATTACATCATTTTTTTTTACCTTGTAAGGGGGGCCCTGATGCCAGTTTTTTTTTTTACTTATACACCCTGTTCACCAATTATTTGTTGTTGACTTGTAGGGGGTCCTGACCACCAATTTTTTTTTTTTTAAAAAGAAATACTTTTATGGGGACCCTGGTGCCACAGTTTTTTTTTTTTTTAATTATAAAGGGGCCCTTATCATAAATAGCTTTTTATAACTTGTGTATGTTATCTATTTTAGCGCTGACATCTGTGCGTTTTAACTGTGGTGTCGAGTTGGTGGGATCTGGGGTGGGCAGGGCCCCCAAAAATGTTGTTGTACGGGGCCCCTTGATTTCTAATGGCGGCCCTGCCGCTGAGTAACGAGTTAAGTAAGCGGTAACGTAACTAGAGGGGAACGGGCCCTGGTGCGGGACGTGCCCACCCCTCTCCGTATGCGATTTCCTGCCTGGGATCAATGGCGTGCAAGCTGACGGGGGGCCCTGAGGTGGAGCTGGCCCTGCCACAATAGCACCCCCTGCTCCCCCGGTAGTTCCGCCACTCAAAAACTCAAAAAACACAATAATAAAAAATTAAAACCAATTGCAAAATGCCTCAGAATATCCCTCTCTACATCTTACTAAAAGTTAATTTAAAGGTGAACAACCCCTTTAAGAGGCCTATCTTGATTAACAAGTACATTTACTGAAACAATGCAATATTTTTAGAAATCTACGGGGGTTATGTAGTAGGAGTAGTGGGAAACTACCAGGGGGAGCAGGGGGTGCAATTGGGCCAGAGCCCGCACACTCTCAGGGCCCCCCGGCAGCTTGCACGCTGATCAAGCCGCTGTCACAATCGCGTACAGAGTGGGTGGCAAGTCTCGCACACGGGCTCACCCCCCTCTAGTATGGGAGCAACAGTTGCTGCAGTTCTAATCTAGTAGCATTCCCTGGTCACCTGTATAAAAGGACACATCTTATTGGTTGCTGTAGGTTACAGCCCCAGCGCCAGCACTATTTAAATTTGTTTTTTTTTTTTTTTAAGTTTTTCTTTATTAAAGAAACATGGAAATGATGTGGTGACCAAATCCATTAAGATTCCTCCGGGGCCCCATGTAAGAACAGGATGGAGGGAGGCTGCTTATCTCTGCTCATTAGTGTGGCTGCCATGACAGGAAATTACAATTTAGGGGCTTAGTTTAATCACCAGCACAAGCTTTAAGCTCTTGTGCAACTTATCAAGTAGGTGCATGTGGCAATTGTGGTTGTTATCAATGATGTGGGCCAGTAGGTGCCTCAGCGGCCATTAATTATCTCGCCAGCAATGGTTTCCTCTGCCCGAGGAGAGACGAGGGGCTTCTTTTTGTGATTTGAGTATTTTATTTCTGTCAGTTTATCATTCCCCTGCCATGACGCCCCATGCCCCTTAACGCTTCTGCCAGCCGTGAATATTGTGATGTTTTTTTTTGTCTTGTGCCCTCCAGTTCAATGTCGGACTGGGGTTCCAGGGGTCCACCAAAAAACCTTAGACCGTGGGCCCACTTTCAAAACTATTTTACTTCCTCTCCTCAATCAGCCTCTTCATTCTCCTAGTCTGTTCTCTCTACATACTATGCTCTATTCTTCCATTATAAAGCCTATTTGTTCCCATAAAGAAATAGGGAATGGCCATGAAATAGGCAAAAGGCTCACTGACACCTGGGCCCACCGGAAGTTCTCCTGGTTACCCGCTGGGCCAGTCCAGCACTGCTCCAGTGTGTGATTGTGTTATTAAGAGAGGATGAGATAGCATTAGATATAACAATTGCCTCATGAGGAAAGTTCATCCTTCACTCAGTCTGACACAAATACATAGATTAAAAAGGAGTAAAATACAACCTTTTTGTGGTTGCTCTCGGAAACAGGTTTTCTGCCATTGATCTGGTCCCTGGCTCCTGGTCGGTCAACACCAGGGATTGGAAATCAAGCAGCCAAATATGGCAGAGTCCCCAACTCTATGGCAAAGCCCTGTCTTAGGATGTCCACTATGGGGTGCATTGCCTCTGTCAGAGCATTTTATTGATGAGAACATTGCCTCAGGCTTCACTTTACCAGGAACAGCAAATATCCTCCAATCGCTTTGTTTTCCGAAGGTGCCTCACAAGGAAATTTCAAGGACTTTTGGGAAAATGAAGCGAGTGCCAGAAGAGCAAACAGATTTTTTATATTCAGTTTTAAAATCTGACATGGGGCTAGACATTTTGTCAATTTCCCAGCTGCTCCTGGTCATGTGACTTGTGCCAGCACTTTGGGAGGGAACTGCTTTCTGGCCGGCTGTTGTTTTTCCTTCTCAGTGTAATTGAATGGAACGCAGTGGGACATGGGTTTTTACTACTGAGTGATGTTCTTAGATCTACCAGGCAGCTGTCATCTTGTGTTAAAGGACAAGGAAAGTGTAAAATAGAATAAGGCTAGAATTGCTGTATTCTGTATACTAAACATAAACATGAACTTACTGCACCACAAGCCTAATCAAACAAATGATTTATGCTTTCAAAGTTGGCCACAGGGGGCTGCCATCTTGTAACTTTGTTATACATCTTTGTCTGACACTGGCACTGCACATGCTCAGTGTGGTCTGCTTGAGTTCTGCATGGCTGGTAAGTAAGGCAGGGGCTCCCCCTGCTGTTCATAAGTGATTGTTTCCCTGCCAGAAGCACTAAATGAAGGGAGAATTTCACTGCATACAGTCAGGTTTCTTATAAAAACGGTACACATTTTAAAATTAAAGTATATTGGAGATAGATTTCTTTTTCATTAAAGAAAGTAAAAATGGGATTTTGTTTCTTTGCCTTTCCTTGCCCTTTAAGGTGGCCATACACAGGCCGATAAACACTGCCGACAGACTGAGTCGGCAGTTTATCGGCTTGTGAATGGGGCCCTCCGATGGGCTTCCCCGATCAATATCTGGCCGAAAGTCGGCCAGATGTCCATCGGGCTGGATTAAAAATCCTGTTGGATCGCTGGCGCAACTGTTCGTTAATGCGGTCCCGCAATCCGACCACCCGTATCCGCGTCAGTCTGATCCGATCGTTGGGCCCTAGGGGGGTGGGATGATATCACTCCAACTTGCAGTACAGCAGTAAAGAGTGATTCAGAAAACAAGTCACTTGACTTGGGGCAGCTGGGAAATTAACAATAAGTCTAGCCCCATAAATAAGTATATTAAAATCTAAACATTAACCAAGCAACCAAAGTATCAAACCACCAAACAACGCTCAGTGGGGGTCATTTATAAACTTTGCGCAGGGCAGATTGGTTCGCAGAGTGAATATATTTGCCCTGCGCCTGGTTATATTTATAAAGCTGAATAAGAGTGTGCAAACAGATTTGCAAATTTGTTTTTCACATTGCGAATGCCTATTGGAGCTTTTTAAATATGGCAAAAATCACAAATTGCGAACACTCTGCGCCACAACTTTGGTGGCGGAGGAAATATTCGCAAAACTGTTTCGCAAACTGCAAATTTAAGTTACTTTTAACACTATTTTAGAGCAAAACAACCTCGCAAATTGCCTGCACTCAGGCAAAGACCCGTCTTGTTTGCGAGTTATTTGCGAAAATTCATTCACAATGCGAATTCGCAGAAACCGGAAAGACGGGCACAGTAGTGCGTTCAGGAAAAAGCATGGGCAAAACTACCATTTGTGAACAATTATGCGCTGCGCAAACTTTATAAATGACCCCCAGTGAATGTTACAAAAAAATGTTCCCCCCTGTCTCAAACATCAATTGAACCATCAAGGAATAACATATAGTTGTAATAAGTCCAGCGTGCGTGTTTTGAGACTAGAGTCCAAAAGATCCCAGAATAAAGACCAAGTTTCAATGAATGTAGATGTAGTTCAGCTGATTTAACCCTTATTGCTTCTTGCCAGCAGAGTTTGTTTAGTAGAGACATAGGGGCACATTTACCAAGGGTCGAAGTGAATATTTGACTACCGAATAGCCACCTTAAAGCTGCCGAATTTCCACTGTAGCCTATGGGGGACCTCCTGGAACCTTTCCTGAAATTTTTTCCAAGTCCTGGAAAATCGTATTGAATTAGATCCATTTTCGATCGAATACAGCCTTTAAAAAAAATTTGATGGTCGAATTTCGAAGTTTTTTAACTTCAAAATTCGACCCTTAGTAAATCTTCCCCATAATGTCTGTCAGTGAAGGAATAGAAGTTTCTTAGTAACTGCTACAAACATCAAAAGTAGGCTTAACAATGAATCTCTCTGGGATTTGGGTTGCCCCTTCAGACCAGGTTCTGGGGAATTCAAATGTAGGAGAGCAAATTTAGGGATCAGTTTAATGTTAAGCTTGAGATTTATAATCAAAAACTTTTCCAAAGACACATGTCTAGTTGGGTACATATCGGACAGAAGGACTGAGAATGCTTATTAAATTTACTTATGGGGCTTAAATAATGGGAAGGAGTCATTGCAGATTGTAAGTAACCAGACCATTTTTCAGTCACTTTCTTAAAAGAATGGGTATTCCTGTTTACTGGAGGCCAAAATTTTTGGGAAATGTTCATAAAATCAGGATTTTCAAGTAAGTCATACAATGACCTAGTGAGCTAATGTTTCTGAGGAGCATAAGATTCTTTATTAAGGGCTCCAACTAAACCATTCTTTAGTACCGTCATGGGAAAAATGTTTTTTTTTCAAAATGCATCAGTTAATAGTGCCGCTCCAGCAGAATTCTGCATTGAAATCCATTTCTCAAAAGAGCAAACAGATTTTTTTATATTTGAAATCTGACATGGGGCTAGACATATTGTCAATTTCCCAGTTGCCCCAAGTCATGTGACTTGTGCTCTGATAAACTTCAATCACTCTTTACTGCTGTACTGCAAGTTGGAGTGATATTACCCCCTCCCTTTCCCCCCCCTGCAGCCTAACAACAGAACAATGGGAAGGTAACCAGATAACAGCTCCCTAACACAAGATAACAGCTGCCTGGTAGATCTAAGAACAACACTCAATAGTAAAACCCATGTCCCACTGCGTTCCATTCAGTTACAGTGAGAAGGAAAAACAACAACCTGCCAGAAAGCAGTTCCCTCCTAAAGTGCTGGCACAAGTCACATGACCAGGGGCAGCTGGTAAATTGACAAAATGGCTAGCCCCATGTCAGATTTCAAAATTGAATATGAAAAAATCTGTTTGTTCTCTTGAGAAACGGATTTCAGCGCAGAAGTTTACTGGAGCGGCACTATTAAGTGATGCGTTTAAAAAACATGTTTTCCCATGACTGTATCCCTTTCATAAACATATATTTGGAATAATCACCCGGCTTTAAGTTGTTGGTGACTTCTAAACTCAGGCCATTTTAGTAAGTTTCCATTATCAGGATCTACCACATCTTTCATCAATGCCCGGAATCTTAGCGTGTGTCACCACCCTTAGACAGGAACTTCCATTTTTAATCCATAAATGAATCTTGTGAAGCAGTTGCGCTCTTGCTAGTAGCGTAACTACCATAAAGCAGATCCTTGGGAACCCAGACTGTGATGTTTCCTGTATGGTAGTCCCACTTTTTAGCCATATCTTCTCCTTTAACTTGGCAAGCAAAAAGTTGCAGGGGGGGGGGGGTTGGGGTAGGTGGGGGCTGTGAGAATTTGCACGCCGGATTAATTTTTCCTTCACATTATGCCACCCTCCACTCTCTGTTTAAAAGAAAACTATAACCCTCAAACAATGTAGGTCTCTCTAAAAAATATATTGCATAAAACAACTCATATGTAAAACCCTGCTTCATGTAAATAAACCATTTTAATAATAAAAACTTTTTTAGTCGTATGTGCCATTGGGTAATCATAAATAGAAAATTGGCATTTTAACAATTAATGGCCGGCTCCTGGGATCATATGATTCACACACAAACACTTAGGATTAGGCTTAGGCTTAGGCTGAGATGCTTAACACCTCATTTACAATAAAAAAATTGTTTTAATAGATCTTGTAATAAGATAAGTTGAGACCCCACTGCCTTTTTGGGCAAAAAAACAGCTAAGTTCTTAATAACAGTCACAGGGGGGGTCAGTATTTACAGCCAACCGCAAAACACATATTGTGTTGCAAAATGCCTCGGCTGCAGAGGTGTTAATATGCCAATTAATGGACTTCCTCTGTTAATAAGTTGTCACAGCATAATGCAATAGGCAAGCGGATGGTACACACTGGAGTAACCAAACTACTAGACTTGAGTAACTTTCCAAGTACAGTTATCTGCCATACTAGTATCACTATCCACATAATTATCCAAAATCAGCTGTCCTTCCCTAGTGCCAAGATGTTTGACTACTTCCTCTCTATCACTGTCTTTATATATATATATATATATATATATATAGTTATGTAGCGCTTTACATTAATTTAACAGGGGTCTTACAGTAATTGAACAGCGTTACAAGCGCGGCGAAATATGTTTTTATAATAATAATATTAAACAATAACATAAATTAGGGATGGCCAATCTGCATCAAACTTCGTCATCCGCCTGTTTCTAAACAAGTTGGATTTTTCATTTACACCTAAATTCTCAAATTCTGGTTCACATACTTACAAAATACTGTTGCACTATACATTACAATATGTAGAATTTCTTTTAGAAGAATATTCTGTTTGTGTAGCTTTTTAAAATGTATTTTGAATGCAGTTAGAGCCCTGCAGCATGTAAATATAGGGTGGGTGTCTGGTAGTTGCCTCCATTTTTCACACAATTATTTGAACCCTGGCAACCAGAGTTCTGAACTGGCAAACTGGAAAGCTGCTGAATAACAAGCTAAATAACACTTAGGGGCAGATTTATCATTGGTCGAATTTCTAATTAAAAAAAGGGAAGTAAAATCCTTCCAATTCGACTATCGAATTTGAAGGATTTTACAACAATTCCATCGATCGAATAGGGAAAATTCGATTGATCAATCGTTCTGGCGAACTAGGTGGTCGAATAAAATTTTAAAGGGGAAGCTACTTCGACCATCGAATAGTCGAATATTCGAATAAAATTTTATTCGAATATTCGAATTCGACTATTCAATGGTCAAATTTGCCTAATTTGAATATTCGAAGATTCGAATTTAATTAAAATTCAATCGAACTTCGAATTATTCATGTGAATTTAGTAAATCTGCCACATAAACTAAAGATAATAACAAAATAAAACCAATTAAAAATCGCCCCAGAATATCACTCTCTACATCATAACTTTATATACATATACATTTATATTCATTTGTTAAAAATATTTTGAACCCCTAGCAACCAGATTTCTTAACTGACAAACTGGAGAGCTGCTGATTAAAAAGCTAAATAACACATAAACCACAAATAATAAAATTTTAAAGGAGAATTCAACCTGTTAGAAAAAGAGACCCCACTCCCTCCTCCCCCCCAGCCTAATTGTCCCCCCCGGGAAATGCCCCAAACTTTTTACTTATCCCTCAGCGCATATTCAGTCCTCAGGGGTTCGCAGACGCCATCTTCTTTCTTCATCAGTCTTCGGAAGGAGACTGGTGTTTTCGGCCGTTGCGCAGTTGGAGAAGTTTTTCGGTGCCAAAAGTCTCAAAATGGTTTGGAAATTTACGTGACTTTCGGCACATGCACAGGTGTACGGGACAGAAGAAATTCTCCAACTGCGCATGCACCGAATCTCTGCTGTTCTTCCGAAGATTGATGAAGAAAGAAGATGGCGCCCGTGAACCCCGAGGGCAGAATAAGCGCCGAGGGGTAAGTAAAAAGTTTGGGGCATTTCCCAGTGGGGGCAAGTAGGCTGGGGGAAGGAGGGAGGGGGTTCTACGGGGGTGGGGGGGTACAGGGTTTTTTTTTCTAACAGGTTGAGTTCTCCTTTAAAGCCAATTGCAAATTGTCTCTGAATATCATTCTCTATGTCTACATGATGCTAAAAGTTAATTTAAAGGTGAACAAGTCCTTTAAATACAGAGTCATTTCTCAATAGTTACAATAAGGTGCCACTATTAGACCTAATTCAGAGGGGAAAAGGTAAAAACAAAATTAAAAAAAATATATATACATCCCTATATGGGGATATAGCCAAGCCAGGACCCAGGAGCATACATCAAACGAAACAAATGAAGGGATTTAAAAATAATTCAGTGTTTCAGCCGCAGACAGGAGAATCCTCCAAACAGATAAGCCTCAAAATTCTTATCTAGTTCTTTAGGAGTGCAAGGTAAACAAGGTATTTTGTTAGGCAAACACTGCCAGGTAATCAACCTAGAACTAGTATAAATCCCTAATACCCACCTACTAATAAGACCATGTTACAGGTTGATGAAACTAAAATAAAGAGGCTGTCCTATTGTGAAATCACTGGCTCCACCCGCATCAAAGGGAAATTTTGAAATGAGCTCATGTGCCCTCCCCTGGGGGAAGATTTAAAAAGGCGAGCTGAAAGTTGAAGTATAGACTGTAGAGAACCCAGCAAAAGGGTTAGAAGTGCATCATTTTAGGTGTCTCCCTGCCCACAAAATGCTCAGCTTGGATTCACTACGGTAAGTGATGGACTTGACTGTTTGAGGGGGTGGTGGGTTTAATTTAAATTTAAAAAATAATTTGGTGTTGAACTGACTCTCTATAAATTAAAAGTTTTTTTTTAAAGCAGAGCATGAAAGGGACGCATATGTGAACAAATAAATAGAATTATTAGATATTAACTGATGTTAAACTACAACTTCCAGCATCCCTACCACTTTCTCATTGTGTTGTTGTTGTAAGATGCCAACTAATAGAAGCAAATTAAATATTCAGGGACAGGCACATTGTAATTTATATTCTAAACGGGTGGTATAGTTTGGGTGCATCCTATAGAGGGAACAACACTGGCACCTGTCTTATAGGGGATTATGTTTTATTTACGTTATTATTATGTCTCTGCACATAATAAATATAAAGCCACATCTGTCATGTCGAGGTATTATGGTGGAAATTTAGTCCCTACTGGCCATAGCCAACGCAATTCATTCTCCCATGTGGCTGGGGGGCTGCATTTAAGATGAAGGCAAAGCATTGTCATGTGACTTAGCACCAAAAATGATGTTATTGCTCAGTGATTGGTCTAGATATGCCAGTTTTATACACTCTGCATATGAAAGTGTCTGGAGCAGACCAGATATACAGCATTAAAACTGTCACTTTCTGTTTGTGGGGGTATGTCATTGTGATAGAAATCATGGTTTCTGCAGAAATTTACACTTGAATGTCATGTATTTCAGGGACAATCATACTGGTCTAGTGTTATCACACTGATCTCGGTAGAAGTTGTTCTTCGAGATACAGATAGTGTGTGTGTGTGCTTCTGCTCCAAGTAGGGTTTACAATATATTTGCTTAATACATTCTATAAATGCATAACAGGAGACACATTCATAGGGAGATTTGTGTATGTGGAAGTCTTCTTTTCTTTGCTTGAATGTGAGAGCTACCATGCTGCTAGATCTGATAAGTATAGCGTACATGCCGTCTAATCCGTAGACTTTATTCATAAGTCTAGCTCCCTAGAGAGACTAACATGAAGACCAATTAAGCTTGATGTCTTAGATAGTACCGGAACTACATCAGCACATCTTTAGCTTAATATCATCCTGTTTTGAACTGGGTGGGTAGGTGTTTGAAGGATTGTTGACCAAATCATGGACTACAATGAAGGACTGAACTCAGACGTGGGTCTAACCAGGGACTAAGTTGTCACCAACAATGGTAGAATGATATCTTCTTCTATTCCCAACCAGAGAAGATGACTTTTTTTTTTCAGATGCATGGGATGTTTAGGAATGCCTCTTTTACTATTTCTTTTTTCCATTGTGTTCAAAGGTCTACTTATTTGGGACCCGGGCACAGTTGGGGGGATCACAGCCAAGAACATTTTGAGCTGAGAGCCTCCCTGCACCATATTGGTTCAATTTAATGACATAATCTTGACTGAAGTTCTTGTTTATGTCACGGGTACTAGTCTGACTGTTGCATAAAATTTTATTTTGGGCCTGTATGGTGATTTTTATATTCTGTTTGGTACCTTAACATGGTAGAATGGTTGAGTCTCTCTCTCCGGTTCTTACACTTTCCCTCTTATGCAAAGTCAGCCCCTTGGGAGATGAAGGTTCATAGAGTGGGTTACATCTTGTAGGCGACTGGAACTTTATGCCCCATGACTTTGAAGGGGATGACGACTAAATGACAAATACATTATTCTTGGGCAGACGACATTACTGAGCTGGAACTTTCCATGTGGAAAAACAAGTGAGGAGCTGCTGGGTGAGACGTTTGACTCCTTATTGACAGTGTTGCCTTCTGCAGAGAAGGTCTGGGTGCAAAATGCTGAGCCGTGCAAATGTAATTTCTATTCAGGGAAAAAGGAAACACAAAAGTAGAAGTGAGCAGTATGGAACCCTTAACCCTATGGGTACCACCAATCCCAAAATGGACCACTCAAACATTGCTGCACAGTAGGAGATCATCACAGGACCCTCCTTTTTGGGACAAAGGGCTGAGCTCACCACAGTTTTTAATTGGTGGTTGTTGGTGTCTGAGAAGTTGCAGGTCAGGCTGCTGCTTGGAGTACTATTGGGACTACTGTTCTCTAATGTTTGATGTGCTTAATACAGTTTTCCTTTACTAGATATATCCAGGTTACATAAAATAGTGTTGCTTCTTCTGCCTTGCCAATGTTTCATTCTACATATAAAACTTAAAAGCTTCAAGAATTGTCTCCTACAGCTCCTTTTGACTTGGCTTTTAGGTCTTTCCCTTTTAAGACAAGAATGGAAGAGATTTCAGGTTCTTTTCAGCTGTCAAAGAAAAAGTCAGTGTTGATTTTGGGGTTCAAACACCTCATTGATGTACAACATTTGGCCAGGGACTGACTTCTATTGACTCCCCCCGCCCCCAACAAACCTAGATCTAATACATGTCAACTACAGTGGGATTCAGATAAGATCTGTAACTACTGAATTTGAAATGCTCTGTTGCAAATGTAGCTAGAATTTCAGCCATAAAGCATGCCTGAACTGCCGTTGTGCGACAGAAAGGAAGGAGACCTAACAATTTAACTATATAAGTAGCGAAATGATTATAACTTTTAATTGAAGCAAATAAGATTGTTAAAACAAATGCTATTTTAGTAGCAAAATGCCCGTAAAACACCCGTTTCCCATTTTGCTACATAATAGAGACAAGGAGAACTTAAAGTAAACAGAAGAAAAAAGTAGAAGATGAATACACTGTAATTAGCTGCTCACTCTGCAGTTGCCAAGTACTCCCCAGTCTGCCCATGTGGGGGCCAAGATCACTGTCATGTGATTTGTACATGTCATGCACAACAAAGACTGATGCCCATGCGGGTGCCAGGGTCATGGTCATGTGACTAAGGCATGCAATGCACAACAAAATTACAGCCTTCGTTTCCTAGAACTTGTGACCCCATTATTTTGTAAAACTATATTTACCAGCATCCTCTGGTGGCCAAAGACTGAGAATGTGACTTCAGAAACCCCAGCAAGGGCGTATGCCAGCAGTCCGGTACCAACTACACGTATGGGCATAGTCACTGTGTTGCTTGAAACTTATACAAAGGCACAAGGCATCAAATTGCCTTATATTGGGTGGTACATTGCTTCTTACACAGCTGCTGTAAGTGATGTCATATAGGCAATGATGACATCACTGTGGATACCTAGTGATGTCACAAGTGACACTTGACTCACTGAAGTTAAAAATAGTGTATCCCCTGCTAAAAAGGCTTAAGATATTAGAATAAGAGCACTCCTGCAGCCGTGTGCCTTTACATGGCCATTCAACTTCTCAGTGTGACTACTAATATCCTTATCTTTATCGGTAGGGGGTACATTATTCCCTGTTTAAATGTCTGAATGCCCAGTATTACAAACAGCTCTTGCCTAATGTGTTTATATACCTTTGTAGAAATATGCAGATATCCCATGAGATATAAATTCCTCTAACTTCCTTCAGACGATTGCTCTAATTCTTGTTTTCCCATTTTATTCCCCATTAGGTTTGACAACACTTTCAGCTGCCAGGTAGGTTTCACCCGAATTCCCCCATCTGTTTGTTCACCTTTAGTTATATTTGCATTTCCCCCTATCCCTTTATCTCTTGCTCCATTTTATTGTCTTCCTTGGAGCACAGGTTCCTTTGCAGATTTGCATGTGGGTTTCTTGGGATCTTGATGTACCTGACCATGGAAAGGAATGATGATAATTATAATAATAATAATTATAATTAACACTTGTCTATCTCCCCTTGTTAATCTTGTGAACCCGGGAGCCTGAGCTCAGTGCTGGGCCTGATAGACATCTCGACATGTGCTCTAACTTGCAGGGGATGGTGAGAGACAGGAAACGACTGAGATAATGTCACCTCCATCCAGTCCCCCCACCCATAACCTCTAATGCCTCAGCTATCACTCAATAACAAATCCGGTATAAATTTTATTCTACATTTTATTCTACTGAGTGCAAATGTCCCTAACTGGTTCTCTTCTTCTCCCCCAGTATCCAGATGCCATACTCCACGATCTGGAGGCATTCAATAAACATGGCAACAGCTACTCGCAGACCAGTGAGTCTGACACCCACACAGGTAACAATCCTGCAAATCATGTCTACTGTATGTGGTAAGGCATCTACTGCGTGGAAATAAAAATGGCCATGTACTTTAGTACGGATATGGGATCAATTATCCGGAAACCCATTGTCCAGAAAGCTACAAATTATGGGAAGATCATCTCCCATAGACTCCATTTTAATCAAATAATAAATTTTTTTTAAATGATTTCCTTTATCTCTGTAATAATAAAACAGTATCTTGTACTTGATCCCAATTAAGATATAATTAATCCTTATTGGAGACAAATAAATTTATGGTATGCAGATTCAAATTACAGAAAGATTTCTTACCTGAAAAAAACCCAGGTAAGGAGCATTCTGTATAACAGGTCCTATACCAGTATAGTGGAATATACACACCCTAACAATACTTTGTAACCACAAAACAACACCATTCTATATTCAGGGCAATTATAATGATAAGGGCACAATAATTCCCTGTTTTGGAGGGCACCTTAAAGGGCACCAATCATACCTAAAATGATTTACTAAGTAAACACAATATGTGAAAGTTCAGGAAATCAGATTTTTAAAACAGTTAGAATTGTTTGTATAATGCAAATCATCAGCTCACTATACCTTCTGCAAAATCTCCCCTATCTCCACTGCAGTTCTAGCTGAGGCAGGCATCTTGGATTTCACTGACTCCTCCTACCTATATCTTCACAGCCAACTGTAGCTCTGAAATCTCGCACATGCTCAGTTGAAATTCCTTGCTTGCCTAATAAACCTTCTAAGCTATTTTGAAATCTGCCAAACTTGTGTGTTAGTGCTGCCACCTTGTGGAAGTTGCTGTGTGCACTTCTCTTGATACTTCTAGAGTTTACTAAAGCTAGGCATTCTGGGTAGAATACTCAGACAGTGCTACAATCTGAGCATGCTCGTGAACTCATTTGCATGTTGTAGTCAGTGACAAAATATGGGATTTTTTTAAAACTGCTGTTTTTTTTCTCCAAAAAAACTGTACATCTAGTTTGATTAAACATGTTTAGGTTGTACTGGTGAGGTTGTTAATATGTGTTTGATTTTGGCTGTGATTGGTGCGCTTTAATGTATAAACCAACCTGTAGCTCTGCAGTTGATAATGAACTACAGCTTCGGGCATCCTTGCAACAGCCAAAGGTTCTCAGTGGATTCTGGGAAGTGTAGTTAAACAACATTCAAAATAGCAGGAGTACATTAGGCTCACATAACAGTATATCACATACACTGGAATGTAACAGAAAGAATGAAAACTACAGCAGGGAGGGAATCTCCAAAAAGCCAGGCACGTGGAATTATTAGTCACTTTTGTTAAAGGGCCAAAAACCGACAGAATATTTACTTTTAAACCTGGATTTATTGAAAAAAAGACACTAACATAAAACATGAGTATTTAACATAAAACATGAGTATTTAACATAAAACATGAGTATTTAAAGGAAAACTGTCATCTGCAAATTGCACTTTGTAAACACTTTTTTTTAATCTGGCAGTG
Organism: Xenopus borealis; assembly: GCA_024363595.1. Classification (NCBI taxonomy): domain Eukaryota; kingdom Metazoa; phylum Chordata; class Amphibia; order Anura; family Pipidae; genus Xenopus; species Xenopus borealis. The sequence continues at coordinate 122,800,526 of CM044443.1, read as the reverse complement.
GTGGGGTTTCCTTTGTGAATTTTTCTTTTAGTCGCTCGGCAATGTCGTATTGTGAAGGGCTCTGAATCTCAGCACATCAGCGTTGCTGCTTTGCAAGAGAAATGAAGGAAACAAGTGCATTTCCAAAACAAAATGAAATTGCTGGATGAGCCATTGTTTTTAAATAATATATTTCCCTGCTCTGAGAGATAGCTTCCATGCTCACAGCTCGTGCTCCTGCCTGAAACAAAGAGCAAGTGAGCACCATGCAAATAATCCACCGGGAAATTTGCAAGATGGGTGCAAGAAAAAAGGGAGTTGACCGTTAGATATGCAGTAACAAAGGTGCCACTGTCCCAGCCCCCCCCCCC
>CM044443.1:122765243-122780046 GCA_024363595.1 Xenopus borealis | reverse complement strand
TCCCCCCCCCCCCAAGTTAGAGGAGTTACACACAAGCAGATGAATGGGCCCAAGACATACAGTTTGCATTAAATAAATGGGGCACCTGTGAGTGTGAACAGCCGAGTGGGTGCTGATACCCGGCAGATAGAAAGGCTTTCCATGGACTGACAGACAAGTGCAGAGGGATCCCATTTACAAGTCCATGTTGCGTAATTTAGTGAACCCCATTGTTGCATCATTTAGTGAACCCCATTGTTGCATCATTTAGTGAACACCATTGTTGTATCATTTAGTGAACACCATTGTTGTATCATTTAGTGAACACCATTGTTGCCTAATTTAGTGAACCCCATTGTTGTATAATTTAGTGAACCCCATTGTTGTATAATTTAGTGACATGAGACTGTGGCATAGCCAGGCTAACGTGCATCATGGACATTTGTATCTGTAGACAGGTATGGGACCCGTTATCCAGACTGCTTGGGACCTGGGGTTTTCAAGACAACAGATCTTTTCCAAATGCAAAAACATATGCTACACCTCTCACCTTGCTTATTTCTGATCTTGTTCTTAACGCCTTCACTTTTGGAGTATAAGCTCTTTTGTGCAGCGCCTTCTTAAAAGGATTCGGTCATGGGAAAAAATTAATTTTTTTCTTCAAAATGTATCAGTTAATAGTGCTGCTCCAGCAGAATTCTGCACTGAAATCCATTTCTCAAAAGAGCAAACATTTTTTTATATTTCATTTTGGAATCTGACATGGGGCTAGACATATTGTCAGTTTCCCAGCTGCCCCCAGTCATGTGACTTGTGCTCTGATAAACTTCAATCGCTCTTTACTGCTGTACTGCAAGTTGGAGTGAAATCACCCCCTCCCTTTTCCCCACCCAGCAGCCTAACAACAGAACAATGGGAAGGTAACCAGATAACAGCTCCCTAACACAAGATAACAGCTGCCTGGTAGATCGAAGAACAACATTCAATAGTAAAAGCCAAGTCCCGCTGACGTTGATTCAGTTATATTGAGTAGGATAAATAACAGCCTGCCAGAAAGAAGTTCCATTCTAAAGTGCTGGCACAAGTCACATGACTTGGGGCAGCTGGGAAATTGACAATATGTCTAGCTCCATGTCAGATTTCAAAATTGAATATAAAAAAAATCTATTTGCTCTTTTGAGCAATGGATTTCAGTGCAGAATTCTGCTGGAGCAGCGCTATTAACTGATGTGTTTTGAACATTATTTTTTCCCATAACAGTATCCCTTTGACCTTTTTCTATTGGTTACTGTTCGCTAGGACTTGGGACCTGGGGTTTTCCAGATAACAGATCTTTCTGTAATTTGGATCTTCATACCTTAAGTCTACTAGAAAATCATGTAACCATTAAATAAAGCCAATAGGCTGGTTTTGCTTCCAATAAGGATTCATTATATCCGAGTTGGGATCAAGTACAAGTTACTGTTTTTACAGAGAAAAAGGAAATCATTTTAATCATTTGGATGAAATGTCTATGGGAGAGGGCCTTTCTCTAATGCGGAGGTTTCTAAATAAAGGGATTCCGGATTCAATACCTGTATAATAGGGAGTAAGCTCTTTGGGGCAGGGACCTCGTTCCTTGTGTGTATGGGGGGGGTCATGTTCCGCCTTGGGAATTGCATCTTTCAAACAAAACATCAAGAATTAAACAGCAGCCACGGCTCAACTTTTTCTTTTTTATTCCAGGACTTTTGGTGGGAATGATACGGTTTATAAAATACACAGATAGAAAATACGCAAGTCTAATATGATACACAACGCGCCAAGCTACGAGACAAACCACCGATGGAGACACGGAGGGGCCCTCAGGCTTCTGCTCAACTCCAGCCCAAACAACGGAGGTTCGGCAGCACCCAACGGGCCCCTTTGCAGTCCCCCAACCCCCCATTGATGGATTGGGTGCAATTCCACTCTCTCACATGGACTTTACTCTAGCGGTGCACTACACAACATCACCAGCCTCACTCCAGAACTGAGACAAATGCCATTAAAACCAAAGATACACAAAAATAAGCTATAAAATAGAATTTAAACCCCTTCGCACAATGACTTCAATAGTATCACAATCCTCACACAATGACGTCTCTCATGCATAACGGACGACACAACGTCCAGTCTAAGGATTCAGATTCATGGAACCACCATGGATAACGATGGCAGCAAAGGGTTGAAATTTGATGCTCTTCGTGAGTCTTATTAGTGGTGTGTATGCAGTGGTAGTGGCCAGAGTGTAAAGAGTGGTCACCTAGAGGCAAGATTTGGGTACTGCAGAGATGAGTACAAAGAGCTGCTACCTACAGGTGAGAGTCAGGTACTACAGAGGTGAGTGTAAAGAGCTACCACCTAAAGGTAAGAGTTGGGTACTACAGAGGTGAGTGTAAAGAGCTGCCACCTACAGGTAAGAGTTGGGTACTACAGAGGTGAGTGTAAAGAGCTGCCACCTACAGGTAAGAGTTGGGTACTACAGAGGTGAGTTTAAAGAGCTGCCACCTAGAGGTGAAAGTTGGTAACTACAGAGGTGAGTGTAAACAGCTGCCACCTAGAGGTGAAAGTTGCGTACTACAGAGGTGAGTGTAAACAGCTGCCACTAGAGGTGAAAGTTGGGTTAACAGAGGTGAGTGTAAAGAGCTGCCACTAGAGGTGAGAGTCAGGTACTGCAGGCAGGGGGAAGGAGGGACTTCTTTACTGGGCTGCTACTGTGACTTCAGAGATGACAACGAAGCTCTCGCAGTTCCTAGGGATGCAGTCACCGTGTATCTATGTACCTCTCGATTACGCATTAACATTTATAGAATATTTTATATATTTATATATACCTATATACAAAGGCAGGAAGGCAACCCACGGTTTCCAAAGACATTAAAAAAGGACTATGGCAATTACAGGCCAAATAATTATATAAATGGTTAAAAAAAAAACCATATAGGCATGATACTCGCAAGGCAGGTCAAGGGATCACTTGAATCTGGTCAATAATAGTGGCAGCAACCTGAGCCCTTCAGAGTATCATTCGATTAGAATTTCCAAGACTGCACTTTTGGGATTGGGGAGTTGTACTTTAATATGGGAAGGGCCTCCATTAGTAAACAGTGCCCCTTGTTGAGAGCAGAGTGAGGCGTATGGGGGAGTGGACAAGCGCATGAGAATGGAATGATCCGACCAGGTACAAAGAGAGAGTGGGACATGGAATGCTTGTATATTAGTGCTGCACATGTACACAATGACCCACAAACACATGACAAGGGAAGCACCAAGAACACACACTTCCCATAAGAAGGACTCGCACAAATGGACTGATACAACTTCCCTAGGAGGTGAGTGAATATGTATTGTCTGCTTTGATTTATTTCCCTGAGCGGCTATGAAGGTGTTAATGGGCTCAGCTTGCAGTCTTGCCCCAGTAGCCATTGTCTCGCATCCAGCAACTCCCATAGTTTCCCTGGTGTGTTATAACCAATAAAAGAAGCCAGTAGGAGCATGATCTAGGGGCAAGACAGAATATATCCTGGGGATGCGGACAATCAGGCTGGAACTCTCCATAGCCGGGACCTCTCACTATGATTTCTCATTGACAACATAAGTATAAAACACAGATGTCCCCCCTGAGCCAATCACAATTCTGCTGGGATAGAGTGGCCCAATAAGAGGGGGTTGTGCAGAGAAGTTGAAAGTAGGGCATGGCAGGGATGGGTACACGCTGCACAAGTGATCACATTTACTCAGTAGCATCAGGATTTTTTCCTTTTTTTTTTTTAAAGGGAAGTAAAATGGTAAATTAAAAATTCACTAGGAAACCGGTGAAGGGAAGGTCTTCATCTGCCTCTTTTCTTTTAACTCATCCTGGAAGGGAACACCCTATCACAAGAAGATACTGACTGAGAGATGTGTATTAAGATAATGGAATACATACTGTATGGCAGCCATATTCCATTTTTTACCCCTCTTCTCCCTGCTGAGCCGGTTCTATTACAGATCTAACATCAGTCTCTGCAGATTATTCTCTTTTCTAGTCCTGGATACAAATTCTGTAGTTTGCTTTTCCTTGAATCTTGCAAATTCTGTTTATTTTGCAATTTTAATTCTGTTATACATTCTGGGTCCAACCTGACAGATAGCAGGATGGGGTGCAGAAGATGGGTTTAGGGAGAGTCCAATTGCCAGTCAAGGCTGTGCTCATTAGTTAGGCATCTGCCTGTGAACAGAATTCCTTATGTTTTACCCTGGGCATTGCACCAGCCAGAGATACTTTCCACACGTGTTTCCTTTTCTCAAAGATCCCTTGTGCCTCCCAGGGCCGGTGCATGTGCAGTAGAGTAAGGCTGGCTAGTGAGGCTCAAGGGATGGCAACCAGCTGGGTCCAGTGTTGGACTGGGCCTCTTGCCTCAAACCGTTTGGCCTATTTCATGGTCATTCCTTATTTCTTTATGGGAACAAAGAGGCTTAAAGGAAAAGTAAATGTTTTTCTTTTTCTATCTGTAAATTTGCTCTAAACAGCCCCCCAGATTAATGTACCCTAGTCCCTGCTGCAAGTCTGCTCTGGTTTCTGTGTTATCAGCAGCTTGTTTCACCTTCTTCCTGGTGCAGAGTGAAGCCCAGCCCCTTAGTTTACTGAGCAGTCCATTTGCTGCTGTTCCACAATAGAGAGGAAGAGGGAGCCAGTGTTTCATTAGTAAGTTAGTTTCCCCAAGCAAAAGGTGCTAAACACACTGCTCTCTGCTATGTCACATTATGCAAATGATCTCCTGGACTAGTCACAGAGATAAGGTCAGCTCAGAAAGCTAAGGGGCTGGGCTTCACTCTGCACCAGGAAGAAGGTGAAACAAGCTGCTGATAACACAGAAACCAGAGCAGACTTGCAGCAGGGACTAAGGTACATTAATTTGAGGGGCTGTTTAGAGCAAATTTAGAGATAGAAAAAAAAAAACATTTACTTGTTCTTTAATCATGGAAGAATAGCATGTAGAGAAAACAAACTAGGAGAATAAAGAGGTTCAGTGAGGAGGTATAATGGTTTGGAAAGTGGGTCCTCAGCCTAAGGTTTTTCAGGTGGGCCCCTGGCATCCCAGTCTGACACTGGCTGGGTTCACAAAACGAGTTACCGTTAACGAGGGGTTGGAGCAGGACAAAGCAAGAAAGAACTATCAGAACTCTGGTCCCAAACGCAATAACCGAGGGGTAAAAGGGGGGGAATGCACGCATCGCCCCTAAATTGTCTTCTCTAGCTGACAGTGCCTGCCTAACTGGCCTGTGTAGGAGTCCATAATGAGCTGCCCTCCTTCCTCACATCTGATTGGAGCTTGGACATATATGGATCTCGCCAGGCAAGTTCCTCATTGGGCCATACCAAGAGCCTATCTTACACAGCCAGCTTCATTCCCGTGACAAGACTGTAAACGCTTATGGAGAAATAGGATTATTTACATTAAAAAAAAAAAAAAAAAAAACTACAAATGTGAGATGATCCTGAAATAATCCTCAAAACAAGTTAAAGGAATCATTTCATAAGAGTGTCCGGTATTCCGGTGAAATTACCTGTAGGAAATAGTGTGCGAGTGATTCTATTGGCTAATAAAGCGACCCTGGCCCTTTCACTCCACAAAACAGTGACATGGGGGGGGGAGGACTTCCCTCTGTGACATCAGCTGGAGGGGGCAATTCTATCACAACGGTCGCCCCTCCATAATAAGTCTCAGTGGAGTCAATTCCTTCAGCTGCTTGTTTCTAGGCCAGCGCTGCCCCCTGGAGGACTGGTACTGAATAGCTTTTTATACAGGGTTTAGGATGCATTTGTTTTGGTGATATGTTTCCTTTTTTAGGTGTCTACACTATAAATAGGCATCGGTGAATTCAGATGCCCAAAATCGGACATTCGGTTTCCCTTCATATTCCCATTGCAGGATTATGTTTCTGGTTGTAGAGTTGTTTTCTAAAACAAAAAGAAGCAGCAGCATTTCCACAGGTGAGAAAAGGAGAAGGATTTTGGCCAGCATGCTCACACTTACGATCCCTTATCTATAAAGTCGCCAGATACAGCATGAAAGAGGGGGCTTGGCTGTGGTGGTGGTGGGAAACGTGGCCTCATGAACCCCAGTCACAGCATGAACAACAAAACAATCACACATCTTGTCACAATAAGAATATTAATAGTTAGGCGTTTCTTATACAAGTTCTAAGTCTCTTGGATTTCACTGGACGCAGTAAACACACACACACACACTTACAATGAGACAAACTGCATAGACGTGGCACCGGGAAGCCCACCCTTGCCGTCGCATGCACACAGACTCACACAACTGCTTTGATGGGTGGGACACCCTCCATGTAGTGTTTAGGTTTCCTTTACTGCCTTCAGGGGGGGGGGGGGTTGGCTTAAAACTGCTTGGACAAGAGTTCACACAGGTGCTTGGATACGGCTTCTTTGCTGGTTCTCAATGTCAGACGGTACATCTGAAAGGAAAGCGGTAAAGGGAGGGTTTGAATCATCATTTTATTCAGTGAGAAGCCATGGGGGCGAGTAGTAAATAAAATAATGAAAATATATAAGCTATATAAACATCCATACATTTATACTATGGTACAAACACTTTCTATTTACCAGGAAAAAGAAAAAAAAAATACCAGCACACAAGATTTTATTGAAGTCAACACACAGGGTTTATCCCGCTCGCTTGGAGTCCTGTGAGCTGTAAAATTTTTGCTTTTTCCTGGTGAATTTGGAGGGTGCCGATCCCTCTCACTACGCACCTCAGCTTTTGCCAAGAGTGCTGGTGGGTTACTATTTGGACACTGTTTAAACATTAAAGGGGTGGTTCACCTTTAAGTTAACTTTAATATGCTATAGAATGACTAATTCTAAGCAACTTTCCAACTGGTCTTCATTGTTTATAGTTTTTCTAAGTCCTGACCCATCTAAAAACAAATGCTGTATAAGACAGCAAAAGTATTGTTAGAGCCACTGTTTATCTTTCTACTCAGCCCCTCTCCTATTCATATTCCAGTCTCTTCAAATTCAAATCAATGCATGGTTGCTAGGGCAATTTAGACCATAGCAACCAGATTTGTGAAAACTGCAAACTGGAGAGCGGCTGAATAAAAAGTTAAAGAACTCAAAAACTGCAAATAAGAAAAAATAAGAAACAATTGCAAATCGTCTCTGAATATCCCTCTCTTCATCAGTCTAAAAGTCTAAAAACTCTTTTAGCTGTGCTATAGAATGGCTAATTCTAAGCAACTTTTAAACTGGCCTTCATTTTTGCTTTTTTTATTTTTTATAGTTTGCTTCTGACTCTTTCCAGCTTTACAAATGGGGGGTCACTAACCCCATCTAAAAACAAATGCTGTGTAAGGCTTCACATGTATCTTTCTCTTCAGGTCCTCTCCTATTAATATTCCATTCTCTTATTAAGATCAACGCATGGTTGCTAGGGTAATTTGGACCCTACCAACCAGACTTCTGAAAATACAAACTGAAGAGTTGCTGAATAAAAAGCGAAATAACTCAAAAACCACAAATGAATGGTCAGAATATCACTGTCTACATCATACTAAAAGTTAAAGCAATATAGACGCATTCCTATAAAAAGCATAGGAAAGTATCTACTAGCTGCTGAATGCAGAATATTTTCAACTAAAAGCCTATTGGGCTGGCTGAAAATAGTTTAGTTGAAAATATTCTGCTTGCAGCTACTAGATATGGACACTTTCCTATGCTTTTAATAGGAACGTGTCGGTATCGCTTTAATTCAAAATGAACAACCCCTAACTTGTCAGCATAAGAAAACTGAGATTAGAGAAAGGAACCACTTTTACCTGGGCTTGGATGTTGGGTTCCAGACGCAGCAGGCAGCCCACCTGGACTGATTTTGATTGGACGATGCCGGCAGCCACATAGTTGTCTGGATTTGGATCAACTTTATCTAACAGCGCTGAGCCAAATCCCAGCAACTAAAAGACACACAACCACAACACTGTGATCTGACACCAAATAAAATGACATGAAAGGGTTTGTTTTTAAACACAAGTTATGAGTGTTATTAAATAAATTAGGGTGGGGGATGTCCATCTGGAGGCCTGTAAAATGAATTGTTCAGTATAAAAATAATAACTGGTTAAATAGACAGGCTGTGCAAAATAAAGAAACTGTATCTAATATAGTTAGTAAAAATGTAATGTATAAAGGCTGAGTGGATGTCTAATATAAAAGCCAGAACACTACTTCCTGCTTTTCAGCTCTCTTGGTTTCCACTGATTGGTTACTACTTGGTAACCAATCAGGGGCTTGAGAGGAGGCTACATGGGACATAACTGTTGCTTTTGCATCTGAGCTGAATGCTGAGGATCAATTGCAAATTCATTGAACAGATATGTCCCATGTGGCCCCCCTTATAGTCACTGACTAACTCAGAGTTATAGAGCTGAAAAGCAGGAAGTAGTGTTCTGTTCTGTTATACATCCAGTCACTCCAGTCTTTATACATTACATTTTTGGCTAACTAACTATATTAGAAACATTTTTTATTTTGCACAGCCTGTCTATTTACCCAGTTTATTTTTACACTGATCTGTTCCTTTAAATGTGTGGCCCTGTTCCTGCCAAGGAGCCGCACAGGTCAGTGCAAAACATCATCAGTGATATATTCTGTAACACAAACATGCCGGCTAATTACAGCCCAAGCCATGGAATGAGCAGGACAAGGCTGATCACGGGCATGACACTATTTCATGGGCATCAGAGGACACCAGCTGACCAGTTTATATGAGAGAAGACAAGAGAGAGTCACGTCTTCATTCTATTTGATGGGACCATGGCTGAGCCAAGTTCTGTGCTGTTTGAAAATCACATTCAAGATCATGGACAGGGGATGTTTCCGGATATCTCTGGGAGTGAGGACAGGTTCAAACTGTTTTAAAGCACTTAAAGTACACAAACACAAGTATAGGTATGGGGGAACCATGTCCTCTATATTCATAGTCACATTTGTGCAGTGATCATGAGAATGACATGTTAGAAAGACTTCGTTAGTGGTTACCTTTGCTTTAGTCACTTCAGAGTCCATGGGATGATTGGCTTTAAAAATCTTCTGTGCTTCTTGCTGTGGGCTGCCAAACAGTAATTCAGACTGTATTAGATATTTGTATTCAGCTATACAGAACACCTCTACACAGCTCCCATGTGTTGTGTGATACAGGTACAGGATCTCCATTTTATCCAAATTTTTAAAAATGATTTCCTTTTTCTGTGTAATAATAAAACAGTAGCTTGTACTTGATCCCAACTAAGATATAATTAATCCTTATTGGAAGCAAAACCAACCTATTGGGTTTATTTCATGTTTATATGATTTTCTAGTAGACTTGAGGTATGAAGATCCAAGTTATTCTGAAAACCCCAGGTCTCGAGCATTCTGGATAACAGGTCCCATACCTGTTTATCAATCTGCATAAACCCTTTTACGTTCTAAACCGAACCCGTTATAAAACCTATAGCGAATACAATGCAGTTCACAGCACTGGTAAAATTGCTGCTCTGGTACTATGCTAAGCACCAACAACTGGATTGTAAAAACCTTTATCAACGGGAAAATAATTCCTTCCATGTGGTTGAGACTCAGTTGCTCCAATTCTTGGAGTAAGTCTAGAATCCCTGCTGTAAAGCAAGTTGGTGCTGATGTGGGTTTTTTTTTTTTTTTTTTTAGTAACAGATATGGTTACTTCTCAGGTTTTTGATTGGGGAAGTCAACATTCATCACGGGTCCCTAACTAAAGGAGAAAGAACGGCTAAAACTAAGTTAGCTGCACCAGAAAGGTCTATATAAATACACCAGTAAACCCTCAAAATAATGCTGCTCTGAGTCCTCTGTCAAAAGAAACACAGCATTTCTTTCCTATTGTGTACACATGGGCTTCTGTATCTGACTTCCTGCCTTTAGCACAAATCTCTAGGGCTTGGGCTTGAGCATGCTCAGTTTGCTCCTCTTTCTCCCTCCCCTCCTCCCTGCTTTAATCTGAGCCCAGACCTATGAGTGAGCAAGAAGAGACTCAGGCAGGAAGTGATGTCACACCAAGCTAATATGGTAGTTACTATCCTAAACAATCAGAGAAAGCTTCTAGAGCCGTTCTGTGGAGTAAATATAGTGTTATAGCATGCACTATTATGGCTAATCTACTGGCAATAAATGGCCTCTGTAGCTTTCTTACTTCTTTAAAAGTAGGCCTGGTAAAGAGAATGGTGAGAGAAAAGTAACATACAGACTAAGCTGCTTCCAGCGCTGGAAGAAGTCCTGGGATGGCATTTCTGTAGCCTGGAAGAACTTGTTGATGGTAATTGGCAATTTCAAGGTGATGTTCTGTAACGTCCCTCCGTACCTACAGCAGGGGAGGCACAGAGTTCAGTTAGTGGGATACAGGCAGAGAAAGAGGAAAGACTGACCTATCACGGATAAACACTCACCTGAATTTAATATTTATGAGAGGGGCGTCGTCAAAATCAGACAGGCACTCAATGTTCAACACCTGCTGTAACTGTGCACCTCCTTCTACTACTGGGTCTACTGGTTTAGTCTGGATGTTAAGCTGTGAGCACATGCGTTAAGGAGGAGTCACTGGTGTAACAAAGTCTTAACCAGAAAATGATACAAGCCGACAGATTCCCTTAGGGCAAGTCCAGACGAGAAGATTTGGGGAGATCAGTCGCCTGGCGACAAATTGCCACGTCTTTGATGCGACTAATCTCCCGGAAAGGCTTGCTGGTATCTTGCACCCACTAGCGCTAAAGTGAACTGCGCCTATTCACACGTGGCGATACGTTTTTCAAAGTCTCTCAAAATTGCCTCATGAGGCAAACTTTGAAAAACACGTCGCCGCGTGTGAATAGGCGCAGGCAACTTTAGCTCTAGCGGGTGCAAGACACCAGCAAGCCTTTCAGGGAGATTAGTCGCCTCAAAGACGTGGCGATTTGTCGCCAGGCGACTGATCTCCCCGAATCTTCTCATCTGGACTAGCCCTTATAATCCACTAACAATCTGAGCTGAACTTCACGGATCTGCCAGGGGCTTTAGGCACACAATGTATTTTCTTCACATCATGTGCCAATAGCCTAAATCCCTTGTACTTTATACCTAATAAAGGACCTGTGAAATGTGTTTACAAACAGTAAATAAAAGGATATGGTTTTGAAGATCTCCTGGATATGAAACTGTTGGTGTAAAGCTCTGGAACTGTACAGATGTTTTGTTTCCATAGAAGAGATACATGCGCCCTGCAGGAGATTGAAAGTCAATAAAGTCACAAAAGTACAGACTCTGCTATTCATGCAATTTTACTCCTTCAATTCTATGTCCTTCCTGATCCATCTATTCCTCTGTGATTTTCTTATATTGCTCCCTGCCCTGTACATACTTAATCCTCTCAACTCTCTCCCCTGCCTGAGTCTCCTTTCATTCTACCCTGTGTCTTTATATTCTGCACACAAACACCCCACAGCCTAATATTCACATTCTTGTGCCTTTTATTATACAACTGCACCCATCACCCCATCTTAACAGTTCATAGTCTCCTCCCCTACAGATTTATATATTCCATGCCTCTACCCAAAACGCTGCCTCATAATGTTTTACCCCATAAACCCTTTGAATCTACTCCTTCTCATTCTGTCATCTCCACATTTGATTTCCAGGTTTCCACACTGCCCCACCCTCCAAAAAAAATGCCTGTCTGTTCCTCTACTCCTTTACCTACTGCCTGTACATCACATAATATAGAGTATACAGATGCATGTACAATTTTTCCCAATACTGTACCATGAAGAATAATGGAGAGCAGAACAATGTCCCAGAAAAAGAGTTAGTCTTTATTTGCTCTGCTTTAATAATCTAAGCAAGGCCAGTGCCTCCACTCCATCATAGGCACCAATGAAATGCCTAAGGTCCCGGCACTGTTTACCTTTTTAAAGCCGAGCAAATAAAGACTAACTTTTTTTTATGGGTGATCATGCTCCTTGTCCATTATTCTTCAGAAACCAAAAAAACTTTTTATTGCTACAGCCAGACCTACAGAAACACAGAGGGAGGAAAATCATTTCGTTGCTTACCTAAGTTCTGGCGGAATTCTGATTTCACCCCGATCTGCAAGAGTTGGTTTTCAAACAGGACTCCATTATTCTTGCACACAAACCTGAAGTCACAATTATAGGATCAAACTACAGTTATAGGATCGATACCTCAGAGGCAAAAAACAGCAAATGCTTCTCACAAACAAGCAGGAAACTAAGATGAATGCAGTACAAACAAGAAGACTTTTCAGCTTTCGCTGCGCCTGTACCACAAACCAATTCATACAAAAACAATGATGGTTTTCCCATAACTGTGGGCTACCAAGTAAGACAGCTCTTAATGGTGCAGTTGCGAGTGCTTCTCTATTGCAACTCAAGTACAACACAGAAGTCCCAAGATGCCATCAGGGAAAAGAAGTAGGCTGAAGCACTGGCAGTTTCTGCAGCTTCTGTTATCGTTATAAACGGGGCTCTGTCAGCCTCCCATAATCCTAAGCACTTTTTGATTCAGGGTTTTTAACAGTACTGACCTCAATGGGTCTTTCCATCACAAGTCAAGTGAAGGTATCACTGTGAGATGCTGCTATGGTATGCTCTGAGAGCATCACGCAACATAGACCTGCAGCAATCATTTTAATAAGGGTTAGTTGCATTAGTATCCCAATGTGGTTTCAATTATTGTTTGCCCAGAAACAGCAGAGAAAGCTGTGCCAGAGCAGGGATTTTAGTAGTAAAGAAACTGCCCAACCACAGACGAAAGGGAAGAGAATTCTGCCAATTTACTGGGTTGAAATACATATTCTTTTTCTACAGTGTGTTTGGTTCTTCTGCACCTGTATATAAATTCACTATTGCTTGAGTAAATAGTGAATTATACCTAGATCTTCATACTGCACTTATATATATATATATCAGTGTATTTCTTCTGAGTCAGTTAGAGGCCTGGGCACAAGGGAAGAGGTAACACCGACCAGACATCTCCCAGAAGTCAGTAAATATATATAAAAAACACAGAAAAGCAAATGGATGAACATAGAGCCTTCATTTTGGTTATTAAACTAATACATGTTCAAACAGTGATGTCCCTACAGGAAAGCAGGGACGAGCACAAGATATTGCATTATCCTTGGAAATGTTGGGTGCCATTGCCCCGCAGCTGCACTGAACCCAAGAAAAGCTGCTGTACAAGAGGAGGCAAATGCAAGGCAACACAAGCTTACTTGTTTAGAAGCTCATCAGATTCAGCAATAGGGAAAGCAGGATCCTCAGAAGCAGCAGTACCAGAGCTAAGAGCAAGGAGGAGTGTCAGAACATGGAAAAGGCAGGAAAGGGAAGCAAGGAACAAAATAAAAAAAGGAAAAACAAAATCTGTTAAAATGATAAGTAGTGTTAGTTTCATCAATCACAATTTGCACCAAAACAAAATAGAGGACAAAGCATGACAGAAAATCTCCCCTTTAGACCAAACTTTTGAATATCTTAAGAAAGGTAAATGGCTTTTAGGGTAGAGGCACACTGGCAGATTCGGGCAAATCCCCCGAACTGCCTTATCGCCTGCAAGAATCCCTTGCGGGATGACACTCACAATGGTTCGTTTTCTGAAGTCGCCTGAAGTTTCACTAGGAAACTTCGGGTGACTTCAGAAAACAAAGCACTCCATGTGCTGGAGATTAATATTATTGCCGGTGGGAAGGCATTTCGGGGAGATCGTCGCCCTGAAGAAGAGATTTGTCGCGGGGCGACTAACCCCCCCGTGTGCCTCTACCCTTAGCTGCTTTAGACTGTAACATATAGTTCTTTATTTATCTAGATCAGTGCCGCCCAGAGTGCTGCTAAAAATTCCAGATTGAATGGAAGGGTGGCGAAAGCTGAACAAATGAGCCAATCCTTGTTGTTTACAATTAATCCTGTTGAATATTCATAAAATTATTAGGTCTAGAATTGTGGAGGTAGGGTCCAGTCAAACAGAGAGTACAGGTTGGGCCTGAACGAGCCTAACAGAACCCACAGGCATCAAGTTTATGAGATAACAAGCAGCCTCCATGTGAAAAATTAAAGAGCACTGACCTAGAGACCATTTTCTGGGCTGGTTATGAGTCTGACTTTGTTCATAGATTACTTTACTGCAATATAAATAATGTATCATAGCTGCAGAATTACAAATGATGATCATGGATTCTATTAAATCTTACTAGATCAGCCCTTACTCTGAAGGCTGGGCTGCCTCGACCAATAGAGACGGAGGACACTCAGATGGCGGGTCCAAGTCACTGCACCATCCAATCACAGGCGGTCACAGCAAGACAGACAAAAACAAGAAACAATCCCACCAGACGCAAGACAGAGAAAAGAAAGACCAAGAAAGGAGACATAAAATCTACATGCAATTAGACAGTCAACAGGGGGACACAGAAAGAAGAGCAAACACAAGCAGATCAGCGGAGAACAGTGGGGTTTTTTAATAAAGAAATGAGCACACCACACTGAAATGATATTGAGAAGAGAGAAAATATGCCTTTAACACCAAACAGCGGGTTGGTAGTCACAGGGCTGGTTACAATGGTGCGACTTGCCACAAGCTACTTAAAGGGGAACGATCGTGAAATGAAAATGTAATATAAGCTTCAGAAATAAGAAACTTTTTTAAATACAATCAATTAAATATTCTGTACGGTTTCTAAAAGGAGATTTTGTGATACTCACCGTTAAATCTCTTTCTCTTCAGTCGCTTGGGGGA
>CM044443.1:122718312-122757193 GCA_024363595.1 Xenopus borealis | reverse complement strand
CCTAGTGGTGCAAGCTATACCCACTGTCCCTGTGTCCCCCAAGCAGACCTGGAGAAAATAATCAAATTTATCTTCACTGTCGCTCTGTCAGCATCTGTTTCTGTTCATTTGCTCTTCATGTAGGAGGTGGGTGTCAGACTGTAATTGACAGATTCAATATATCTTATAGGGGGGCTCCTTTCCTAGCAGATGAATTAGATTTTACTGTATTAGGGCCCTTACATACGGGCGTTTTTACCTGCGCTCCGTTTTGCTGCGTTCAGCCGCAGGTGAGCGCAGGTATAGACGCACTCAATTATTTTCAATGGGGCTGTACTCACATGAATGCATGTAGGCGCCAAACGCAGGTTCAGACGCAACATGCTGCATTTTTCCTGCGTTCGGCGCCTACATGCGTTTGCGTGAGTACAGCCTCATTGAAAATAATTGAGTGCGTCTATACCTGGCTCCCCTGCGGCTGAACGCAGCAAAATGGAACGCAGGGGAGCGCAGGTAAAAACGCTTGTGTGTAAGGGCACTTAATAACCAGACATCATGTCTCTCTACATGCAGGATTTGTGCAAAAGGCAGTTACTTTGTAAAATTTTATTTGTACTGTATCAGTTATTTGAGTGAGCTCCCTATAAGCCCCCTATAAGATATATTGGATCTAACCGTCAATGATTATCTGACCTGCTGAGAAAGGGAAAGTGAACATAAACTTAATTATTTCAGAAACAGTACAGAATATTTAATTGATTGTATTTGCAAAGTTTCTTATATCAATATGCTGAAGCTTATATAAAC
The DNA here is from genome assembly GCA_024363595.1 of Xenopus borealis. NCBI lineage: Eukaryota > Metazoa > Chordata > Amphibia > Anura > Pipidae > Xenopus > Xenopus borealis. Next base: position 122,756,407 of record CM044443.1, on the reverse strand, counting down.
TTTTCGTTTTTGTGATAGTTTAAAGGAGAAGTCAACCTATAATGGGGTATACGCCATTCCCCCCTCCCCCCGGTCTACTTCCCCCCCAGGCAAATGCCCCAAAGTTACTACTTACCTCTCAGTGCAGGTCCTGACCGTGGAGTTTGCAGGCGCCATCTTCTCCCGAGCCGTCTTCTTCCAGGATTCTTCAACGATTGGCGGCGCATGCGCAGTAGGCGCATTTGCCGGTTCAGCTGAACCGGCAAATGTTCCTATGTGCATGCGTCGCCAAAAGCCGATGGATCCTGGAAGAAGACAGCTGGGGAGAAGATGGCGCCTGCAAACTCCATGTTCAGGACCTGAGGGGTAAGTAGCAACTTGGGGGCATGGTGTTTACCCCCTTATAGGTTGATTTCTCCTTTAAATACTCTTTGTACACTCACAATTGCCATGTTGTGCACTGGTGAAATCGTTCCATCACAAGGGACTGGTGAGTCAAGTGAAACTGATGAAGAGCAGCGGACATTAGAAACCTCACACACACATCCCATACCTGAGGAAGTTATCTTCAGCCCCGGGGGCTACAGCCACTGAAGACGTAGGTGTGTCTGAAAATACATCAACCAGCAAGTTCCCGGGACTTGGTGCTGCCAATCCTGTGACAGCGGCTGCTCGAAGCCCAAGAAGATCAGCAGACGGGGAAGGAGTGGACTGGAAACACACACATGCAGCAAAATAAACAGTTTTGAAGGGAAAATCTATTTGCTTTTGTTGCCTACTGTGATTTTTTTTTTCCAGCAACTTTTCCCAGGGGCAAAAAAAAAAAAAAAAACACTGGGAATGGTAAAAAGAATCACCATAATTATAAAACACACAGGGGATTACTGCGTCACAACATGGAGGTCTGTGTTTTGAGTGATAAGATTGCTCCATAAATAAAGCAAGTACTTATTATTACAGAGAAAAAGAAAATCAATTTTAACAACAATTTGGATTATTTAAATAAAATGGAGTCTATGGGAGAAGGCCATTCTGTAATTCAGAGATTTCTGGATAACGGATTTCCGGATAATGGATCCCATACCGGTCTCACTAACAAATTCCTACCTGGAGAGAGGGGGGAGGGGCTTATTGTGCTTTAGGGCAGTTCTATGTCTAACTATCTGTAAAACAGGTCAACAGTCTGACAAAACTAAAGGTAAGATGGGTTAAAGGGAAGATAATAGACAAGAAAAACAAAACTTAACTAGTGTCCATACATGGGTCATTAAACCTGAAAGTTTTGCTTACAGTATAAATAGATGATTATTATATTTTGGAGAAATCCATTTGAATGGAATCTTTCCTGCTTGCATAGAAAAAGCAACAGCCCTGGCTGTATATACTGCTAAATATCTATACAACACAGCAACAGCCTCAAAGGACTAATGCTTCCTAATGCATAATTACGTCAAAATAACTCCATTGCCATTGTGTACTTTTGAACTGTTACAGAATGGGGAATGTACACAGGAGTGGGCAGGGTAAATAACAAAAAGAAACAAAACCACATTACTTTTAAAGGAGAAGTAAACCCTCCACAGTCAAAAGTCCCCAGTGATTCCCCTCCATAGGCCCCTCCCCGCTGCACACAGTTATGTTAGAATTGTGTCCCTTAGAAATTCTGACCCGCACACAGGAGAACAATACAGCAGAACACAGGGGCGCCATGTTAGTCAGCCATGGCTTCTTCCGGATCATCTTCTTGCTGTTCAATAATTTACGGAGCTTTCTGACTCCAACTGCGCATGCGCCATATATGGTTATGGATCGGCGTTTGCTCAACAAAGAAGCCGAGGCTGACAAACACGGCTCCCCTGTGTTCCGCTGCACTGTTCTGCTTTGTGTGGGTCAGAATTTCTAAGGGACATAATTCTGGCATAAGTGTGCAGGGGGAGGCGGGCCTACAAAGGGGGGTCAGTGCGGACATTTGACTGAGGAGGGTTTACTTCTCCTTTAAGTGATACCAGAAATCAGGCTGAATAAATGTCTTACAGCAGTACTTGGGGTGGGTTCCACTCCGCCGTTGATTTCAGAGTTCTGATCTTTCTTTCCTTCCTCTAACTCACTGACAGCACCCGGTCCCTTCTTCTTCTTTAATTTTGCCAGGATGGAGGATTCTCGTTCTGGGAAAGGAGGCATCTCCTCCAACACTGTTGCCTGCGGGAAAGAAAGAGCAGACACAGATGCTAAAGAATAAGAGCAGCACAGAACTATGGCATATTATTTATCAGAAACCCTTAGATAAAGCAGCCACAGGGGTATAAATGGAAGGTATCCTCCAACAAGAAATCAACATTTCCCCTTAGGGCAATGGCACAAGCTGCTATTGGGGGAGATTAGTTGCCTAGCGACAAATCGCTTCTTCTTCAGGTGATTAATCTCCCCTAAATACCTTCCCCGCTGGCTAGAACGTAAATCATCTTGGGGTAGAGTCCTGCAGCGGGTCGGGTACCCGCGGGTTAACCGCAAAATCCGGCGGTACCCTGCGGGTTGCTCATAGAATTTCTGGGTGCGGGTATAGAAGCGGGCCGGTGGTTCTGCAGGTTGGCGGGTTGAGGGTCGGGTCGCGGATCCTCGCTATAGCGATTTTTACTCCTTTTTCTCATTTTCTCAGCATTTCTACTTCTGATGATGTCACATCCGGTTTAAATTGACAGCACTTCCTGTTTTACTCCTTTTTTTCTGATCACGGCTACTTCCGATGATTTACAACTACAGCACTTCCTGATTCTTGATGGTCAGCGGGTCGCGGGTCCGGGTTGCGGATCTCGGGTTGCGGATCTCCAGTACGGGTCCAAGCGGGTAAGAATGCGGGTCGTGGACTGCGGGTACGGGTTGGGTACGGGTCCCAAAAAAATGGGATAGAGCTCGGAATGATTTGGTTTGCGAGGGTTGCCCGAAGTTTCCTTGTGCCATCTCGCTGTGGATTTAACTGTAGCTGGCAGGGAGTTCGGGGAGATTAGTCGTCTGAAGAAGAAGCGGTTTGTTGCGACTAATGTCCCCCAGTAGCTTTGTGTGCCCATGCCCTTAAAAAAACACTACTTACTAGTACATCCGTACTGGCGATGGAGCTGAGTTTCAGATATTCCACGGCCCTCTGTTGCAGTTCCACGTCAGCATTTCTGATCTGACTGTCAGAGCGCAGCACGTCTTGAATCGTGGTCTTGGTCTCAGGGAAGAGGTTTATGAATTTGATATAGGTGGAGAGGAGGAGGGCTCGGGTCGATACGCTGCACAGATGGAACTTGGAGTGGAGCAGGTTGAACTGCACAAGGGGACTGTACAAGAGAATGGGTGTTAGCGACACTGTGCACAATGCATTGATCCCCCTACCACCAGATAGAAATTAGAAAAAGGCAGAATACTAAGGATTTGGAAGAATCCCAAATCAAATCCTTTATTAAAGGAACAGACAACAAAAAATTTAAGTGTTTTAAAGTAATAAAAATACCAGGTAGCATTGCGCTGCACTGGTAAAACCAATGTGTTTGCTTCAGAAACACAAATAAAGTTCACATAAACAGGCTGCTGTCTAGCAATAGCAAAATTTAAAAAAGGCTATGTCACAGGTTAAATAGTGGATAACAGATAACATTATGTTCTACAGAGCTTATCTGCAATCTGCTTTGTAACCTGAGCCTTTTCTCCTTTGAATGGCTGCGCCCATTGCTACACAGCAGCTTATTTATATAAACAATAGTAGTGTTTGAGGCAACACAGCAGTTTTACCAGTGCAGGGCCACACTGTTACTTTAAAGGACAAGGAAAGTGTAAAAAAGAATAAGGGTAGAAATGCTGTATTTTGTATACTAAACATAAACATGAACTTACTGCACCACAAGCCTAATCAAACAAATGATTTATGCTTTCAAAGTTGGCCACAGGGGGCTGTCATCTTGTAACTTTGTTATACATCTTTGTCTGACACTGGCACTGCACATGCTCAGTGTGGTCTGTGCTGCTTAGGGATCGTCATAAATGATCAAAAAACAAAGCTGTTTGAGTTCTGCATGGCTGGTACGTAAGGCAGGGGCTCCCCCTGCTGTTCATAAGTATGATTGTTTCCCTGCCAGAAGTTAGGGACTGTCTGACAATTCCTATCTACAGCTCTAAATGAAGGGAGAATTTCACTGCATACAGTCAGGTTTCTTATAAAAACAGTAGACATTTTTTAATTAAAGTATATTGGAGATAGATTTCTTTTTCATTAAAGTAAAAATGGGATTTTATTTCTTTGCCTTTCCTTGCCCTTTAAAACACTCTGTTTCCTTTACTGCACTCATATATAAATACTATGTTTTACAGGTGCCACATGCAAGAACTACCTTGAATGCAGCATCAGATGGGGGGGGGGAGCAGGTCCCAAAGGGCCTGCAACCCCCACAGCATCCCCTAGGTCCCCCAGCTGCAAAACACTCTCTGAGCACCCATCCCAGCCAAAAACTGTGCTTGCACGAGTGCAAACCTTTTTCTACATATCCTACACTACCCCTCCCAGGGGTCAGAGAGGTAAGCAGCAGTGCAGGACTGGGTTTGGGATGGCTGGGCCCAAAAGTGCAAAAGATAAACCCTTGGGCAATAACATATTCGGTTGCAGTGGCTCTTTAAACAACCACTTTCTTGCTTACCTAGATCTAGGATCTCCAGCAATAAGGTTACCAAATTCACCCAGGATATAGCCTCCCACCTTCACCATGTTTTCATGGCATGCAGGTGCCTGTAGAGCCTAAGAAAGGAAAATTATTTTATAAGTAGTAACCAATACTTGTGCTTGTACTATATTATTCAGGTGAAAATATTTTTACCTCAAACACTGTTTTGGCAGCATAGCCTTGAACATCGTCACGGTTAATGACGATCTGGATGACCCGGTACCAGACCTCTTCACTGACGTAATCTCCGGCTATACGGATCAGGTTCAGGATCGTGTCCACGTACCAGCTGTAGTCCACAGCATATTTCTCAGCCAAGATGGCAACTTTCAGCACCTAATTTAATGTACAATGGAAGAGGAATTTCACACCACTAACAGAAACACGAGATCAATCCTCAATCAATATACACAATGGCACAGACGCATTCACTTACTATTTCTTCCCGAATCGAGTAGTCGGCGTTTTCCAGGTAACTAAGCATTTCAGATACAATCTGTTTGGCGTTTGTACGGTCGCACATGGCATACAGGAGATCTGCTGCTCTCTGTCGAACGCTGACATCTCTCTCCGTCTAAAGGAATATTTGCAAAAATAATAAAATCATTAAAGGGATACTGTCATGGGAAAACATGTTTTTTTCCAAATGCATCAGTTAATAGTGCTGCTCCAGCAGACTTCTGCACTGAAATCCATTTCTCAAAAGAGCAAACAGATTTTTTTATATTCAGTTTTGAAATTTGACACAGGGCTAGACATTTTGTTAATTTCCCAGCTTCTTCTTCTCATGTGACATACCAGCAATTTAGGAGGAAACTTCTTTCTGGCAGGTTGTTGTTTTTCCTTCTCAATGTAACTGAAGGAGTGACAGTGGGACATGGGTTTTTACTATTGAGTGTTGTTCTTAGATCTACCAGGCAGCTGTTATCTTGTGTTAGGGAGCGGCTATTGGGTTACCTCCCCATTGTTCTGCTGTTAGGATGGTGAGGGTGGGGGGAAGGGAGGGGGTGATACCACTCCAACTGGCAGTACAGTAGTAAAGCGTGATTTAAATTTATCAGAGCACAAATCGCATGACTCGGGGCAGCTGGGAAACTGACAATATGTCTAGCCCCATGTCAGATTCCAAAATGAAAAAAAGATCTTTTAAGAAATGGATTTCAGTGCAGAATTCTGCTGGAGCAGCACTATTAACTGATGCATTTTGAAAAAAAAAAATTTTCCCCATGACAGGATCCCTTTAAAGGGATTCATTCATGATTTTTATGGTTGCAGTTTCTATTTCTAAATTACACGGTTTACACTGCAAATAATTCACTCTACAATATAAAATTAAATTCCTGACCCAACAAGTGTATCTTTTAAGTTATAATATTGGTGGGTAGGCGCCATCTTAGGCCATTGTACCTGGTCATGCTCAGAAAGAGCCAGTGCTGCACTATGGAGATTCCTTCTGGCAGGCTGTTTCTCCTACTCAATGTAACTGAATGTGTCACGGTGGGACCTGGGTTTTACTATCGAGTTGTTCTACCAGGCAGCTGTTATCTTGTGTTAGGGAGCTGCTATCTGGTTACCTTCCCATTGTTCTGTTGTTAGGCTGCTGGGTGGGAGGGGGGTGATATCACTCTTGCAGTGCAGTAGTAAAGAAGTTTATCAAAGCTCAAGTCACATGATTGGGGGCAGCTGGTAAACAGACAATATGTCTAGTTCAATATTGGATATCAAAATCAAATTTAAAAAAATCTGTCTGCTCTTTTGAAAAACAGATTCAGTGCATAATTCTGCTGCAGCAGCACTAACTGATGTGTTTTGAAAAAAAAAAAAAAAGTTTTCCCAGTATCCCATTAACATTATCTCCCCCAAAAAGAGGATGATTAACCCCAATTTGTACAAATAGGACTCACCTTTAGGGCATTGATGACTGTTTCGATGTGGGTTTTGACGGCCTCGTGAGAGAATTCTGAACTGGCCAGCGTGCACATACTCTCCAGCGCAAGGTAACGAAGGTTGGTCTCACGGTGCTGCAGGAACTGGCCCAGCTGGTTGCAGGCTCTCACCAGCAGATTAGGTTCACTGAGAAACAGTAAAACAGATATGAAATGTGGCAAATAGAACTTATCCCTCAATATAGGCAATGGCAGAAACAATACCAAACCTTTAATTAAAAATGGCAGTTCTGCTCAAGAGATCCCACTGACTGTAATGTACCACATAGTGTATATCATAAGCAATTAGTCCAATACAGTATATTGACAAACATCACCAGTCTAGATCAGGTTTGTGATCAGCCAAGGTCCTGTCTGATTGGATTTCCTGTTTTGGGGGGATCACTTCCAGGTAGACTCTGAAAGCATTAGATCCGTTTCAAATATATATATTGCAGTGGTCAGTCAGTTTGGTTAGAACAAAGTCACAGACTTTGACAAAGGACTAAAAATGACATGTTTTATATAGTGAACTTCTTGCACGAGGCTAAAGTTTCAGTTTGTCAATAGCAGCAATGATCCAGGACTTCAAACTTGTCACAGGGGGTCACCATCTTGGAAAGTGTCTGTGACACTCACATGCTCAGTGGGCTCTGAGCAGCTGTTGAGAAGCTAAGCTTAGGGGTCGTCACTAATTATCCAGCAGAAATTGACATTGGTCTGTAATATAAGCTGATGCGACAGGGCTGATTATTACATTCTGATGCTAATTGCAATGGTTTCTGTGTTGCCATGAAGTAATTATCTGTATTAATGACTAATCAGCCTTATATTGTGACTATATTTCTATGACACTATCAGGTGTATATTGTGACTATATTTCTATGACACTATCAGGTGTACTGTATATTGTGACTATATTTCTATGACACTATCAGGTGTACTGTATATTGTGACTATATTTCTATGACACTATCAGGTGTATATTGTGACTATATTTCTATGACACTATCAGGTGTGCTGTATATTGTGAGTGGGTCCCTAAGCTCAGTAAGTGACAGCAGCACAGAGCATGTGAATCAGTGAATCAGAAAAGAAGATGGGGAGCTACTGGGGCATCTACTGGGGAGACACAGATCTTTACTGCTAAAGGGCTGTGGTTGCCTTGGGCTGGTACACAAGCACAAAACATCATGGACAACATTTATACACATTTCTTTAGTTTAACTTTCCTTGTCCTTTAAGGGGGTTGTTCAACTTCCAACTCTTTTTTGGTTTCAGATAGTTCACCAGAAATAACTATTCCAATTACTTTCTGTTTCCGATGTGTGACCGTTTTAATAATACTGACGTGTGAAGTTCAATTTTCACCTTCTAAAGTAGCTGGGGGAGGGGGGGTTTCAGACTCTAAACGGATACATTTAATGGATACATTTCTTATCTTTGTCCCTGCTGAACAGAATCCCTGAGTTTCATTACAGGCAGAATTGATACAATAGTTGCTAATATGCCAACGATACTGCTGAGAAAAGTATTAACTAATGGAGCAAATTGTAACCGTTCAGAATCTTCACCTGAATTACTGAGCTGCCAGACAGAAACACCAGAGACACCAACATTCAACTTTAAACTTAGATTTTGAAAAAACAGTAAACAATAAAAGATGGAAAGTGTTTGAAAAAAAAAGTCATTATTCCTGGTGAACAAACTGAAAACAAAAGTTGTGTTTGGAAGGTGAACAACCCTTCTAAAGCACCCGTAACACCAGGCTTTCATTCTATAGTTCTGTAGAGAGCCATAAGTGATACTGTTCATATTTCTGTGCAAGAAATAGAACCATTGGATTTTACCCAGCTTATCTAGATATAATATGTAAACGTGTGCTCTATAGACCAACTGCAGCGAATCAGTTCACATCCACAGCTCAGCTTTGCAATCTCTCACTGTCACAGAGGCATCTCCAAGCAGCAATGCAGTAAATGTTAATGAGCTTTTCAGATATAGGGTAACTCATCCCACTTTGTCTTGCGGTTCCAATAACGAGAGCATACTTAGAATCCCTGCCATTAAGCAAGAAAAGAGACCTGTTTGCTTCCATGCAGCATAAAAAGTGAAAACTAGGGCTCTTACAGATGAGCGTCTGAAGCTGAATTCCCCTGCGTTCCAGTTTTATGCGTTCGATCGCAGGGGAGTGTAGGAGCAGACGCTTTCAATTTTTTTCAATGGGGCATGCAGGTGTCAAACGCAGGAAAAATGCAGCATGTTGCGTCTAAACCTGCATCCGGTGCCTAAATGCACCTGTGTGAGCGTCTGCTCCTGCGCTCCCCTGCGGCTGAACGCATAAAACCGGGACACACGGGATTGCAGCTTTCACCAGTAAAGCAATTTTCCCAAGCTATAATATTTTATGCCCAGAAGCAAAAACTTTAACTTTTGGGTCTGCATTTACCGGGAAAAAGATTCCAGAATTACTTTATCAAAATGGTATGAGGGAGCAACACCTACACTGTTCCATTTGCATGACAAAGGACAATGAGGTAACATTGAGGTTAATGGCCTATGGGGTGCTTTTAAATAAAGTGGAGCTCAAAAATGTCCAAACACACTCACAGTGCCATTACTCTTAAAGGGGAGGTTCACCTTTTGGACAATAGAGCTATTTTAACAGCCCATATCCTAAAAAAACATTTTTGCAATTTATCTTTCTTACCTAAAATGTTTGCTTTCAGAGATACATACCACAGAAGCTATGGATCATCTCTGCAAAAACTCTCAGTTCTCTCCTCTGTTAAGTGATCGTAGGACACGCTCTGTGTAAGAGACGCAGGCTGCCAAATAAGGAAGTTCACGGAATCTGCACTGCGCATGCACTCGCTCTCCTGCTTCATTTGCATATATTCAATTCCATTGGCTGGCAAGATTCAGCCAATCAAATCAAAGATATGAAAATGAAGGAGAGCAAGTGCAGTGCAGATTCAGTAGAGAACTTCCTTATTTGGCAGCCTACATCTCTTACACAGAGCGTGTCCATCGATCACTAAACAGAGGAGAGAACCAAGAGAGTTTTTGCAAAGATGATCCACTTCTATCATATGTATTTCTGAAAGCAAACATTTTTAGTAACAAAGATAAATTACAATAATGTTTTTTTATGACATGGACTGTTAAATTAGCTTTCTTGTCCAAAAGGTGAACCTCCCCTTTAGGTACTAGAAGTATGATCTCTCTCATGTTTTACAGAAGGTCTGTATGAAGAAGCTTTCTCTGTGTGTTAGTGTATGTATTACCTACCTGTCATAGTGAATTATTAGGCTGATGGCCTCAAACAGTATGGCATTCTTTGCGTTGGAATGTTGCACTTTCTTTGATTTGGGAGGCTCCTGGGCTTTGTTTAGGATAGTTTCAAGACACTCCACTAGGCGGCCCTTCACAGCAGCATCCTCTGAAACAAACAGAGGTACACAGCCATGTGAGAGAGAAGGAGAGAGAGAAGGAGAGAGAGAGAAGGAGAGAGAGAGGAGAGAGAGAGAAGGAGAGAGAAAAAGGGACATTGTTTTCATTGGGATGCAAGAAGATCACATGGAGATGTACCTGGAGGTGGGTAGCACTGAAGAAGGCGCAGCAGTTTTACGGAGAGCCAGGGAGCGGGTACAAAGTAATATGTGTAATCCTGCAGGTCTGTGGAGGCCGATGAGACAATCTGCAAAGGTGAATGTAAACCAAAATCAGACAGTAGTGATAGAGAGAAAACATATAGGCACTTGAACATGAATGAAATGTTTAAAAAAAAAAAAAATGCAGAAAGAAACTTCACCCGACTTAGTCGAGACACCGCCAGTGAGACGCAGGTTTTGAAGTCGTCCGGGTTTTTGCGACAGAGGCAGGTGATTAGACTGACAGCCGCTGTCACCACTCCCTGGAACAAAGAACAATACCTTAGTCAGGTCTATACACAACATGGAGCACAACAGGGCTAAATGGCTAGTAGGATCCAGCTTACTGTGCCAGGCTGTCCATGTCATTCCCAGTCACAATCAGAACAGGACACTGTGCACCTGGACTATGGCAGCTCAGGTATGAAGAGATCTTATACGTTAGGCCCGGGGTCCCCAACCTTTTTCACAACATCAAGGTTTTCAGTAAAAGGTTGGGGAGCAACATAAGCATGAAAAATGTTCCTGGGTGCTGCCAAATAAGAGTTGTGATTGGCTATTGGTAGCCCCTATGTGAAAGGGCAGCCTACAGGCAGGCTCTGTTTGTCAGTACACCTGGATTTTATTCAACCAAAACTTGCCTCCAAGTCTGGAATTCAAAAATAAGCGCCTGCTTTGAGGTCACTCGGAGCAACATTAAAGGGGTTGGGGAGCAACATGTTGCTCACGAGCTGCTGGTTGGGGATCACTGTGTTAGGCTTTATATACACACACACAATACACAAGCATAAATCATATATAGGCATTAACCATGTTTGATCATTATGTCATTTCAAAATTGCAATTAATAAATGTTATTTTTGTGTAATAGTAAAACAGTAGCTTTTACTAGATCTCAGCGAAGATGTAATTAATCCTTATTGGAGGCAAAGCAATCCTATTGGGCTTATTTAAACAATTTTAAAGCAGGCATAAAATATGGAGATGCAAATGATGGAAAGAGCACAAAAGCCCAGGACCCAGCAATCTGGATAACAGAGAGGGGGTGTGGGAGCACTCAAAGGCTAAGTCAAAATATATTTAAATACAATGGGTGTGCACTATGCACATTCCCTGGGCCCCGTCTCCTAAATAATTCAATATAATTGCTAATGCATATGTTTACAGAAACAGGGGATTTTTAGTTACAAAGTTATGCTCATAAAACTGACAAGCCACCATACCACATCAAGGTAAACCCCATATGGCGGTCCCTAACTTATAGTAAAGCCTTTGAGTGCTCCCACACCCCCTCTTTGTTTGTATAATCTGGATAACAGGTCACATACCGGTATAATGTAATATCATTTAACTGGTGCTGAACCTTAGTATAACATTGGTTGTTTCTGTTTGTGTGCAGACATGCAAATGCTGTATATCATGGGTCCTCAACCTTTTTTGCTTTGGGGACCAGTGACTAGGCAAAAATTCAAGGACCGGGGTGGGGGCTGGGGTGGTCGGCACGGATGTCGCCGTACAATTTGGCGTGCTGGTGTGTCCAATCCTGGTGCACCAATGTCCATTTTGTCGCACCTTGTAAAGACTCTGCGGCCCATTCCTGGACTGCCCGGGGACCCCTTCCGTATATTACTTATTTCTATGCAGTGGTTTAGAACTAGCCCTAATAACTTCAATACTGAACTGCACACTTCTTGTAACTTGATATGTTCTTTATCTCTAAGTTTAATGAGCTGAATAGCTGCACTGGGCCTGTGGCCAAACTCAAGGTAAATAACAATGTATTGTAACACACCAGTGACCTGCAGCTGCAGTGTTACTCATATGAACAATGAACCTTTGTGCAACCATCCTGTAAATATACAGTGCCTTGCAAAAGTATACACCCCCTTGGCTTTCTACCTATTTTGTTACATTTCAACCTGTAATTAAATGTTTCTTAATTTTATTTTACGTGATGGGTCTGCACAAAATAGTCTGGGTGAAGTGAAATGTATATAAAAAATAAATAAATAAGTGAAAATTGGCATGTGCATATGTATTCACCCCCTTTGCCATGAAGCTCTTAAAAATCCTGGTGGAACCAATTGCCTTCAAAAAGTCCCAATTAGTGAAATGAAGTCCATCTGTGTGCAATCTAAGGGCTAGGCCAGACGGGGAGATTCGGGGGCATTTTGTCTCCTGGCGACTTCTCGCCGCAACTTGTAGCCTCCGAACCTCCCCGAATAGCCACGTACCCAAGCACACCGGCGTTGCTTGGAAACGCCGGCGCGTATCCACACGGAGCGGCGCGCTTTTTGAAACTGCTCCTGGCGAGGATGGTGCTAAATACAGCGATATTCTTCAGCAAAACTTGTGTCCGTCTGCCTGTGATTTGAGACTGGGGCGAAGGTTCACCTTCCAGCAGGACAATGACACAAAGCATACTGCTAAAGCAAAACTCGAGTGGTTTCATATTTAGGGCTTGTCCAGACGAGAAGATTCGAGGAGATTAGTCGCCTGGCGACAAAACGCCACGTCTTTGAGGCGACTAATCTCCTTGAATGGCTTGCTCGTATCTTGCACCCGCTAGCGCTAAAGTCGCCGGTGCCTATTCACACTCGGCAATACGTTTTTAAAAGTTGCTTGTATTTGCCTCGTGAGGCAATTTTGAGCGACTTTGAAAATCACGCCGCCACTTTAGTGCAAGATAGTAGCAAGCCATTCGGGGAGATAAGTCGCGGCGATTAGTCGCCAGGCGACAAATCTCCCCGAAATCTTCCCGTGTGGCCTTACCCTTAAATGTGTTGGAATGGTCTAGTCAAAGTCCAGACCTCAATCCAATTGAGAATCGGTGGTCAGACTTGAAGATTGCTGTTCACAAGCAAAAACCATCCAACATGAAGGAGCTGGAGCAGATTTGCCTTGAGAAATGGGCAAAAACCTCAGCGGCAAGATATGGCAAGCTCATAGAGACTTATTCAAAGCGACTTACAGCTGGAATTGCCACAAAAGGTGGCTCTACAAAGTACTGACTTTGGGGGTGGGGTGAACAGTTATATACGTTGAAGATTTCTGTTATTTTGTCCTATTTGTTGTTTGCTTCACAATAAAAAAAAAAACACATCTTCAAAGTTGTAGGCATGTTCTGTAAATGAAATGGTGCAAACTCTCAAACAATCCATTTTAAAACCAGGCTGCGAGGAAACAAAACATGAAATATGCCAAGGGGGTGAATGCAATTTATGAACATGTTTCTATTCTCATCTGAGCAATGTGACATTTTGCTATGTGGACACACACACACTTTATTCATTTAATGAGAAAATGAATGTCAGAATGTTATCCTAAGGTTTTTCGGATAACCGATCTTTCGTTTTAATTTGGATCTTCATACCTTGAACATTATATTCTACAAAGCTTACCTGTTATGTAACTGGAGCCATTTCTCTTGTCAGTGGCTGCCCCCATTGCTAAACAGATGTGTATCTATATACAGGTATGGGACCTGTTCAGAATGCTCGGGACCGGAGGTTTTTCAGATAACAGATCTTTAATCTGTAATTGGGATCTTCATACCTTAAAGAGGAATTCAACCCATCACTAAAAAAAACCCTACCCCCCAACCTACGTAGACTCCCCTCCCCCCCCCCCAGCTTACCTGTTACCCAGGGCAAATACCCCTAACTTTCTGCTTACCCCTCGGTACAGATTCTGTTCTCGGAAGTTCATGGCAGCCATCTTCTTTACTTTGTTAAACTTGGAAGCAGAGCGCAGTTTCAGTTCATGCGCAGTTGGAGTAATATTCTGGTCCCGAACAACTGCACATGCACCAAAAGTCACATAGATTTTTAGGACTATTCATGACTTTCGGTGCATGTGCAGTTGTTTGGGACCAACATATTACTCCAACTGCGCATGCGGCGAAAACTCCAGTCTGCTTCTGAAGCTTAACAAAGAAAAGAAGATGGCTGCCATGAACTCCAGAGGACTGCATCGAGGGGTAAGTAAAAAGTTTTGGGCATTTGCCCTGGGTATGAGGTGGGATGGGGGTCTAAGTAGGTTAGGGTTTTTTTTTAGTGACAGGTTGAGTTCTCCTTTAAGGCTACTAGAAAACCATGTAAACATTGAATAAACCCAATAGGCTGGTTTTGCTTCCAATAATGATTAACTGTATCTTAGTTGGGATCAAGTATAATGTACCGTTTTATTATTCCAGAGAAAAAGGAAATCATTTTAAAAAATTTGTATTATTTTTATAAAATGTAGTCTATGGGAGACGGCCTTTCTGTAATTTGGAGCTTTCTAGATAAAGGGTTTCTTGATAAGGATCCCATACTTGTAGGGCTGCATAACTATAGTAGTTTTCCTGACGCAAACAGTAAAATAAATAAAACTATTGTTTGTCTTGATGTAGACTAAAACTAAACTAGAACTATAACCCTTTCGTCCATTACATTAACCGGAGAACATAATGTGCCCTGTATGTTTACATTAGGATTGTGATACAGTCTTGATTAACTTTCCTTTTAAAATTCTGTTCCTTTTTATGGGCAGGGTGTTTTTCAAAGTGAAGCAATACAGATTTTAATGTTATAGCCCCAGATATCATGGCCAGCTTAGGCTATCAAGTCAATAATGTTTCCTCAAATTATTACACAATGCAATCCTCCAGTACCTGCACCTTAAAATACTAGTCAATCAGGATGTTATGTAATGCTGGGAAGGCCTACACACCCATTGGCTGAAACCACACAGGGAAATGTGTATCTGCTATGCAATATCTCTCTCTCTCAAAGAGGTAGGGTATACCCCCTAACAATAGTCTTTGGGAGACACATACCATGTGTTGATCATTGAGAAGATGAACCACCCGCGATGTCCATTCCCCCATAGGAACAAGATCTGGGGAAGTCTTGTATAATCTCAATAAACAGAGGGCTGCACTCTGTTTTACACTGTCCATGGTGTCCCTGTAAAGGAAGCAAATCATATATGAAAAAAAATCCAACGTACCTGCAAAGCCTGATCAAGTAAAATCAATTGCCTAGAGATGCACTAAATGCAGATTCTTATTAGGAAAATTCAATTCTGCTGGGCTGGCACAGAGACACTTACAGAAACTGCTAAACGGACAAATAGAGAAGCACTTTAAAGGGGTTGTTCACCTTTGAGTTAACTTTTAGTATAATGTAGAGAGTGATATTTTGAGACAATTTGCAATTGGTTTTAATTTTTTATTATTTTTGTAGTTATTTAGCTTTTTATTCAGCAGCTCTCCAGTTTGCAGTGTCAGCAATTTGGTTTCTAGGGAACAAATTACCCTAGCAACCCTGCACTGATTTGAATAAGAGACTGGAATATGAATAGGAGATGGAC
Source organism: Xenopus borealis (assembly GCA_024363595.1). Classification (NCBI taxonomy): domain Eukaryota; kingdom Metazoa; phylum Chordata; class Amphibia; order Anura; family Pipidae; genus Xenopus; species Xenopus borealis. The sequence goes on along the minus strand of CM044443.1, from coordinate 122,740,801 downwards.
TGAATAGAATGATAAGTAATAAAAAGTGGCAATAACAATACATAGCCTTACATAGCCTTACAGAGCATTTGTTTTTAGATGGTGTCAGCGACCCCCATTTGAAAGCTGCAAAGAAACAGAAGAAAATTGCAAATCGTTAAAAAACTATGAAAAATAAATAATGAAGACCAATTGAAACGTTTCTTAGAATTGGCCCTTCTACAATATACTAAAAGTTAACTTGAAGGTGAACCACCTCTTTAATTGCTCAGCTGATCCTGCTTAGGAATAATGTGTAAACCAGATATAGAATCCTTGCGTAGGATACGAGTTGTCTTTGCTTATACAAGTATGAGAACTATTACCCAGAATGCTCGGGACCTGCGGTCTTCCAGATAATGGATCTTTCTGTAATTTGGATCTTCATACCTTAAGTCTCCTAGAAAATCATGTAACCATGAAATAAACCCAATAGGCTGGTTTTGTATCCAATAAGGATTAATTATATCTTAGTTGGGATCAATTTCAAGGTACAGTCTTATTACTACAGAGGAAAAGGAAATCATTTTTAATCATTTGAACTGTTTGATTATAATGGAGTCTATGAGAGACAACCTTTCCGTAATTCGGAACTTCCTGGATAATGGGTTTTTGGATAATGGATCCTATACCTGTATAACATGCCATGTAAAGAGGCTGTTCCCCTTCCAAACTATTTTTTTCAGGTCAATGGTTTTTAGGTTGTTCACCAGGAATAAAGACTTTTATCAATTGCTTTCCTTTTTTTTTTTTACCATTTTCTGAATTTAAAGGGGTGGTTCACCTTCAAGTTAACTTTTAGTATATTGTAGAAGGGCCAATTCTAAGAAACTTTTCAATTGGTCTTCATTATTTATTTTTCATAGTTTTTTAATGATTTGCAATTTTCTTCTGTTTCTTTGCAGCTTTCAAATGGGGGTCACTGACACCATCTAAAAACAAATGCTCTGTAAGGCTACAAATAGATTGTTATTGTTACTTTATCTTACTTATCATTCTATTCAGTCCATCCCCTATTCATATTCCAGTCTCTTATTCAAATCAATGCAGGGTTGCTAGGGTAATTTGTACCCTAGAAACCAAATTACTGACACTGCAAACTAGAGAGCTGCTGAATAAAAAGCTAAATATCTATAAAACCACAAACAATAAAAAATCAAAACCAATTACAAATTGTCTCAGAATATCACTCTCTACATCATACTAAAAGTTAACTCAAAGGTGAACCACCCCTTTAACTGAATTTAAAGTTGAATGTTCCTGGTGTTTGAGTCTGACAGCTCAGTAATTCAGGTGCAGACTGTAAACTGATACAATTTGCTCAATTAGTTGATCCATTTCTCAGCAGCATCTCTGGAGTATTAACAACTATTGTATCAATTCTAACAGCTGCCTGTAATGAAACTCATAGATTCTGCACAGCAGGGACAAAGAAAAGAAATGTAGCAACTAATATATATTAATTTAGAACACTTACAGAGTTGATTGTCCCCATGGCTACACATCAGCTTGTTTATATAAACTATAATGTTTCAAAAGCAAACACCCCAGTGTTACCAGTGCAGGGTAACAGTACCTTATATTGTCATTCCTTTAAAGGGGAACTATCATGAAAATGCTTCATCATACTGAAATAAAAAAACCTTCTAAATACAACCTATTAAAAATTCTGAACTGTTTTTGAAATAATCAAGTTTATCTTCACTATTCTCATCATTCTGTCTTCATGCAGCAGTTGGGTGTCAGATAATCATTGACAGTTAGATCCAATATATCTTATAGTGGGCTCCTTTCCTAGCAGATGTATTAGAGCTCATTCAAATAAATGATTCCAGTACAAAACAGAATAACTGCCTTTTGCACAAATCCTGCATGTAGACAGACAAGATATCTGGTGATTTTAATAGAGTGAGCTCTAATACATCTTCTAGGCAAAAAGGAGCCTCACTATAACAGTGGTGCCCAAAAGGTAGACCTTTAGTTGGTGGTCAGTAGATCTCAAGACACTGTCAACAAACAGCTTGACTTCCCTTCTGTTTTATTCTTTTCATTCAGATATTAATTAGGTTAAGGCTACATAAGAAATAGTTGTCTTTTAAATATAGGAATATAAATAAATATATTTAAAGTAATATTTCCCATGGAAGTGAATGCAATCAGTGATATTACGGAAGTAGATCATAACTGGACAACATCACTATAAATATCAATGAATATCTGACACCCAACTGCTGCATGAAGACAGAATGAAGAGCAACAGATGATGAGAGAAGAATAGTAAATATAAACTTGCTTATTTCAGAAAATCTACAGAATTTTTAGCTGATTGTATTGATAAAGTTGGTTATTTCAGTATGATGAAGCCTATATTAAATTTTCATTTTTGCGAAAGTTCCCCTTTAAAAACCCCTTTCATTTTTTGGTGTTCCTATTCCTTTAAACAGGGATCATTGTATTTACAATTAAAATGTCAGAGGTTGTCAGAGTGGAGACACTTTAGGATGCCAGTCCAATGTGCAACTCAAGAGTCCTTACCCTGCTACCAGAATCCTTGGGATCTCTGAGGCGAACGCTTCGGCCATTTCTCTGCTCCCCACATTTGCAATGCAGTGCAGGGCCAGGCACATGAAAGTGGGGTTACGGCTGGCCAGGTCGTTCTTGATTGCATTGTTAATGAGGCGAATAAGTTCGCTGTTGGAATTCACAAGAACCGAGATGAAAAGGTAGCCCTGGGGAAATAAAAACGTTATTATTGGTGGGATCCGTGAAAGTATTAGTCAGTTTCTACGTCTACACCTCAGAATTAGAAAACATTCATTGTACTAGGTTATACATAGGGATGCACCGAATCCAGGATTCTGTTCGGGATTCGGCCTTTATCAGCAGGATTGGGATTCGGCCGAATCCTTCTGCCTGGCCGAACCGAATCCGAATTTGCATATGCAAATTAGGGCCAGGGAGCTAAATCACGTGACTTTTTGGCACAGAACAAGGAAGTAAAAATGTTTTCCCCTTCCCACCCATAATTTGCATATGCAAATTAGGGTTCGGATTCGGTTCGGTATTCGGCCAAATCTTTCGGGAAGGATTCGGGGGTTCGGCCGAATCCAAAGTAGTGGATTCGGTGCATCCCTAGTTATACAGGATTAAAACTGTAACTTCAGATCTGACCTATAATACGATGCAACCCTCCAGACATCGACACTAGTATTATTTAGCGGAGGTTTAGTGGGGCCCTATAAATATTTTCTTAAGGGGCCCAATACACTCTAGCTATGCCACTGGCCACATCTTCAAGCCATCCCAGTGCAAAAGCTTTTCACTGAAATGTCATATAGTTGGTCAGTGTTGTATTAAAATACTTCACAGTGCATGGGGCGGAACCATTCTGATTCTTTTGTGGTTTAACATTTGGTTAAGCCCCCCCTTACTTCATAACATGCTTTTACGATCCCACCATCATTCCTGCCTCGGGAACCCCTCGGTCGGTTCGAAATATGTGAAAAAGACCCAGTAGTAATGAATGCAGTAGTATAAGTTAAAAATGTTAAAATATTTATTAGGGCATTAGCCATTTTGTCAATTTCCCAGCTGCCCTGGTCATGTGACTTGTGCCAGCACTTTAGGAGGGAACTGCTTTCTGGCAGGCTGTTTTTTTTTCTTAATGTAACTGAATAGTACACAGTGGGACATGGGTTTATACTATTGAGATCTACCAGGCAGCTGTTATCTTGTGTTAGGGAGCTGTTATCTGGTTAACTTCTCGTTTTGTTAGGCTGCTGGGTGGGGGAAAGGGAGGGGGTGATTTAATTCCAACTTGCAGTACAGCAGTAAAGAGTGATTGACGTTTATCAGAGCACAAGTGACATGACTTGGGGCAGCTGGGAAATTGACAATATATCTGGGTGGGGGAAAGGGAGGGGGTGATATCACTCCAAGTTGCAGTACAGCAGTAAAGAGTGATTGACGTTTATCAGAGCACAAGTCACATGACTTGGGGCAGCTGGGAAATTGACAATATGTCTAGCCCCATGCCAGATTTCAAAATGAAATATAAAAAATCTGTTTGCTCTTTTGAGAAATGGATTTCAATGCAGAATTATGCTGGAACAGCACTATTAACTGATGCATTTTGGGAAAAAAAATTTCCCGTGAAAGGATCCCTTTAAGAACAGATATACATGCCACTTTGATTATTGAGTTTCAAACTCCTTGAAGGGCCAGCCCCAGAGTTTGTGAGTCAGCAAAGGATGCTGGAGGGTGCAGGGCAAAGGCTGAGTGAGGTACATATGTTGGGCATCAGCAGGTAAATTAGTAAAAAGTAAAGTATCTGAATAGTTAATCTGTAGTGTAGTAGGCGAGATTTGACCAAGCAGCATAATAGCTGCGAAACCCATATTTTGTTCACATACCTAGCCTACATGCAGACTTTTTTTTTTGTTAAATGGCAACTAAAGTCTAAAATATAATAATGTTAGAAATGCTGTATTTTGTTTACTCAACATAACCTTACTGCACCACAAGCCTAATCAAACAAATGATTTATGCTTTCAAAGTTTCAAAGTCATCTTGTAACTTTGTTATACATCTTTGCAAGACCAAGACTGTGCACATGCTCAGTGTGATCTGGACTAAGTTTAGGGATCATCATAAATGATCAAAACTAATCAAACAATATCTGCCAGAAGCTGAAAAAGCAAGACTGATTAATAATCAGACTATGCAGACTGCACTGGGTCTGTGGATGAAAATCTACACAGTCGACGGGTGCTCTACAGGGAAACAAACAAAGTTTCTCGAGACTTGGGAAGTAAGGTGGTAGGAGTCCCCCCCACCTGCCATTTAAAAGTATGTTTTTTTCCCTGCAGAGCAGTTAGGGGCCGTCCTATCCGCATCAGTCAGAGCAAGTAAACCAAAGGGGGAATTTCACTGCATACGGTCAGGTTTATTATAAAAACTGTAGACATTTTTTTTTATTAAAGTATATTTTAGATAGATTTATTTTTCATTAAAGTAAAAATGGGATTTTATTTTTTTTTCCCCTTTACAGCCTCTTTAAAAGAAACAAAACCCATGTACTTGCCACTGTGCTGCCACAAAACACAAAGTAGCACAGTGCATTTTGCATTGCTTAATCTACTTTACTATTTGGGAACACATAGAGCAAGCAGGGCTGTTATTTTGGAGTTCAGTTGGGAGTTATGGCGAGCAGCCACTACAGCGCTCTTAATTAAGTACAGCTAGGGTTGCCACCTGACTGGTATTTTACTGGCCTGGCCGGTATTTTTGATGGCTGATCCCAATGTTATTAATAGGGAAAAAAGATAAATATATAGGAAGGCCGGTATTTTTTTCAAGAAAAGGTGGCAACCCTAAGTAAAGGTATGGGATCCGTTGTCCAGAAACCAGTTATCCAGAAAGCTCCAAATTACATAAAATCTGTCTCCCATAAACTCCATTTTATCAGAATAATCCTAATTTTTGAAAATGATTTCCCTTTTCTGTGTAATAATAAAACAGTAGCTTGTACTTGATCCCAACTAAGATACAATTAACCCCTATTGGAAGCAGAACCAGCCTATTGAGTTTATTTAATGTTTATATGATTTTCTAGTAGACCTAAGGTATCAAGCACCAAATTACAAAAAGATTTGTGATCTGGAATCCCAAGCATTCTGGATAACAGGTCCCATACCTGTAAAGGAGTTTCATTCTCCTTTATGATTGAACTTGCCTAATAAATTTGCAATTCCCATGAATTCACTTTGACCTTCTGTGGGGGATTAGCACGGGGGGTTCCACTCTTCTATAACGGCTCTCTTCATATTAATCAGTGTTTAAAGGGAAACGGTCATGGGAAAACATTTTTTTTTTAAACACGTCAGTTAATAGTGCTGCTCCAGTAGACTTCTGCACTGAAATCCATTTCTTAAAAGAGCAAAAAAAATTTTTATATTCAGTTTTGAAATCTGACATGGGGCTAGACATTTTGTCAATTTCCCAGCTGCCCCTGGTCATTTGACTTGTGCCAGCACTTTAAAAGGGAACTGCTTTCTGGTAGACTGTTGTTTTTCCTTCTCAATGTAACTGAATGGAACGCAGTGGGACATGGGTTTTACTATTGAGTGTTGTTCTTAGATCTACCAGGCAGCTGTTATCTTGTGTTAGGGAGCTGTTATCTGGTTACCTTCCCATTGTTCTGTTGTTAGGCTGCTGGGGGGGGGAAAGGGAGGGGGTGATATCACTCCAACTTGCAGTACAGCAGTAAAGAGTGATTGAAGTTTATCAGAGCACAAGTCAAACTGACAATTGCTCTAGCCCCATGTCAGATTTCAAAATTAAATATAAAAAAAGTCTGTTTGCTCTGTTGAGAAATGGATTTCAATGCAGAATTCCTCTGGAACAGCACTATTAACTGATGCATTTTGAAATTTTTTTTCCATGACAGTATCCCTTTAAGAAATGGTTTCCTCCTTGCTTGAAAGCTTGCAGGATTAGCCAACTCACAAGTGGGTTTTCTTTGTCACTATATGTACAGTAAGTATCTCAACCTGAATTATTAATATTATTTAAGAGCTCAGGGTAGCGAGTCTTGCTTATGGCCACAAAAAAACACTGGCACAGTTATCTTCCTTAATTCCAAGTTAAATACAGAAGCCACACCCTCGGTATAAAGGTAAATACCCTGCAGTTCTTTGGCTAAAATAATAATCTCAGCAACTCCAGCGTTGTTATAACCCGAAGCCCGTTCCATGCTAAATGAAATAAAGGAAAATACACTGCATTCAACACTGACTGAAGAAAGAGCCCCCCTGTAACACAATGCAAGTCTGTACAATTCCCCCTTGTAATCTTGTTATTGATATCATTATAGGGAACACGGCGGCAGGGAGATCCACGCAGTGCTGTTCTTTAGTTACTTACAATCTGTTTCTCTGTGTATTTATTGGAGCTCAGCAAGTTCACAGCTTCCATGTGGCCAAAGTCGATATCATGGCCCAGCAGGAAGATAAAGAGCAGCTTGCAGACGTATTTCTTCTTACTGTAGCCATCGAGTGCTTTGTCACCTATTTATAACAAAGGCATGAGACGGTGGGAAATGAAACATCTGTGGCACAAAATACATTGATGTCCAATTTCTGACGCATAGACGAATACACATTGGCACAATGACTTAAAGGGCAAGGAAAGTCTGAAATAGAATAAGGCTAGAATTGCTGTATTTTGTATACTAAACATAAACATGAACTTACTGCACCACAAGCCTAATCAAACAAATGATTTATGCTTTCAAAGTTGGCCACAGGGGGCTGTCATCTTGTAACTTTGTTATACATCTTTGTCTGACACTGGCACTGCACATGCTCAGTGTGGTCTGCTTGAGTTCTGCATGGCTGGTAAGTAAGGCAGGGGCTCCCCCTGCTGTTCATAAGTGATTGTTTCCCTGCCAGAAGCACTAAATGAAGGGAGAATTTCACTGCATACAGTCAGGTTTCTTATAAAAACGGTACACATTTTAAAATTAAAGTATATTGGAGATAGATTTCTTTTTCATTAAAGAAAGTAAAAATGGGATTTTATTTCTTTGCCTTTCCTTGCCCTTTAAGAAACATTTATTCTGCCCACAAACAAAATCAATCAGCAGCGACTGGTTCCAGGAACATCATCATCCAGACTTGTGCGATTACAGGAGGAGAACAGATTTCTGTTTACATGTTTGTCTTATTCCAACCTCTTCTGGACTCGCATAGTAACATAGTAAATTAATTTGAGAAAAAAAAAAAAAAACACGTCCATCAAGTTCAACCTTTTAAGTCTATATATAACCTGCCTAACTGCTAGTTGATCCAGAGGAAGGCAAAAAACACAATTTAAAGGAAAACTATACCCCCAAAATAAATACTTGAGCAACAGATAGTTTATATCAAATTAAGTGACATATTAAAGAATCTTACCAAACTGGAATATATATTAAAGTAAATATTGCCCTATTACATCTCTTGCCTTGAACCACCATTTCGTGATGGTCTGTGTGCTGCCTCAGAGATCACCTGACCAGAAATATTTCAACTCTAACTGTAACAGCAAGAAATGTTGAAGCAAAAGACAGAACTCTGTCTGTTAATTGGCTGGTGTGACCTAACTTTATTGTTTGTTTGGTATGTTTGTGTGCACCGTTGGATCCTAGGATCCCAGGAGGCTGTCCTTATTTTTTAAAATGGCATTTTTCTATTTAGGATGACCCAATGGCACATACTACTAAAAAAGTGTATTATTATGAAAATGGCTTATTTACATGAAGCAGGGTTTTACATATGAGTTGTTTTAGGCAATATCTTTCTGTAGAGACCTACATTGTTTGGGGGGGTATAGTTTTCCTTTAAAGCCTCTCCAATTTTCCTCAGAGGGGAAAAAATTCCTTCCCGACTCCAAATGCCTCTATAACAGTAGTTCCAACCTTCCGAATGCTGCGACCCTTTAATACAGTTCCTCTTGTTATGGTGACCCCCAACCATAGAATATTAAATTATTTTCATTGCCAGCCCAGAGCGGATTGTTAGGAAAGTACAGGAGACAACGTGGCTGCATAAAGGTTTGTTTGCCGTGCGTAGTGCGGTAAAAATGTTTGCCACACCCATTTTGTGGTCACACCCCAATTACCATGTTAATTTTACAAATTTTAAATGGGCAGTGAGAGCTGTATGGCAGTCCCTACTAAGGGTATATAGAAAGTTGTAGTGCAACTGGCTTCCCTACACAGGTTACTGAACTACAACTCCCAGCACCCACACCTGGAGAGCTACAACCTTGCCCCAGGGCTAGTGGGGAGAGAGATGAACCTGCTCCTGGAACCCCTTAAGTGACCCCTGTGAAAGAGTCGTTCGACCCCCAGGTTGAGAACCACTGCTCTATAAGATACTTTAATTATATAGGAAAGTAACCAGTGAAATCCATCCATACACTGTTCTGTGCCTTCCAGTAACTGTGAGAAACGTATTACATTATTATTATTTCTTAGCTTTCCTCAGATTGACATTGGCCTTTCTCTAGACAGATTCAGCAAGGTGAAGGGGTCCTGAACTACTACGGCCACACTTGGCTAATTTTCAGCCCAAGGATAAACTCAGGCTAAAAGTGGTCACAGACGTAGAGATCCGCTCGTTTGGCGGATCTCTCTCAGATATGCCCACATTGAGGAGGGCAATATCGGGCTGATCCAATCGTGGGCCCTAGGGCTACTGGAAGCTATGGAACAGGCCAAATTGCAAAAGATCTGTAAACTGATTCCCATACATAATAAAACAGAAAACAGACTCTGCATGGACAAGTGTCCGGTTGGTAGAGAGAGAGGCCCAATTGCAGCATACAATGCTGAAAGATATAGGAAAATCCCAAATCTGCTGGATTTCAGCATAGAAAATGGCATTTATTCATACTTTTTGAAGGTAACAGGTAACTGTTTTGGGTATATTAGAGGTTTATGTGTTATGTGGGCCTCTTTATCAAATTTTGGTTTGGAAGCCAGAGTTTTTCTTTAACTATGTTCCTGTGCAAAAGAAGACATCCCAAAGCTTCCATAAAAATAATAATGGGTGCTCCTGGCTCACCCCAGGATTGAGGAAAGGTGGGCACTTGGGTATGGTCTTGGTAGGGTATTTTATGAAGTCTATCCTCCAGCAGAAGCTGGGGGTATTGGTATTACACAGACAATCCTGGGGAGAGGTGGGCAAAGACTCCAACCACTGTATGCTCCCTGGTACAGGTATGGGACCGGTTATCCAGAATGCTCAGGACCTGGAGTTTTCCAGATAACAGATCTTTCTGTAATTTGGATCTTCATACCTTAAGTCTACTGGAAATTTATTTAAACATTAAATAAACCAAAAAGGCTAATTTTACTTCCAATAAAGAGTAATTATGTCTTAAGGTGGTCATACACAGAGAGATCTGCTCATTAGTGATGTTGCCAGATCTCTCCCGATATGACCACATTGAGGTGGGCGAAATTAGGCTGATCCCCTAGGGCCCAACAATCAGATCATAATGAAGTGTAAACGGGTAGTCGGATCACGGGACCAAGGAACAGATGCGGCATTGATCTGACTTTTGGGCAGATATCGATCGGGAGGCCCGTCAGAGGACTGCATACACAAGCCAATAAGCTGCTGACTCAGTCTGTATGGCCACCTTTAGTTGGGATCAAGTACAAGGTACTGTTTTATTATTACAGAGAAAAGGGAAATTATTTTTTAGAAATTTGGATTATTTGGATAAAATGAAGTCTATGGGAGACAGCCTTTCTATAATTCGGAGCTTTCTGGATATCTTATTTCCGGGTAATGGATCCCATACCTGTACAAGCCCCAAGTAATCAATGATCAGTTGGAGGTCTGTCTCCTACATAGCAAACACTAGAAACATTGAGTGCCATTTCTTAAACTGATGGGCAAAGCAGAGGAAGAGTTTACCAGTCTCTAGACTGCAAGTGTCTTAGAATGGAAAGCTTTACCCAAGTGCTCCCTAGGGACTTTCTTATGTGAGAAATCCAGCAGAGACATAGCTTAGAGGTGAAAGAGGTTAAAAAAAACAAACTTGGTGAAAGGGATATTAAAACAAATGAATAACATATTAAGGGGATCAAAAGGCATAATTCTTAGAGAAGTATAATCTCTACTCACCCTTAAACTTTGATCTGATATTAGCCAGTTCCTTGTTGATTCTTTTAATTTCTGCTTCTTTACTTTTACCTGAAAAAGTTGAGAAAACATGGGAAGAATTAAAAACCCTGAAAGGCAAGCAGAGAAATGCAGTTCAGTCTCAAACGCTCATGGCAAAACGGCTGAGTGAGTTAATAAAGACACTGCCCTCCCACGTGGCAGTTTGGATTAAAGGGGTGGTTCATCTTTAGTATGTTATACAATAGCCAATTCTAAACAAATTTTCAATAGGTCTTCATTTTTTTTATTTGCTATAGTTTTTGAATTATTTGCCTTCTTCTTCTGAATCTTTCCAGCTTTAAAATGCTCCGTAAGGCTACACATGTATTGTTACTGCTACATTTAATGACTCCTCTTTCTATTCAGACCCTCTCCTATTCATAATCCAGTTGCTAGGGTAATTCGGACCCTAGAAACAAGATTGCTGACATTGCAAACTGGAGAGCTGCTGAATAAAAAGCTAAATAACCAAATGCAAATGGTCTCAAAATATCACTCTCTACCACATACTAAAAGTTATCTCGAAGGTGAACAAACCCTTTGAAGCTTCACTTCTATAAACACAATGCAAGGCACCTGTGTGATTGGAAATGCATCACATAAAGGGAAGCAAAAAAAGCTTGATTTAAAAAAAAAAAAAAAAAATAAGATTTTATGTTTTAATTTGTAATTAAAATTCTGCTTCTAAATGAAGAGAGATCTAAGTGCAAGCACCAAACGATAAAATAAATTTAAAAAAACAGCAACCACGTTATATTATGTTCTGTTTTCAGTTTTGGGGGTAATAACTCCAAACAGAGGCTGCAAGTGGAATCTCACAGACCCAGATGAGCAGAGCTGTTAATAAAGCAAAAACAGATGCTTCACACATTGCCACAAATAAAAATTCCACAACGATGTAGCCAAGCCTCTTAATCTTCCCACTTCCTCCTCCGGAACTCTGCTAACGTCTGCTCTTTTCTCTTCTTCTATTTAACGGACGTTGATCTCTGTTCATTTCTTCTGTCCCTTCTGGGCTACTGTAACCAGGTCTTGATATCGGTTCTCCATTCAATAAAATATGTTGTGGCAAAAGAACATTACTTGGAAGCCCTGTTCTGCATCGGTCTCTAGATGCCATTTAAAATTCTGCACTTAATATAAAATACATTTGTGGTTTTTCTAAGGACTCAACTTGCATCAGGTTTTATTACAGGTCTGTTTGGCAGCAAGAGAGATTCATGTAGAAGCAGGGGGTTGTAGTAACTCAGACTTAGGCCTTGGAGTGCAGCTAAAATATACATTTTGGGGATTGTATGTAAGATAACCTGCATTATGGATTCCAATGTGGACACAATTTCTCCCCAGTACTGTGTGATCTTGCTACAGCTCCACATCATGTGACTAAAGGTCTCCTTCTTCAATATATCTGCTGGTTTAGTGAGGTTGACCATGCGTGGGGGCTAAATCAGGAAGATCTGATCACTGGATGATGTTGATGGTCACTATATAAGAGCCAATGCACTGCCAGCACAGCCAGGCATATGTGTATTATCAGCCTGTGTATGGGCAGCTTAAAGGTTAAAACTAAGTAAGCATATCAGAAAGGTCTATATAAATACACCAGTAAACCCTCAAAGTAATGCTGCTCTGAGTCCTCTGTCAAAAGAAACACAGTATTTCTTTCCTTCTATTGCAGTGGTTCTCAACCTTCCTATAGCTGCGACCCTTTAATACAGTTCCTCGTGTTGTAGTGACCCCCAATCATAAAATATAAAAAAAAATTGTTGCCAGCCCAGAGCGGATTGTTAAGAAAGTACAGGAGACAGCGTGGCTGCATTAAGGTTTTTTTTTTTCCGTGCGTAGTGCGGTAAAAAATTTTTGCCACACCCCAAATACCATGTTAATTTTGCAAATTTTAAATGGGCTGGGAGAGCTGTATGGCAGTCCCTACTAAGGGGATATAGAAATTTGTAGTGCAACTGGCTTCCCTACACAGGTTACTGAACTACAACTCTAGCACCAACAGCCGGAGAGCTACAACCTTGCCCCAGGGCTAGTGGGGAGAGAGATGAAGCTGCTCCTGGAACCCCTTAAGTGACCCCTGTGAAAGGGTCATTCGACCCCCAAAGGGGTCCCGACCCCCAGGTTGAGAACCACTGTTCTATTGTGTACACATGGGCTTCTGTATCAGACTTCCTGTTTTCAGTTTAAACCTCCAGGGCTTGGGCTTGAGCATGCTCAGTTTGCTCCTCTCTCCCTCCCTGCTGTAATCTGAGCCCAGAGCTATGAATGAGCAGAGAGAGACTCCGGCACGTGATGTCACACCAAGCTAATATGGCAGCTGCTATCCAAAACAAACAGAGTTTCTACAGCGGTTTACTCAAGTATGGTAAAGCATTCTACAGAAGAAATATACAATTCTAGCTTGCACTATTGTGGCTAATCTATTGGCAATAAACTCAACATCTTTCTTTCTCCTTTAAGTGATGCCAGGCAAATGACATTATCCTGAAAGAACCCATCTCAGCCCCTCCAATAGGCAGGTTACAGAAATAACACAACTAAACCATTCACCTGCTAAGTGACATACTGCAGATTAGTATTCACCCTCACACATTTATAATGGCACTGAGATAATCTCTCTCTCTCGGCTACAATATAAAAATAACGACCCTTTTTCACTCGGAGACGTGCAATTTTGATGTCACAGTAAGCAGTGAAATATGCAATAGCCGTCACTCTCAGCGGCTAAGTAATCTTCGCACACTATAAACAGCATCCCAACGCACATTATTTACATAATTTCTACAAGGAAAAGCATTTACTTGCCAGAGTGCAACAATAAAGGCAATTTCAGCTAGTATTTTGCTATAAATATCATCAGTAAAGCCCTACCTTTTAACACTATGCATGCCAAAAATATGCTGTTAAAACATGAAAGGTATACTATTAATTGGCTAGTATTCTACTGTCCTATGAAAGGGCATATAGAATATTACCCATATTACCGCTATGTTACCCATAGCCTGGTACCCATGTTCCCAGTAGCAGTTTCATTGACCAATCCAATCGGCCTGTGCTTCTATTATTATAAAAACAAATAACCCCCTCCATCCAATGTAGGGATGCACCGAATCCAGGATTCGGTTCGGGATTCGGCCAGGATTCGGCCTTTATCAGCAGGATTCGGATTCGGCCGAATCCTTCTGCCTGGCCGAACCGAATCCTAATTTGCATATGCAAATTAGGGCCAGGGAGCTAAATAACGTGACTTTTTGGCACAAAACAAGGAAGTAAAAAATGTTTTCCCCTTCCCACCCATAATTTGCATATGCAAATTAGGGTTTGGATTCAGTTCGGTATTCGGCCAAATCTTTCGGGAAGGATTCGGGGGTTCGGCCAAATCCAAAATAGTGGATTCGGTGCATCCCTAATCCAATGTCCTGCTAAAAACACCACTCCGAGTTCTACCTTGTCACTTGCCCAACTAACAACAGAAAGACACTGAGAATGACTCAAGGTATCGTTACCAATAGTCATACAATTGCTACAGTGTAACACTATTGCATTCCTTCCCCTTACTACAGGATCACTGGTTTGCCAGCTCTTTCCTCTGCTACAGTAACATGTTCATCCCAAGCTTCCATTTCCTACTCCCACTCCATTTCCTCCAGTCTTCTCTTTTGGTTCTGCCAATGACCATTCCCATCATTGTGATCATTTAACTTTCACTGTCCCTCTTCAGCGTTCCATTTGCACACAATAAAATGGCGCTGGCCCAGCTCCCCTTCTACACCCATCCCAGTATCCCATGGGTTCCCAAAAAGATTTATTTGTACCTCTACATCCACCCTCTACCAATGAAAATAGATTTGCTATAATCTGCTACTGGCTCATCTGCCACTGTGCAACCTTGTGCTTATTTATACAGAATCAGAAATCATAGAGTGTCTTAAATTAATAAAAATATAATTCAGTGTTGCCCTGCACTGATAAAACTGGTGTGTTTGCTTCAGAAACACTACTATTGTTTATATAAATAAGCTGCCGTGTAGCAATGGGGGCAGCCATTCAAAGGAGAAAAAGCTGAGGTTACACAGCAGATAGGCTCTGTAGAATATAATGGTGTTTGTTATCTAATTTCAATTCAATTCCCACCTTTGCTAAACAGCAGCTTGTTTATATGAACTATAGTAGTGTTTCTAAAGGAAACATCAGTGTTACCAGTGCAGGGCAACAGTACCTGGTATTTTCATTACTTTAAAAAACTTAGATTTTTGTTGTTACTGTTCCTTTAAGCGCCTATTGGAATGAGGTTTAGTTTGTGTTTCCACTGTTGCAGGGCTGAAGAAACACCCCAACCATTGCCAGCAAGGGACAGCCTCACCTCCCCACCCCTTAATGCCCTGACATGAGCCGTTATAGGGTTTTGAAAGCCTGGATCAATAGGGTTATAGGGCTGGCTCAGTACAATCAGTTCAGTACATGACAAACAGCTTTTCTTTCCATATTCTCTACAAGGTTTTCATACTACTCCTACTCATCTGTGTGATTTAAAGGAGAACTAAATGCCATGTTTTATGTACTGAACGTATCGGACCAGCCTAAAGTTTCAGCCTGTCAATAGCAGCAATGATCCACGACTTCAAACTTGTCACGGGGGGTCACCATCTTGGAAAGTGTCTGTGACACTCACATGCTCAGTGGGCTCTGAGCAGCTGTTGAGAAGCTAAGTTTAGGGGTCGTCACTAATTATCCAGCAGAAATGAGGTTGGTCTGTAATATAAGCTGATGCTACAGGGCTGATTATTAAATTCTGATGCTAATTACACTGGTTTCTAATTATCTGTATTAATGACTAATCAGCCTTATATTGTGACTATATTTCTATGACACTATCAGGTGTACTTTATATTGTGACTATATTTCTATGACACTATCAGGTGTACTGTATATTGTGACTATATTTCTATGACACTATCAGGTGTACTGTATATTGTGACTATATTTCTATGACACTATCAGGTGTACTGTATATTGTGACTATATTTCTATTCTATGTGTAGTGTATATTGTGACTATATTTCTATGACACTATAGGTGTACTGTATATTGTGACTATATTTCTATTCTATGTGTACTGTATATTGTGACAATATTTCTATGACACTATCAGGTGTATATTGTGAGTGGGTCCCTAAGCTCAGTAAGTGACAGCAGCACAGAGCATGTGAATCATGCAATCAACTATCTTTGTCATTTAAACAGATTCTCTCCATTAGTTCTGACAAATTCTCCTGATCCTCTTCTTGCACCCTAAAGCAAGCCCAATCCCTTGCACAGCACATGTCCCCTTGCTTGAGTCACAGTACCAGCCCCAACCTGCAAGAGTAAAACCCAGTTATTCAACATCTACAGTCATTAGGTCAGGAACCCTGGCACAATTTCTGCCAGAGGACTACAACTCCCAGCATCCCCTAGAAGCTCTCTCTGTAGGTGGGAGGAGTAGTCCAGCCCCTGCAGGAATGCCAAAAGTCACCCATCTGTGGAGCAATGAAATCAGTGAGAAAGAAACACGGAGGTGCTCATGGGTAGCAGTAGCAGCAGCAGGACAGGCCCCTCTTATAGCGCCACACTTACAATTCCTGATGTCGGAGATGAACACGGCCAGTCCCCGCATCCCGTCACCCTTTGACACGGCAGGCATCTTCCCTGGTGTGTGCGGTCCCTTCCTGGAGCTGAGCTAATCAGATGAGCTTGGGCGGGGGCAGCTATCCTACACTTAGGACCAGGAAAGCGCTGACAAGGCGGAAAAAGCACGGGGGGGGGGGAGTCTGGGATCAAAGGGCAGCAATATACAGGTACCCCTGAAACGGTAGATTACTACACCCAAATAATATGTGATTACGCGAACCAGAAGGGGAGAGAAAAAGCAGGGGAACGGCAGGAAATCCGCCGCAGGGGTTGGTCCCGCCCCTCCAACGCAACCATTGGATCGCAGATGGGCTCTACGCCGATGAGTGGTCAAGAGCTCCAGTCTATCACAGACGTCTCGATAAGGCGGAGACAGAAGGGTGTGGCATGGGAAATGACGTCCTGCGTCAAGCTCAGGCTATTTAGAATACGCGATTGAGCGCAGCTTGCTGCTGAGCTGTGATAGGGCAGGACCTACTAAATGGGGCGGGATAAATAAGAGACCCACCTTCTCTTAGTTTTCCCCACAGAGTAACGGTTCTTATAGACCGCAAAACTAGTGGACTCATCCTGTTGCCATACCTCCCAACATTTTGGAAATTAAAAGAGGGAGAAAAAAATATATTTGCTTTAAGTAGCAGAGAGAATGTTTAGACCACGCCCATTTTTTGTGGCCACACCCCCCCAATTACCATGTTTAGTTCACACAATTTGGAAGTTGGTTTGGAAGTTTGAAAATTTTTCTTTGTTTTGCTAATAATATATATTAATATGTACATTATAGTGCTTATGTGAAGAATATTCCCCACTATCTCTGTGAAAAATAAATATATAAAGAGTTTATGTGAAAAATATTCCCCACTATCTCTGTGAAAAATAAATATATAAAAGTTTATGTGAAAGATATTTCCCGCTATCTCTGTAAAAAAATTAATATATACAGTATAGTGCTTATGTGAAGAATATTCCCCACTATCTCTGTGAAAAATAAATATATAAAGAGTTTATGTGAAAAATATTCCCCACTATCTCTGTGAAAAATAAATAATAAATAATAACAAAAATTAAATAAATAATAATAAAAAAAATAATAATAACAAAAATTAATAACACTGGAATCACGCAGCATTTTTACTGTGCAGGTTGATAAAGCCTAAAGCACTCTCCCAGCTTATTAATACCAGAAAAGGATCTATTAGCAGGAAGCCCATTACATCCCTCCAAACATTTTGTAAATAGAAAGAGGGAAAACGATGTACCACTCATAGCGAGGCAATTTTTTGACCACCCCCCACCCCCTACCCCCAAATTACCACGTCCATTTTACAAAATTTGGCGGGTTATGAAAGTATGAATACATTTCTGTGGTTTATGTGTTATTACAGTTTTGCTAATGAGGGAGAATTGCCCTTTAAGCTGTGAGTATCTTCTGCCAAGAGACCTACTTATCTTAAAGGAGAATTCAACCCTTCCTTCAAAAAGCCCTTCCCCCGTAAACCCCCTTCCCCGCTCCCTTCCAGCCTACTTGCTACCCTGGACAAATCCCCCTATTTACTCACCCCCTCACGGCAGATTCAGGCATCAGAATTCAAAGCAGCCATCTTCTTCTTCTTCAGTAATCTTCGTGTCTTCTTTCGGCTCTTCAACAATTCCTTTGAGTTTTGGCGCTTGTGTCCAGAACTGGAAAATCGCTCCAACTGCGCATTCGTCGAAACGCCGTGAATACATGAAGATTACTGAAGAGAAGAAGATGGCTGCCGTGAACTCAGACCCACGAGGGGTGAGTAAAAAGTTAGGGGCATTTTCTCAGGGTAGCAGGTAGACTGAGGGGAGCAGGTAGGGTTTTTTAAAGTATGCATTTAGTTCAACTTTAAACTGTTACAAACGTATCTAAGTATCTTTTCTGGGCTCACCTTCACAGAGCAGTAGATTTTGGGCTACTGGGGTCAGTGACTACTTTTTATGAATGTACTGCTTGCTCTCAGTGACTTATTGATAATAGCTGAAACCACAATATTTGTTGTCGTAGCCTTGTACATTCGCTATGTCACAAATGTGGGTGTGACTAAAACTATAAACCAGTGTCACTTTAGGCTCTGGCCCAGCAGTAAAGTGTCCCTACATTTTATCAGCAATTGCCAGTAATGATGCCTTTGTAGGAAAAGGTTCTTGTGGAAGTTGCCATGCAGCGCTCCTGGTCTGGCTCTGCAGAGGAAATAACTGATAAGCCATTCAGAAAACAATTGCTTTGTAACTGAATGGTGAGCTATGGGGGTCAAATGTCATTCCATGGCTACACACCCATAGGATGAAAAATATTATTGTACAAAACAGGAAACCGGACTCTTCGGCAACAAAGAAAGTTTTTTAAAACAAAAAAGACTTAAAGGGAACGCTGACCTTATATAATTTGTAGCAGTAGTAGTTTACAAATATATGTGTGTGTGTGTGTATTTTTTCCAATTTGACACTTAAAGGAGAAAGAAAGTCATCTTGCACTTGGGGAGGCCAAATGTTATTTACCCCAAGTGATTGTATTGACCTGAAACCCTGGGCCGGTGCTTCTATCAGCAGAAAACTGCACCAACCCGGGGTTATACCAGTGAGAACAATGGAGCGATCCTCTTCTGTCTTCCTCTTTCTTTCACGGCTGTGCATGCGCAGTAGAACGAAAGATCAAACTTTAAAGGAGAAGTCAATCCTCCTGGCTCAAACACCCTCCCCCCAATATGAAGTGGAAGAGGTTGTGATTAATTCAGCTTTGCCATATCATGCCAAACCCAACTCATGCCATAATCTGACAAACGGTATACACTTTGGAAAAGCAAATTCCCTACCCAAATAAAGCTGGGTATATATGCTCAGTCTAAAAGAAACTGAAAATGTGGCAATCTTTTATTTGTTTGGCAGCAGAAGAAAGTGTTCCAATCCTGGCATATTTTATTAAGGGGTGAGGGATTTGGTTACCTATATACAAAAAGAAATTCCTACTTGTGGCTAAATGTGTAATTTTGAGTGCAGTGTAGCCATAATAACAAGGAAGGGGCCACTATAGTGGTCACTGGGGACATACATATTTGGGTCAATAATTAGGGGACCCAATGCCAAAGAGAGGCTCAGTGCTGCCCCTCATAAATAGACGTGCATTAGGTGCAGTGCAAAAATAAAAATTAAAAATACAAAACAATGCAAATATACATGTGACTGCAGCTCTTTCTTGTGTCTTTATGCTACATGTCTACTTTTAGGGTCAGTCCATATGAGGAGATTCGGGGAGATTTGTTGCCCCAGTGACAAATCGCCTCTTCTTTGGGGCGACTAATCTCCCCGAATTCCTACCCCCTAATTTGCGCCGGCTAAAATTAAAATCGCCTGCGGCAATTCACTTGTGTGATTTCAGAAAACGAAGCACCGCATGTGACTTGTCGAAGGCAGCGCAAGACAGGGGGAAGCGGTTCCGGGAGATTAGTTGCCCCCAAAGAAGAGGCAATTTGTCGTTAGAAGCCAAAGAGCTGTCCAGGTGAATGCACATGCACAATCTGCCTTTGTTCAAAATGCTCATACAGAGGAACACAAAAAACATGTGTGTGTGTGTGTGTGTGTGTGTGTGTGTGTGTGTGTGTGTGTGTGTGTGTGTGTTTTATATTAGAGAAAGGTTTATTTTTATGTTTCCTCCAGCAACAGGGTCTGGCAGCAAGAACTAATTATAAAGAGATAACAATCCCTCCTTGCACTGGGAGTGAGAGTGGGACTTGATTCTCCTGCGTTCATAGTGACTCTGCAGATTGCAGGAGGAAGGTGGAAGGAATGGAACAAAGTAATGTCCTCTGGGAGGGGTTCAGTTGGGACTGCAGTAACAGGAATTATAATCATCTGTGGGATTTACTTTATGTGGATGATAGAGTTCAATTATTTTGCAGCTCCATGGGGTTAGTAAGTAAAACAGGGGTTATTGAACTCTCAGGCCTGCAACCCTGGCTACACTTTTGGTTAATTTGTAACCCATGTATTGATTGGTAGGGCTGCCAAAATGCTGGCTGATGGCAGTGTTAGGGCCCTTACACACGGGCGTTTTGGACCTGCGCTCCCCTGCGTTGCGTTTGGCTGCGTTCAGCCGCAGGGAAGCGCAGGTCTAGATGCACCTCATTCTTTTCAATGAGGTTGTACCCACGAGACGCGTGTAAGCGCCGAACGCAGGTTCAGACGCAACATGCTGCATTTTTCCTGCTTTTGGCGCCTACATGCGTTCGTGTGAGTACAGCCCCATTGAAAATAATTGAGTGCGTCTATACCTGCTAGCAGGACTGGACTGAGAATCAAAATAGGCCCTGGCATTTCTGGTACACAGAGGCCCAATCAGCCCACATAGAGGCCCAAACAGTCCCCACCAGCCCACTAAACACTGACTTTCTATGGGACCTTATAGCAGCCCATCTGGCATTTGCCCTAACCCACATATTGCCAGTCCGGGCCTGCCTGCTAGGGTTGCCACCTGGCCGGTATTTTACCCGCCTGGCCGGTATTTTTGATGGTTGATCCCAATGTTATTGATAGGATAAAAAGGTAAATATATAGGAAGGCCGGCATTTTTTTCAAGAAAAGGTGGCAACCCTAATACCTGCGCTCCCCTGCGGCTGAACGCAGCAAAACGGAACGTGTGTAAGGGCCCTTATAAATCAGGCAGAGAGAGTGGATCTGGGAGGCATTCAAATTAAACTTCTATTAGGAGTAAAAGACTGTTCTGTTTTATGCAGAACATTATTGGTACCCAAGGCATACTACTTGGCCTGGTTGCAGTTTAGTTCATACCTTGCCCACTCTCACCTCCTTATCCAACCAGTCTTTATGTTACGTACAATTGTACCCCCCAGAAAATGTGCCTAAAGGACCTCATACACGGGCCGATAAAAGCTGCCGACAGACAGCCCCGTGTGTGGGGCCATCCGACGGGCTTCCCTGATCGATATTTGTCCGAAAGTCGGCCAGATCTCGATCGGGCAGGTTAAAAAACCCAGTCGGATCGCGGGTGCATCTCTGCGTTTATGCGGTCCATTATGATCCGATCAGATCAGCCCGATATCACCCACCTCAATGTGGGCACATCGGGGAGAGATGATGGCCACCTTTAGACATGTGCAGTATCTAATTTTATGGAGTGAACAACCTTTTGGCAGTGGTTTTCAGCAATTGTACGTTATTCCCATTAGTCCCTGCCCCAGTTGGGTTTACATTCTAAGGTCCCTATCAGATTCACACACACTAGGGTCAGTTTTATCAACACCCAGTTAAACTGTCTGCATGTTGTCCTCTTAGTACTCGTTAGGGTGCATGCCAATTAGAGAATAAGATCAGTGGAAGTGGAATTAACTTGATTTAGCAGCTGCTGAGTGCATAAATGAGACTGGCTTCTATGGAAAAGCGCATGGGTCAGTCTTCCAGCGAATTCTTACTCTGAGCCATTACTGTCCCACTGGGAGCATGCTCAGTAGGAAAAACCCAGATCATGGAAAATATGCAGCATCTGCAGACCAGCGCAGCCCAGCCAGGACATGTTTTCAGCAGCATCTGTTATGTAGTCCATTTGTTCTTAATAATGAAAAAAAAATCAGAGACAATTTTTTTTTTACTCTGAACATAACATTATACCCTTTGATTTACTCTTGCTGTATAGGAAAGTGACAAGCATATAGCACACATTCCTTGGTGCCAAATTTTCACCCAGGCCCCCCACTTGCCCCACCTGCTCCTTAATGACCGTGTGCCTCCTTGCTTCACTGCAGCTGAACTGATGGCATCCCAGTGGGTCCATGGGGAAGTCACACCCTTTGCTCCATGAAAGTATATATATATAGTTGTATTTATCTTGAAAGATATTCTAGGAGGCATTTATATGAACTGGTGTAGGCATGCAATCAACTCTGGGATATAAAGGAATTTGGATAGCCTCTCCAAACACAAAAAACACATGTAAGACATAAGCACTTGGGGTCAGTCTAGGACAGTCTTTCTGCAACCGTCTTTCTTTTCTATCAATAACAATATCATCATGTTGGACTTCAGATTGGGGGGGGGGGGGG
>CM044443.1:122681770-122718166 GCA_024363595.1 Xenopus borealis | reverse complement strand
GGGGGGGGGGGGGAGTGACAGCAAATCAGGATTCATGGAAAGGCTTCCAGTCTTCCCTCTAATTCCTTAATCTTTTGTGCAGAATTAAAACATATGGAACCCCAATTTGTTGTGTACACTGGCCTCATAATTAATGTAGTTAATTAAAGGGCAAGGAATGGCAAAGAAATAAAATCCAATTTTTTATGAAAAAGAAATCTATCTCCAATATACTTTAATTAAAACATGTGTACCATTTTTATAAGAAACCTGACTGTATGCAGTGAAATCCTCCCTTCATTTAGTGCTGTGGATAGGAATTGTCAGACGGTCCCTAACTTCTGGCAGGGAAACAATCATACTTATGAACAGCAGGGGGAGCCCCGCCTTACTTACCAGCCATGCAGAACTCAAGCAGCTTTGTTTTTTGATCATTTATGACGATCCCTAAGAAGCCCAGACCACACTGAGCATGTGTATGTAGTCTAGTCTTGCAAAGATGTATAACAAAGTTACAAGATGACAGCCCCCTGTGGCCAACTTTGAAAGCATAAATCATTTGTTTGATTAGGCTTGTGGTGCAGTAAGTTCATGTTTATGTTTAGTATACAAAATACAGCATTTCTACCCTTATTCTATTTTACACTTTCCTTGTCCTTTAATGCATGCACAGTTTAGAGGGAACATTGCTTTATAGCAACTTAAGTTTAAGTAAGCCCCTTCACAAAGGAGCACATCTTTTTGGAACACAAAAGTGTCCAAAATGTCTTTAAAATGTCGTAGCAACAGCCCGACAAATTCACAGAGCATTTCCCCGTAAATTTTTCGACACTTTTGAAATAGTGTCGTGAAAAGTGGGTGTGTTTTTTTTTGGCGTAAACTTTTTTTTTTTGTTGGTCAAATTGTCTTTTTAAAAAGTCTTGTAAAATGTCGTCTGTACGATGAAAAGATATACAACATTTTAGAAAATTGTCGGACTTACGAGGCATTCAGAGATGGTAACATCTATCTGCCTTTGTGAATTTGTCGTTTTTCCGACATTTTACAAATTTGTCGACTGCCTTTTCTGGGTTACTTATTTTATGGACACTTTTGTGAATTCCCCCGTGTGTTGGATACAAAGAAGAGAATTGCAAGGCAGCATAGCTTTTACGAATCACATCCCTTTAATCTCTGGAGATGTCAATAAGGGAGAGCTCAGCAACAGAGTCTCCACTGGAAGTGGCTGAAGGTCTGTGTGTTGATTCCCCTGCAATGACTGGCAGCAGGAAATAGTGTCAGTCAATGAGAGCTGATAAAGGGTTGTAATATGATTAACTGTTGCTGGATCTCCTGCTTGTGACTCATGTCCTCCCTGAAGACATTAGCAGCCAGGGCAGGTCATTCTTTATCTGTTAATGGAACCGTTCAGTGTAAAAATAAAAACTGGGTAAATAGACAGGCTGTGCAAAATAAAAAAATGTTTCCAATATAGTAAGTTAGCTAAAAATATAATGTATCAAGGCTGGAGTGACTGGATGTCTAACATAAAAGCTATAACAAACAAGGGAAAGCAGGGGGGTTTCAGGGACTACTGACGCCTGAGGCACCAGCCCCGATGCCGCCCCCCTCCTGCTCCGCACTTCTAACTTGTAGCGTCAGAGCGGGTGGAGGAGGGGCCGCATCGCTATTGCGCTCGATGCACTAGAAAAGGCGAATTTCCATTTAAAAAAAAAAAACGGAAATTCAGCAGAGGCGGCTTTTTGCTGCCTCTGGTAACTGGCCGCTCTGTGCTCTGTTTACACTGCAAATAATTCACTCTACAATATAAAATGTCATTCCTGAATCAACAAGAGCATTTTTTTTTTAGTTATAATATTGGTGTGTAGGTGCATCTCAGGTCATTTTGCCTGGTCATGTGATTTTAGAAAGAGCCAGCACGTTAGGAGGGAACTGCTTTCTGGCAGGCTGTTGTTTCTCCTACTCAATGTAACTGAATGTGTCTCAGTGGGACCTGGATTTTACTATTGAGTGTTGTTCTTAGATCTACCAGGCAGCTGTTATCTTGTGTTAGAGAGCTGTTATCTGGTTACCTTCCCATTGTTCTGTTGTTAGGCTGCTGGAGGGGAAAGGGAGGGGGTGATATCACTCCAACTTGCAGTACAGCAGTAATGAGTGACTGTTGTTTATCAGAGCAAAAGTCACATGACTGGGGGCAGCTGGGAAACTGACAATATATCTAGCCCCATGTCAGATTTAAAAATTAAATATAAAAAAATCTGTTTGCTTGTTTGAAAAATGGATTTCAGTGCAGAATTCTGCTGGAGCAGCACTATTAACTGGTTAACTGATGTTTTCCCATGACAGTATCCCTTTAAGCTCTTTTTTTACATCTATTATAATATTGGCTTTGAAAGCTACTTCTAACTTTTCCATAAAGTATTTGCATGATGCTTTTACATTACCTGACTGATTCCCCATGTTCCTGTATGAGGGGGCTGCTATATTTGTGCAGCAGGAGTCCGTTAGCATTAGAAACTGTAACCTGATACTACTTTAAGTCCAATTAAGGGGATATAGGTAGAGGCACTGGCCAAGCCACTCGCCAGTAATAAAATCAGAAGAAAAAAAAGAAAGCAAATACCTTGTCTGTTACAAACAGGGGATTCCCATCAGGTCTGGACTGAGAATTAAAATAGGCCCTGGCATTTCAGGTACACAGAGACCCAATCAGCCCACATAGAGGCCCAAACAGCCCCCACCAGCCCACTAAATACTGACTTTCTATGGGACCTTATAGCAGCCCCTCTGGCATTTGCCCTAACCCACAGATTGCCAGTCCGGGCCTGGTTCCTAAACTTTATTCCATGGCGCTCACAACACTTCTCAGTGATCAAACGTTTCAGGACCACATGGCCCTTCCTCAGTGACAATTAACGAGAGAGACTGTGCAAAATTTATAGGCAAAACAAGTGTGACCCCTAGTGGTGGTCATCATGTGTGCATACAAAACAATTTTAAACCTTTTATATCCATTTTGTTAAAGGGGAATTCAACCCCCCCTGGCACTAATCCCCCCCCTCGTAGATCCTCCTCCCCACCAGCCTACCTCCCCCCCCCAGGCTATTGCCCCTAAATTGCTACTTAGCCCTCTGTTTAAGTCCACTCCAGTGAAGTTCACAGGGGCCACCTTCTATTCCAACCTCTTCTTCCTGGATCCGGCGGCACGTGCGCAGTAGGACGCTATATTTCACAATGCGGATGTAAGCCATAACTGATCAAATAAAACACCGTTCATTTTTAAATTTTAAATATTGGCTTTTATTTGCCCTCAAGTTGAAATTGCATTGATAATGGCATGAAAAACTAGAACAAAAAAAAAAAAAACACATACATTTGGTTAACAAAGAAATGCAAATGACACCAAAAGCAAATGTAATAGGATATAGTAACAAAAGTAGAAAGAAATAACAGTAAATGATATTGTGCCACGGTTTGCTCCAGCCTGTAGGTCAGTATAGTGTATTGAGTTAGCAGATCCATAAAAGAACTTCACTAATAAGTCTACTCCAATATGGGGGAGCAGGCGCCAATACAGATATCAACTGGTCCGAACTAGACAAGATACACGGGCAGATAAAGTTGCCGATATTGGGCGTCTAGACCAATTTAACAGCTTATATGCCCATGTATGGGGGCTACAGACGGGACTTACCCATCTATATCTGGCCATGATATAGATTTGATTTTAACCTGACTGACCCGTCTGAGAACATTGCCATAGGGCCAAATATTGGGATTACCCTCGATATAGCCCTGTCGTTAGTGATATTTCGGGGAAACGAGCGGATCTTATAGTTTATGGCCAGCTTTACTTGACCAATTTAGCTTTTTCAAGGTCTTAGTAGCAGTCCAAAGCATTGCCATAGAAAGATTATATTAGGGACGCAGCAAATTCGGCTGAACCCCCGAATCCGCTGTGAAAGATTTGACCGAACCGAATCTGGACCCAAATTTGCATATGAAAATTAGCAAGGGGGAAGGCAGAAGAGAGCCGCGCACAAAGTGTGGCGCTAAAAATTTTTTTACTTCCTTGTTTTGTGACGAAAAGTCACCAGATTTTAAGGGTTTGGATTCAGTTCGGCTGAAAATGGCCGAAAACTGAACTGAATCCTGGATTTGGTGCATCCCTAGATTATATTGACTACTTGTTATTCCAACGTCCTTTGGCTTCCATATTTTTGCTGGCAGAAAAACAGTGGCGTAACTACTCACTGGTGGGCCCTGGTGCAGGATTGGCATCTGGGCCCCCCTATCGGGCTCTCCTCCTATGAATTGCACATTGGAGTTCTGCTAGCCTCTCTGGTGGGCCCCAAGAGGGAGCGGGCCCTGGTGCAATTGCACCCCCTGCTCCCCTGGTAGTTACGCCATTGCAGAAAAAGGATGATATGGGAATCTTACAAGTGGAGTTCATAGTCCTACCCCAAACAGTCACCTTTAAATATATACAATACAGCACAACATCTATGCAACACAAAGGGTAGCTGGAGAGAACTCCCAGTGCATGAATGCTGCATATAAACCACTGCAGTCTTTACCCCACATTGTAATTAATGAGTAGCTGTTACACCTTGCGGCAGGAGAATCAACGTACACAGAGTTGTATGTGTTAAATGCTCCCAGGTGTCTGAGCTTCTCTAACATCAGGTTCTCCCTCAATATTGGGTATATTACAAGTAGTTATACAATGGAAATATACTACATAGCCGATGGTTTAATGCAGTGATCCCCAACCAGTAGCTCGTGAGCAACATGTTTCTCTCCAACCCCTTGTTGCTCCCAGTGGCCTCAAAGCAGGAGCTTATTTTTGAATTCCAGGCTTGGAGGCAAGTTTGGTTGTAAAAAAAAAAAACAAGTGCACTGCCAAACAGAGTCTCAATGAAGGTTGAAAATCCACATAGGGGGCTAGCAAATGGCCAATCACAGCCCTTATTTGGCACCAGAAGAACATTTTTCAGGCATGTGTTGCTCCCCAACTCCTTTTACTTCTGAATGTTGCTCATGGGTTGAAAAGGTTGGGGATCCCTGGTTTAATGGAAAAACCATTATTGAAAATGCCAATTGTGAGGCTTCCCTAAGTACCTACTTACTTATAAAAACTAGAATTTCCCCCCCCCCCCGACGTAGTAAAAATAATGCACTGTCTATGAGAACCTATATTCATATGGTTTTATACCCACCTTCAAAGTATATTGTGTTAGACAAAAAGCATGTACTTTGAACATACACACAACAAGTAGTGATGGGCGAATCTCCCGAGATTCGCTTCGCCGAAAAATTCGCGAAACGAGTCGTGGGACGATTTTGACGCGCGTCACGTCGTTTTCGGCACGCCTCGTTTTTGACACGACGCGCGTCAAAATCGTCCCACGACTCATTTTTTTTGGGGGCAAATTTTTGGCAAGCGAAATTTCGCTGGTGATTCGCGAATCGCGGGAATTCGCCGCGAATTCGCCCATCACTAACAACAAGTATCCTGTTGTAAAAACAGAGAGAAGACAATTATCTTCTATTTGGTGATGGATTCAGTAATCCTAACCTCTCCACCAGATACAGCTCAGAGTTTAGTCTGGAGGTTTGGCCACCCCCCCAATAATCAGTCACAAATGAAGACCCTGCATGGGGTAAACCCTTGTGTGGTTTACAGATCAGCGGTACAATATTTTAAAGGGAAGCAATAATGTACATAATGAATGCAATATGCAGTGATATCAACGAACAGAGCGTTTCTCTTTAAATCAACATAACCTGATAAAAACTGGGGCTAATCCACATTAAAAAAAAATAAAAATCACAATAGTCCAAAATACAATTTAATGCAATCCATGTGCATCTCTCTACAAGTTCAAAAGCTGTAAAGCAAAGGCAAAACCTCCGATATGAACAGTAACACTTAAATGACAATATTAGCCTTAAAGGAGAATTCCAAAAATGTTCGCGACATTCGATGAAAACGCTGGTCTGATTCAGAACGAAGATGGTGCCCGTGAACTCCAATGGCCGAATCAGCACAAAGGGGCAAGTAAAAAAAAATTAGGGGCATTTACGGGGGGGGGGTAAGGTAGTCTGGGGGGAGGGGTTTTTTCTATTACAGATTGAATTCTCCTTTAAAACATATTGTAACAAAGTGACCATCACTTTTAGGGTTTTGCACCATAAAAAAAAGGAGACAATAAGGGTATATATTGGGGTGTTACTACAAGGGATGCACCTAATCCAGGATTCAGTTCAATATTCTGGCATTTTCAGCAGGATTCGGCCGAACTGAATCCTAAAAATCGTGTGACTTTTTGTCACAATATTAGGAAGTAAAAAAATTTTGTGCTGTGCGTTAGAGAGTGTGGCTCTCTTTTACCCGCCCCCTTGCTAATTTGCATATGAAAATTAGGGTTCGGATTCAACTCATCCCTAGTTACTACCCTCATAATAAAAGGCAATTAACTCTCTCTTGGATAGTGGATTTATAATTCATATCTCGCACTGTTATCATAGGTAGATACAGTGGAGATTTTCATCACGTTATATGAATGAAGAATGCACCGAATCCACTATTATGGACTCGGCCGAATCCTTTGTGAAAGATTCCTGCTGCATACCGAACTGAAACATATTTGCATATGCAAATAATTTGCCAATTAGGGGCGGGAAAGGAAAAAAGTGGGGGGAAAATGTCCTACGTCCTTGCTTTGAGACTCAATTAATTAATGATATAATAACTGTAAATATTGTACCACTAAAAAAAAAAAGTGTCATGCCTCTTAAACATTGCTTTAACTAAATACACCCTGCATGTCTTTGCTCTGCTGCTCTTTTGCTTAAAGGGGTTGTTCACCTTTGAGTTAACTTTTAGTATAATGTAGAGAGTGATATTCTGAGACAATTTGCAATTGGTTTTCATTTTTTATTATTTGTGGTTTTTGAGTTATTTAGCTTTTTATTCAGCAGCTCTCCAGTTTGCAGTGTCAGCAATTTGGTTTCTAGGGTACAAATTCCCTTAGCAACCCTGCACTGATATGAATAAGAGACTGGAATATGAATAGGGGATGTACTGAACAGAATGATAAGTAATAAAAAGTAGAACTAACAATACATTTGTAGCCTTACAGAGCATTTGTTTTTAGATGGTGTCAGTGACCCCCATTTGAAAGCTGCAAAGAAACAGAAGAAAATTGCAAATCATTAAAAAACCCTGAATGAAGACCAATTGAAAAGTTTCTTAGAATTGGGCCTTCTACAATATACTACAAGTTAACTTGAAGGTGAACCACCCCTTTAATTTGTGACTGAGCACGGTTTAGGAACATGTACCCCATACAGATAGACACAGTACTTTGAATGTAGGTGCAAAGCCCATAAGGGGTACTCAGCCTTAAAGGGGAACTACCTAGAAAATGAAAATTTAATATAAGCTTCATTATACTGAAATAAGAATCTTTCTATATACAATCAATTAAATATTCTGAATTGTTTCTGAAATAATCAAGTTTATCTTCACTATTCCACCCTCAGCATCAGTTTCTCTCCTTTCTCTCTTCACGCAGCAGCTGGGTGTCAGATATTCATCGACAGTTAGATCCACAGAGGGGCTCATTTCCTAGCTGATTCCAGTACAAACAAAATCTAATAAAATAACTGATTTGGCACAAATCCTGCATGTAGAGAGACAGGATTTCTGGTGACTTTAATAGAGTGAGCTCTAATACATCTTGTAGGAAAAAGGAAGCCCCCCCCCCTATAAGATATATTGGATCTAACTGTCAATTAATATCTGACACCCAACTGCTGCATGAGGAGAGAATGAAGAGAAACAGATGCTGAGAGAGGAATAGTGAAGATAAACTTGATTATTTCAGAAACTACAGAATGTTTACTTGATTGTATTTAGAAAACTTCTTATTTCGTTATGCCGAAGTTTATATAACATTTTCATGATAGGTCCCCTATAAGGCTAATCACAGACACAGGTTGCTCTAGGTGAGCCCACATACATGCAGCTCTAGAACACGGGCATAACATCGGATCCACACACACTTCGGGCCCAATGGAGTAAATATAAAGGGCTATCATGGACAGAACAGCAGGGGATTTTTTGCTTGCACACTTCCTGAGAGCAGGGGCATGAGTCTGGGGGCCTGGCTGTCTGTCTGTCTGCTGGCATCTGCTACCTCTGGCACTGCAAAAGTATGTAATTTCTAGCTGATATCTGCTCCACGTGTCTCTACTCAAGCCAACACTGTGCCTGTCAATGCAGAGACAAGTGGAGAGGAGTACATATTCATTTCTAGCAACAGGGACTAGTTACAAAGAACACTACATTTCTATTTTAAAGGGATACTGTCATGGGAAAAAACTTTTTTTTTTTTTCAAAATACATCAGTTAACAGTGTTGCTCCAGCATAATTCTACACAAACCCATTTCTCAAAAGAGCAAACAGATTTTTTAATATTTCATTTTGAAATCTGACATGGGGCTAGACATATTGTCAATTTCCCAGCTGCCCCAAGTCATGTGACTTGTGCTCTGATAAACTTCAATCACTCTTTACTGCTGTTCTGCAAGTTGGAGTGATATCACCCCCTCCCTTTTCCCCACCCAGCAGCCTAACAACAGAACAATGAGAAAGTAACATAGCAGCTCCCTATCACAACCTGGTAGATCTAAGAACAGCACTCAATAGGAAAACCCATGTCCCACTGTGTTCCATTCAGTTACATTGAGAAGGAAAAACAACAGCCTGCCAGAAAGCAGTTCCCTCCTAAAGTGCTGGCACAAGTCACATAACCAGGGGCAGCTGGGAAATTGACAAAATGTTTAGCCTCATGTCATATTTCAAAAAAGCATATAAAAAAAATCTGTTTGCTCTTTTGAGAAATGGATTTCAATGCAGAATTCTTCTGGAGCAGCACTATTAACTGATGCATTTAGAAAATGCACAGTATCTCTTTAAGTGTGTCCTTACTTTATCCAAAGGCCTTCCATTGAGAAGCCCCTGTTCCACTACTTTATGCTTAGTCTGGCGGCAGGTTAATCCAAGAGGTGCAAGGGCAGCACCAGTTTCACATGCTACTGTGCATGATTTGTCTCTGAACTTGCTCCTAACATAACAGTACTTGCAGACAGTGAAAATGATGAAAGCTATAGGCAGATGAGTTTGGAAGACAAAGCGTTTACTCTTGTGGTGTATTTGCTCAGCATTGGAAACTTGTGCTGCTCTGACTTTACTAGGGATGCACCAAATCCACTATTTTGGATTCGGCCAAACCCCTGAATCCATTGTGAAAGATTTGGCCGAATACCGAACCCTAATTTGCATATGCAAATTAGCGAGGGGAAGGGTAAAAGCGTGCCCGCACAAAGTGCCTGGCCGAAATGTTTTTTACTTCCTTGTTTTGTGACGAAAAGTCACATGAGTTTTTGGATTCAGTTCGGACAGGCCCAAGGATTCGTCCAAACCCGAATCCTGCTGAAAATGGCTGAATCCTGGCCGAATACCATACTGAACCGAATCCTGGATTCGGTGCATCCCTAGACTTTACCTCTGGATCCAGCAAGAGACAGCATGGGGGTCCCCTTAATATACTGTATACATTAGGGGGCAGATTTATCAAGGTTCAAACTGAAAATTCTAATTTTTTTTAATTGTCAACACTATCATATTTGACTAGGGAGTTATCCAAATACTATTTGAGTTTTTTTTTTAAAAAATGAAATGCGATTTTCGAGATCTATCATACTGGAATTCGACTATTCGCCACCTAAACCCTGCCGAATTGCTGTTTAAGTCAAAGGGAGAGGTCCCGAGATGTTTGACATTCAAATACTTTTTTGGAGAAAAGAAAAAAAAAACTCGAATCGAGTTTGATAAAAATCAAGATTCAATAAAAATTCTGGGTTGTTTCAATTAGTTTCGAGTTGAAAAAAAAAATTGATTTCATTAATATATTTTGATTGGTCGAATTTATGGGAGTTTAAAAAAAAAAAAAGAATTCAGAATTCGACCCCTGATAAATGTGCCTCTAAATGCAGAACTTTATGAGGCTTAGGAAGCTGAGATTTGCCATAACTATGTAAACAATGACTGCACAAATAATAGGAGACAATCGTCTGATCAGTGTGCTAGCAGAAAAGGTAAGGGGAAATAAAATGCTGTATATTGAAATAGTTATACTTCTTGGAACCATCACTGAAAACGTATCAAGAAAATAAAATGCTATTAGTGCTCTGCTTAGGAAGCAAATTAAAACCAGAACAGAAATAGAATAAAAGTAGCTTCTTCCACTGTACTGGATACTGCCAGTGTGGGAAAATAAACAGCAGTGCGACACTAGCAAAACCTGGCACATTGCAAGGAAAATCAACTAGAATCTAAAAGAAAACCATTTCAAACAAGTTCGGCTAATGGCAAGGATCTGGTAACGACACAATACAGAAGCCAGAGGGGGAAAGTTGTAGTTTTACAAATACATTTCTGCAACGGCAAAAAAACGTAAACGCGTGTAAGGGATCATTCACATTTGGCAAGTATCAAATGCTTGGAAAAATTGCATTGCTTTACTGAACACGTCAATATAATAAGCTCTTAAAAAAAAATGCACATAACCATGTAAGGCACCAACACACAAGAGAAATACATCTGTTAGCTCACCACTAAAAGGAACACCAAATGTGCAACCCCCTTCCCGTTGGGATTTGTAGAGGACCGGCTGGAGGTCTGCAAATAGGACATCCCTGCCTTGGACTCTACGTCCAATCTGTGACCTGCCAGCAGCATTCCAACTCCCAGCACCCAGGCTGCATTCAGCTAGTGGGGAGGCTGGGAGTTACAGGCATATATAGGGTCGCAGGTTGGACTTTCTTGCTATATATTCCTGAAAGGGTGTTCAGATGTATTAGTACAGTACCCAGGTGCCTTTAAGGCAATGGTTCAGATTAGCCTTTTTGTAAAACACTTCCCAGCACATGACTTCTAAATGAGTTCCCCTCACGACGCTAGGGATTTGATTGGTCTCGTATGATTGTACGTCTACATTCATGAAAGTACTGTATGTGCGTGTTTGCCCGTGTGAGGCAGTTCATGCAGTATAGTTGGTTGTGTGTGTGCCTTTCAGGCTAAAAAAAAACAAAAAAAAAACACCAAAATGGTCCCTGTATTTGCTTTGGATTTACGTTTGTATTGCTTCCAGTTCCAGGAGTGTTTCACAGATGCTTTATTGTCGGTGAACTGGAAAGAGACAGCACATTCGAGAATCAGGCCAGCTTAAACAAGGCTAAAATATCAAACAGGGCTTCCTGAATGTGTTTTC
Source organism: Xenopus borealis (assembly GCA_024363595.1). NCBI lineage: Eukaryota > Metazoa > Chordata > Amphibia > Anura > Pipidae > Xenopus > Xenopus borealis. Next base: position 122,706,844 of record CM044443.1, on the reverse strand, counting down.
CAAACCGGTGAGAATCCTGTAGAGGTTTAAAAAAAAAAAAAAAAAAAAAACAAACAAACCAGAGTTAGTCAAAGAAAAAGTACCATATATATGTTGCTTGGTAATTATCCTTAAAGGGCACCAATTGGTTGAAAATGCTATCCCCAACCAAAGGTGCTGGCAGGTAGAGCCCACATTCCGGTTGGGGATAACGGTAGTTTCTTTTTTTTTTCTTTTTTTTAAATGCCCCACCGCTATGCTACTTGCACAGGGAGGGATATCTCGGTGCGCGCACCCATGTCCGCTCGCTCGCATGCGCATTACGCTTGTGTGACGTCACACACATGCACATAATGAAAGGCTGCCTCGATTAGGGATCGCTTGTCATTATGCGCATGTGAGTGAGCGGACATGGCCGGGTGTTCCCTCCCTGTACAAGTAGCATAGCGCTGGAGGGGGGCATTTAAAAAAAAAACTACTGTTATCCATAACCAGAATGCAGGCTCTACCACCAACACCTTTGGTTGGGGATAGCATTTTTAACCACTTTTAACACTTTAAAAGTGTTCCCTCCTCCCCACAATAAAAAGTGGAACAACTCACAGTTTCATGGCTGGAGAATTTGCAGGATATATGGAAATTGATAAGATTTTCACCAACAATAATGTAGGACACTCCATATCCATCATCAGCCACCTGAATAATAGGAAACAGCATAAACAAAAGTATATACCAAATATAGGAAATTTAAAGCGGGACTGGTTAGGATTCATACAGCACACGGGGCAGATTTTAGGCAGAAAGCTGGATGGTGACGAAAAGCAGCGTCACAGTGTTACCCATAACAAAGCAGATGTTGGAAAGCCCTTCCATTTAAAAGGGGATGTAAAGGCAAAAAAAAATCCCATTTTTACTTTCTTTAATGGAAAAGAAATATATCTCCAATATACTTTGAAATGTCTACTGTTTTTATAATAAACCTGACTGTATCCAGTGAAATCCCCCTGTTCTTTTACTTGCCGACAGCTGCAGATAGGAAACTTTAGACGGTCACTAACTGCTCTGCAGGGAAACTTTCATACTTTCAAATGGCAGGGGGGTGCCTCCCACCTTACTTCCCCTATTTGTTTCCCTGTAGAGATTTGTATCCTCAGACCCAATGCAGTCTGTATATTCTGATTATTAATCCGTCTTGCTGTGTCGGCTTCTATGGCAGATATTATTTGACTTGTGCTGTTTTGATCATGTATGACGATCCCTAACCTCCCAAGGCACAGTCTTGGTCTTTCAAATATGTATAACAAAGTTACAAGATGACAGCCCCCCCCTGTGCCAGCTTTGAAAGCATAAATCATTTGTCTTATTAGGCTTCTGGGGCAGTAAGTTCATGCTTATATTTAATATACAAAATACAGCATTTCTAACATTATTCTATTTTACACTTTAGTCGCCCTTTAAATAAAGCTTTTTCACATATTTAGCCCTGTTTGGTAATTGATCAGTAGATTTGTCTCAATTGGGTCCGGCATAAAATTCCATAAGCATCATGTCATATAATATCAAAAGCTATTGTGAGAGAGAGAGAGAGTGTAAACTTTTATAAAAACAACGGGAGTAGTTTTCTTTGTCTCTAGACAAATCATTACGATTTGCCGAGGGCGCACGATCGGGCATATTGGGGAGAGATCTGCTAGTTTGGCAACATCACGAAACGAGCGGATCTCTCCCCGATATGCCCACCTTGAGGTGGGCAATATCGGGCTGAGCCGATCGTGGGCCGCAGATGCGGCCGCGATCCAACGGGATTTTTAACCCTGCCCAATCGGCATCTGGCCGACTTTCGGCCAGATATTGATCGGGAAAGCCCATCGGAGGGCCCCCCACACGGGCCGATAAGCTGCCGACACAGTCTGTCGGCAGCTTTTATCTGCCCGTGTATGGCCACCTTTAGTCTAGTTTAGCTAGCAGATAATAATCTTACATACACTATAACCAAACACCACAGGCTATAATTTGTGCTGGAGACAAAAGAATTTTGTTTGACAGTCCAGGGAAATGGCAGCCTCATCTATTACTGACAGCACATCAAGTTTAGACCACTTTAAATCCCAAATGAAGGGTTGTTATACTTCACACTGAAATATATCTATTATGAACTAAAGCCAACTCTCACTTACCGGTCCAAAGCCACCGCCACATGACACATACTCTGGGTGGTTTATCAAGTCAAACAGTTCCGCTTGTTGAATAGGGGTCTGACTAGTTGAGAGGCGCCAGGGTTCAGACAGTACCTGTATTCAAGAGAGAACATTTATTTTTTAAATTGCTATCAGAACAATTTCGACTGTGGAAGGGTATAAACAAATATGGGAGATAATTCACTTTAAATATAATAACGTATAGCTACAATTGCTGATTACAAAAATATATACCTCTTTCAGGAAAGGTGAATCCACCCCAAGGTACTTTGATACAACATATAGACAGAATAGGTGTCGATCAATTCCACCTCCAGTCATGGCATTACGGTAAAGCATCTGGTGTTTCTCAGCTGCGAGTCGGAACAGCTTCAGTCTATCCTCATTCTGTAGGCACAAACGGTTTTATTTTTTAATATCCTCAATGGAATAAATATCAACAAGTTGTGTTGCACATGTGACTATAGGATTTATCCCGGGACAGTGTATCGTATTGCTCATGTTAAAGGAAAACTATACCCCGAAAATGAATTTTTGAGCAACAGATAGTTCATATCAAATCAAGTGACATATTAAATAATCTTACCTACCTGGTATATATATTTAAGTAAATATTGCACTTTTACAGCTCTTGCCTTGAACCACCATTTCATGATGGTCTGTGTGCTGCCTCAGAGATCACCTGACCAGAAATATTTCAACTCTAACTGTAACAGGAAGAAGTGTTGAAGCAAAAGACACAACTCTGTCTGTTAATTGGCTCATGTGATCTAACTTTATAGTTTGTTTGGTATGTTTGTGTGCACCGTTGGATCCTAGGATCCCAGGAGGCTGTCCTTATTTTTTAAAATGGCTATTTTCTATTTATGATTACCCAATGGCACATGCTACTAAAAAAGTGTATTATTATGAAACTGGTTTATTTACATAAAGAAGGGTTTTACATATGAGTTGTTTTATGCAGTATCTTTTTATAGAGACCTACATTGTTCGGGGGGTATAGTTTTCCTTTAAATTATTACTGAATGAAAACATAAAAAGCTCAGTGATCCCACAGCCTTGGGTGGTGTTGATGCTTCTGGGCCACTGGATATTCCAGAAACAAAATCAATTGCATGTGCATTTGTGAAAATATATGCAACATGTTGATGTATATATATATATAATAATGGTGTCTTCGGAAAAGATCATGCTAAATAAAGAGAAAAGCAGGTATAGTCTCCTCCCAAAAATAAATTTTAATGCCAAACAAATAAATATTTTATTTCAATGTTAAAGCTAACATCTTCAGCCATCATCCTGATTTTGTTGTTAGCCAAAACGTTGAAACTAAAATATTTATTTGTTTGGCACTAAAAAAGTCCTGTGAGTGCGGTTCTTTTTGGTAAGCTTATTATTGATTTATTTAACCAGCACCCAGGCATTGTTTTGGATTTTTGTGTGCACCAGCTTTTGGTTGAAATCTGACGTTTCAGCCCACATTAGGGCCTTTTTCAAGGATGAAAAAGGCCCTAATGTTTCCTTGAAAAAGGCCCTAATGTGGGCCAAAACGTTGGCTATATATATTAAAGCAGCATGTGGCAAAGCAATATGATCCCAGTTATGTAGTTTGCTGAATAAGGAATGAGAAATATAGTCACTCACCGTCTGAGATGGATTCATCATTGCCTTTACAAAATCAGATGATTCCACTGTACAGGAGCGCACAGTTTCTGTCCTTCCTTCTCGGAAAAGCCGGGTCATGGATGCTTCATAGGTTAGACAGAACTTTCTCTTGTCCTTAAAAGGAAGGAAATCATAAAAAGACAAGTCCAAAACACAACATTGCTACAGTTTACCCTTAACCAGCAGCAAGCCAGAGTTACTTATTAAATTATACAGGTATGGGATGTGTTATCCAGAATGTTTGAGACCTGGGGTGTTCCGGATAATGGATCTTTCTGTAATTTGGATCTTCATACCTTAAGTCTAGTAGAATATCATGTAAACATTAAATAAACCAGGCAGACCGGTTTTGCTTCCAAAAAGGAATCATTATATCTTAGTTGGGATCAAGTACAAGCTACTGTTTTATTATTACAGAGAAAACGGAAATAATGTTTTAAAAATGTAATTATTTGATAATAATGGAATCTATGGATGATGGCCTTTCAGTAATTCAGGGCTTTTTGGATAACAGATTTTCGGATAATGGATCCAATACCTGTACTACCTTGCATTAAGAATTCTAAACTCAAAATAAAAGCCCTTTGGTGTCTGTGGTCTTTTCCCCTGCATGATACCATGGAAGTGATCAGAAATACTACAGTGAGTGCAGCACGTTTCCCAGCTTTATAATCCAGTTTTTAACTGGTGCATTGTGTTTAATATATGATTGGGAATTGTAATTGGAAAAAAAAAGCTAATTAAAGGTGATGGAAAGCTACCAAGGCCGTTTATTGCCAATAGATTAGCCACAATAATGCAAGCTATAACAATATATTTATTCTGCAGAATGCTTTACCATACCTAGAAGCTCCCTCTGTTTGTTTAGCAGCTGCCATATTAGCTTGTTGTGACATCATTTCCTGCCTGAGTCTCAACCTGCTCACTCATAGCTTTGGGCTCAGATTACAGCAGGGAGGGGAGGAGGGAAAAGGGATGGAAAAGGTAGGGGGAGAGGTGCAAACGGAGCATGCTCAAGCCCTAGAAGTTTAAGCTGAAAGAAGAAAGTAGTGACTCACCCTGTAGTGTGCAAGCTGTAGAGCTATTTGGATGAAGGCATCAGGGCTAGTCCTGCACTTTTTTATTAAGCCTTTACCAAACTTTTTGAAAGGAAATGCGTGGAAATCAACATCATCTGCTAAGGCCTTGGCAATGGTTAGGGAGCTCTCAATGACTTCTTGGCACTATAAAAACATGAAACAGAAATTGTTGTGAACATTTTTAATACATTTAGTTTGTCCCTCCAGCATTTGTTAATCTACAGAATGGTCTAACAAAAAAAAAGAAGCTTACACTGAACAAAAATATGTTTTATGGTTGTAAAAGAAGAACGACAGAAATGCACAGATTCAGGCGCTACATTACAGTGACTAAAACACTGGTCAGGCTCTGCACCCAGTTAATAACTGTACTAGAATTATTCATGTAGAATCTCTCTCTTTTGCAGCAGAAGAATGTGATGGTGCTCAGTAAAGAGCTACACCAGGCAAAACTACATGTACCTTTAGCAAACAAAGCTGAAAGTAAAGGTGTCCATAGATGCAGAGATCTGCTCGTTTGGTGATGTCGCCAAACGAGCAGATCTTTCCACCATATGCACACATTGAAGTAGGCGATATCGGACTGATCCGATCATGGGCCCAATGATCGGATCATATTGGATCCAAAACGGGTGGTTGGATCCCAGAACCGCATACATGCAAACCATGCAAAGATGTTGCTGCAATCCGACTGATTTTTTAACCTGCCAGATCGAGATCTGACCGACTTTCAGCCAGATATCGATCTGGGAAGCCTGTCGGATGGCCCCACACATGGGTCAGTAAGCTACCGACAGACCAAGTTTTATTGGCCCGTGTATGGGGACCTTAAAAGCAGCCATACATGAGCCAACCAGATAGTACCTGTACGCAGGAGCATGTACTTGTCATTGTGTGGCATTAGGGATCAGATTCACTTTTACAGAAAAATTCTAGAGGAGCAAATATGAACCAGGTATTTTAAAGAGATTCTGACATCTGAAGTCAAACTCTTTTTTACCTCTATCATAATAACTGGCTTTGAAAGCTACTTCTAACTTTGCCATAAGGTATTTGCATGATGCTTTTACATTACCTGTCTGATCCCCCATGTTCCTGTATGAGGGGGCTGCCATATTTGTGCACCCGGCATCTGTTATCATTAGAAACTGTAACTAACAGACTGAGATGGGACTGTTAGGTTGGCAAAGTAAGAGTGTCAGGGTGTCAGAGAGTCAGGCTTAGAAATTTCAGCTAACAATTATATACAAAAACAAACCTCTCAGCAAAAAATGATCAACATGACCTATAGGTAACAATTAATGTACATTCATATGTTAAATTTCATTTTTTTTAGTGTCAGTATCACTTTAAAATTATTTCCTTCAAGCTGCGGTGAACTTCAACTTTAACCACCCTGATCGGAGCAGCAGCTAAGGAGCAATAGCATTTATTATGAAGTATTCTGCAGGTTATCAGCCTGAAAACAGAGTAAAATGCTTAAAGGGCAAGGAAAGGCAAAGAAATAAAATCCCATTTTTACTTTCTTTAATGAAAAAGAAATCTATCTCCAATATACTTTAATAAAAAAATGTGTTCAGTTTTTATAAGAAACCTGACTGTATGCAGTGAAATTCTCCCTTCATTTAGCGCTGTGGATAGGAATTGTCAGACGGTCCCTAACTTCTGGCAGGTAAACAATCATACTTATGAACTGCAGGGGAAGCCCCTGTCCATGCAGAACTCAAGCAGCTTTGTTTTTTGATCATTTATGACGATCCCTAAGAAGCCCAGACCACACTGAGCATGTGTATGTAGTCTAGTCTTGCAAAGATATATAACAAAGTTACAAGATGACAGCCCCCTGTGGCCAACTTTGAAAGCATAAATCATTTGTTTGATTAGGCTTGTGGTGCAGTAAGTTCATGTTTATGTTTAGTATACAAAATACAGCATTTCTAGCCTTATTCTATTTTACACTTTCCTTGCCCTTTAATACCCACCTCCTCAGAGATTTCCCACTGTAGCCTTTGGGGTACAGGCAACTTGGAATCTGCTTGGCCCTTACAGCTCCCTTCCTCATTGTATCCAAGCTGAAAGCAGTCTGTAGCCAACACAAACTACATACAATAAAAGAGAAAACACTGATGATTAGTATTCCTTATCTGGGAATGACTTCAAAAGCCTATAATTGCCAATAATAATGATATAATACCTCCCACATATGTCCAACGATGGGTGCATCTGCCCAGGAATGCTCGGCATTCAGTCCTACTTTCCCATTCTTGAATACAATAAAAGTAAAGGACTTATCAAACCACCTGAAATATTGAAAAGAACAGGAACTGTTAGTATTCTGCAGAGAGCGATAGTCTGAGACAATTTGCAACTGGCTTACATCTTTTAATTATTTGTTTATTAACGAATTAACAATAAATGTGTAGCCTTACAAAGCATTTCATTTTAGATGGGGTCAGTGACCCCTTAGATGGGGTCAGTGACCCCTTAGCTCCGGGCGGCACGTCCTTCCTGCTCCACGTCGCATCCACAATGGCGGCGCCGGATAGTGACGTCATCGCGTCGCGCCTGACGCGATGACGTCACCGCGCTCGTTTTGGCGTGAAATTTAAGTATTTAAAGGGGTATTGGACGCCATTATGGCGCCCAATTATAGGACATTCATGCTATTGATCCTGGGTATGTTATTCTTTGATCCTGTCCTGCCTTTTGACCATTGTTCTTGTATTTTTGACCATTGCTTGGACTTTGTTTATTTTTGTTCCTGTTAATACATCTTTTTGCCTGGACCTGTCTGACTCCTGCCTGATCCTTGCCTTGCTGCGTTATTGGACCTTTGAACCCCTAAGCTTCCTCCTTGGTCCACTACTTCCCCATGGCGCCTAACGAAGGCCTACCCGTGACACCCTCGGCTTACTGTTTGTTGATGACCCCTATTAAAGCTATTTATGTAAGGATCAAAGGAAGAGACGGGTTACACGGAATGTTTATATACACAAAGAACAGAAGTGACAATGGCAAACCAACTCGGCCTAAGGGAAAAAAACAGGTAGTGCAAAAATGACCTTACAAAGTCCTGTCCTGCTTGTCCTTAGGCAATAAACACTCACTTGTTTTGACCAGTGCTGCCCTTTAACCAGAATGCCATTCTGCATTCTCATCTCATAATATGTAGCCAATTGAAATGCTAAAGCAATGCTAAACGTAACATAACGTTTGTTATCTAGCACCTAAATAAAAAAAAAAAAATTGACAACAAATATTCTATTTCATATGAGAGAGGTGTTGCTTCTTTAGTCCTGTAAACAATGCTGTATTTTGGTATGGAGCGAACAAGGTACCAAATCTAGTGCAATGGATGCGTGTATTAGGTAACAGACATTCTATGCTAAATACAGGGGGAGCTAATTTATTAACACCGGGCAAATTTGTTTATGGGCAGTAGCCCATAGCAACCAATCAGTGATTAGTCAGCTGCAGGTTGCAAGCATCTAGTTGCCATGGGTAACTGCCCAGGAGCACATTTTCCCAGTGTTTATAAATGAGCCCTGGTGTGTTTTAGTGAAAGGAAGTAAAACAAAAGTCAAATGCTCTATAGGGCTGTATCTACCATATACGTTCAAGGGCCTGTGCGTAGGGCAGCAGGTTTAGGGTGGTGGCCCTAGGGTTGTTTCGGCCCACATTAGGGCCTTTTTCAAGGATAATGTGCATGTGACCACTTAAATACCCTTTAAAATTGGCGCCAAATATGATGTCATCAGCAGTGTCAGACTTTAAAAAAAGGTTTTTAACAAACGTACAAATACAGTATGCAGTACCTACGTTTCACCACACTAGCTTGCACTATTGTTCACCACAAAAACTTTTTTTTAAAGTCTGACACTGCTGATGACGTCATACTTGGAGTGCGAGTCCTTCAATCCCCTTGTATCTACATAATTGACCAACGCACCCGGTAACTGGTAAGAGTGCATACACTATAAGGACTGTATACACAATTTTGTATGTATATATCATATGCATACAATCAATCTGAAAAATACTAATACCGGCTTTAAGGGTAGTGACACACAGTTAGATTCAGGGAGATTTACCCAGACAAATCGCTTCTTATTCAGGTGATTGATCTCCCCCAGGCTAGAATCTAAATCGCCGACGGGATAGCACTTGGAGCACTTTGTTTTTCGAGGAAACCTCAGTTGACTTTAGTAAATGAAGCGCTCCGAGTGTTCTCCCACCGGCGATTTAGATTCTGGCTGTCGGGAAGAGTTTATGGGGAGATTAGTCTCCCGAAGAAGAAGTGATTTGTCTGGGTGATTAAGTCTCCGTAATCTTACTCTGTGTCACTACCCTAAAACTGCATGCAGCATTCTACTCACTGGTCTTAAAGGAACAGTTCAGGGTAAAAAAAAAAAACTGGGTAAATAGATAGGCTGTACAAAATAAAAAATGTTTCTAATATAGTTAGTTAGCCAAAAATTAATGTATAAAGGCTGGAGTGAGTGGATGTCTCACATAACAGAATACAACACAACTTCCTGCTTTTCAGCTCTCTAAATCTGAGTAAGTCAGCGACTTGAAGGGGGGCCACATGGGACATAACTGTTCAGTGAGTTTGCCATTGATCCTCAGCATTCAGCTCAGATTCAAAAGCAACAGTTATGTCCCATGTGGCCCTCCCTCAATTCACTGATTGGTTAATGCCTGGTAACCAGGGTAACCTGTCATTGTAAACAAAAGAGAGCTGAAAAGCAAGAAGTAGTGTTCTGTTCTGTTTGACTTACAGTCACTCCAGCCTGTATACATTACATTTTTGCCTAACTAACTGTATTGAAAACATGTTTTATTTTGCACAGCCTATCTATTTACCTAGTTTTTACTTTTATACTGAACAATTCCTTTAACATAACTTGTGCTTGGAATCAAAAGGTATAGAGGTCACAAAACGCCAAGATGATTTCTAATGTCCTCATATTTTGCAACAGGGGGTACTTTATTTATTATAATGCATACGTTTCAGTGAGTCATGTGACAATTGACATCACTAAGCTCCAATTATAACCAATGACATCACTAAGCGCTGTTTCTAAGGATATAATTTACAGGATACTCATGGCTCGTGTATTATATACAGATATGCAGAGTTACAGGAATGTTTTAAGTTCAGGTATTTGACCAAGTAAAAAAAATATATGACTGTAAAACTAATCCAACCTGTCGTAGCATTTCCCATGTAGAAGGGATTTGGCATAAGCATCTAAGGAATTCACTGGATCTTCAGTCCTTAATCCTTCCTCATCATCTTGTAAAGTGACAAAGAAAGCTGCTTTTTCTACTAGATCCAGAGCCTGTAAGTTCTTCCCACTCCGGAAATAGGTTTTACGAGCCCTGGCCCAAGTAGTCCTGTAAAGGGAAATACAATAAGAACTGATTAAAAGCTTTAAATCTACAGGGACAGCATAGAAGTGCCATTACAGATACGTTGGCCAGCAGTTCAGTTGTTTTCAGATAGTAGACCAGAAATTACTTTTTTCAGTCACATTCTATTTGTGACCATTTTTCTAATATTGAACTTTAAAAATAAAAGTTTTCACCTTCTTATGTCTTTCTGAAGCAGCTCAGTGGGATGGGGATCACGGACTCTGTAAAGGTGGCCATACACGATAAGATCCACTCGTTTGGGGAGGTCGCAAAACGAGCGGATCTTTCCCCAGTATGCCCACTACCAGCAGGGCATTATTGGGTTAATCCGAAAGTTCGGCTCTAGGGCTGAACGATTGGATTACAATGAAGAGAATGGGGGCCAACCGGATGAGAATCACATCAACTAACCCATGCAGTCCTCGATCACTAAAAAAGATTAAACCTGCCCGATCGATATCCTGCCCAGATATCCGTTGGGGAGACTCATCGGAAGCCCCCATACACTGGCAGATAAACTGCTGAGTTGGTCTAAAGGACTGATATCTTTAAAGGACAAGGAAAGTGTAAAATAGAATAAGGCTAGAAATGCTGTATTTTGTGCACATGCTCAGTGTGATCTGGGCTAAGCTTAGGGATTGTCATAAAAGATAAAAAAACAAAGCTGCTTGAGTTCTGCATGGCAGGGAAGTAAGGTGGTGGCTCCCCCTGCTGTTTATAAGTATGATTGTTTCTCTGCCCAGCATTAAGGGACCATCTGACAATTCCTATCCACAGCAGTAAATGAAGGGAGAATTCCACTGCATACAGTCAGGTTTCTTATAAAAACGGTACACCGTTTTCAAATTAAAGTATATTGGAGATAGATTTCTTTTTCATTAAAGAAAGTAAAAATGGGATTTTGTTTTATTGCCTTTCCTTGTCCTTTAATCTGCTAGTGTATGGCCATCTTAAAGGGGTGGTTCACTTTTACGTTAATTACTAGTATGTTATGGAATGGCTCATTCTAAGAAACTTTTCATTTGGTCTTCATTATTTGTTCCTCGTTTTTTTTAATTCTGACTTCCAAAATGAGGGTCACTGGCCCCATCTAAAAACAAAGTCTCTGTAAAAATATACATTTATTGATATTGCTACTTTTGCTTACTCTATTATCCTATTCATATTCCAGTCTATTATTCAAATCAGTGCATTGTTGCTAGGGGAATTCAGACCCTAGCAACAAGATCAATGAAATATTAAACTGGAGATCTGCAGAATAAAAAGCTAAATAACTCAAAAGCCACAAATAATACAAAATGAAAACCAATGACAAATCGTCTCAGAATATCACTCTCTACATCAGCTGTCCAACCTGCTGCCCGAGGGCCACATGCAGCCCAGGATGGATATGAATGTGGCCCAGCTTGAAAGACTTGCTTCACAAGGAAACGTCATGTCATAAAGGAAATAGGAGTAGGCAGGAGGGGGGGGGGGGACTCTGCCCATTGTCCAGTTAGTAGTAATAATAATATAATACTCCCTTATTCCAGTGTATAGCTCCATCTGGTTATCCAATTGGTATTGTAGTTCTTTTCTGTGTATTTTCTTTACTTTTACAAATCAAAAGTGTTTGTGTATTTCATGTGTGGCCCCAGACATGTTTTCTTTTTCCAATGTGGCCCAGGGAAGCCAAAAGTTTGGACACCCCTGCTCTTCTACATCATACTAAAAGTTAAATCAAAGGTGAACAACCCCTGTTTTAGTTGATACATTTCTTATCTTTGTCCCTGCTGAGCAGAATCTCTGGGTTGCATTACAGGCAGCTGTTAGAATTGATACAATAGTTGCTATTACTGGAGAGATGCTGCTGAGAAATGGATCAAGTAAGTGAATTGTAATAGTTCAGAATCTGCACCTGGATCACTGAGCTGCCAAACTCAAACACCAGAAACACTGTAAAAATAATGTTGTTTGAAAAGTTTTTTCTTTTTTTAATATTTGAATTATTTGCCTCCTTCTTCTGATTATTTCAAGCTTTCAAAAAGGGGTCACTGACCAAATCTAAAAAAACCAAATGCTCTTTAAAGGAGAATCCAACCTGTAATAAGAAAAACCCTCAACCCCAACCCTGTGTAGACCATTTACCAACCCACCGCCCCACCCCCCCAGGCAAATGTCCCTTATTTTTTACTTACCCCCTCCTGCAGATTCGGGCCATGGGAGTTCAAGGCAGCCATCTTCTTTCTTCAGTCTTTCTTCAGTAGACCAGCAGTACCCGAATCACTGCATGTGCACCAAAAGCCAGGAAAATTTCCTGAAATTTTTATGGAAAGTCCCATGATTTTCCGTGCATGTGCAGTAGTTCGGGTCCGGAAATCTCCTCCAACTGCACATGCGCTGAAATTTCCAAAAAATGACTGAAGAATGAAGATGGCTGCCTTGAACTCACGTGGTCCGAAACTGCAGGAGCATTTGCTCCCGGGGGGGGGGGGGGAGGCAGGGGTTGTTCAACTTTAAATTAACTTTTAATATGATGTAGAGAGTGATATTCTGAGACAATTTGCAATTGGTTTTCATTTTTATTATTTGTGGTTTTTGAGTTTTTTAGCCTTTTATACAGCTGCTCTCCAGTTTGTTATCCCAGCAATCTGGTTGCAAGGGCTCAAATTACCCTAGCAACCATGCACTGATTTGAATAGGAGACTGGTATATGGATAGGAGAGGCCTAAGTATAAAGATGAGTAATAAAAATTAGCAATAACAATACACTTGTAGACTTACAGAGCATTTGTTTTTTGGATGGGGTCAGTAACCCCCATTTGAAAGCTGGAAAGAGTCAGAAGAATGCAAATAATTAAAAAACTATTAAAATAAATAAATAAAAACAAAGACATATTGAAAAGTTGCTTAGAATCAGCCATTCTATAACATACTAAAATTTTACTTAAAGGAGAACCAACCCCTTTAAGGCTACATTTTTATTGTTATTGCTACTTTTTATTACTCATCTTTCTATTATTAGTCCAGTCTCTTATTCAAACCCATGAACTGTTGCTAGAGTAATTCTGATAATATCAGTCAAAAATTGCAAACTGGAGTGCTGCTGGGGGTTCCTAATGCCACCTCAGAATTAATATAATTCTAAGGTGGCATTATGAAGTAAAGCAGAATATAAACTGATTAACTTTGACAGTTATGGCCTTTAGCTGGCCATACATCTCAAGGGTAGAACTAGATGAGGGTTTTGGCCACGATACTACCCGATCCGACGCTTGGAGGCAAAAGCTACACGTCTTGTCAGATGCGAACAGGAATAAGGTAAGTAATACAAAAGTTGGATGGTGTCGCAGCGTGCATCCGACATGACACAATTGTTGGATGCAAACACTGCAAGCGACGTTTGCATCCGACAGTCGTGTCAGATGAACGCAGCGTCACCATCCGACATTATTATTAGGGATGCACCGAATCCACTATTTTGGATTCGGCCGAACCCCCAAATTCTTCCCGGAAGTTTTGGCCGAATACTGAACAGAGTCCGAACCCTAATTTGCATATGCAAATTATGGGTGGGAAAACATTTGTAACTTCCTTGTTTTGTGCCAAAAAGTCATGTGATTTCCCTCCCTGGTCCTAATTTGCATATGCAAATTAGGATTCAGATTCGGTTCGGCCAGGCAGAAGGATTCGGCCAAATCCTGCTGAAAAAGGCCAAATCCTGGCAGAATCCTGAACTGAATCCTGGATTCGGTGCATCCGTAATTACTATTACTGTGTTTCCGGTCGCATCCGACTAGACGCATGTGTTTTGCCGCTAAGCATCTGGTCCAGTAATATCACAGCCAAAATGCTAGTCTAGTTCTACCTTAAGAGCATCTTAAAGGAAAAGTAAATGTTTTTACTCAGTAAGCTATGTAAGCTCAGTAAGCTATGGGGCGGGGCTTCACTCTGCACCAGGAAGAAGGGGAAACAAGCTGCTGATAACACAGAAACCAGAGCAGACTTGCAGCAGGGACTAAGGTACATTAATCTGGGGGGCTGTTTAGAGCAAATTTACAGATAGAAAAAAAAAAGGTTTACTTGTTCTTTAAGAGCCTAATGAGTAGATATTTGCCACCTATATTCTGGGCCAAATCAGGCTGATCCGATTGTTTGGCCTCCAGACCATTGATTGGATTATAATGGGCACCTATGCATGTCCATCAGGAGAACATCCGACTGACGGGTCAAACCTGGGCTCAGACATGGGAGAGCTCATTGTCTGGTATTGTTGCTTCCACCAGCATTTAAATTTGCGTTTTACAGCTGCATTACAATATGTTTTTTAAACCCAACATGCTGCATTTTATGCAATTAAAAATCATCCATAAAACAAAATAATAAAAGAGGCATGATGAACTCACAAAACTGCACTGTTTGTGTTTAGACAAATGCATGCAAGCACATTATACGCATTTTTGTGTGTTCAGCACACAGTTTTAAAGACATAAAAACATCCATATGTACAAGCCCTATAAAACAAGTTTGTTTTATGTACAACTGAATTGCACAAAACGGTAATTTGTCCCAACAATAGCCAACCCATATATTAAATTGTATACAAGCCCAAAACTAAGCAAAAGCAATGGGTGCAAAGTCTGTAGTATGAGCACTAACTGCATATTTTTGCTTGACTGTGACTTTTTGGGATGAGGAGCTTTAGAGCTCTTACAGACCAGCGTTTTTTACCTCTCACAGATGCATGTAAGCACCAAACGCAGGTAAAACGCAACATGATGCGTCCCAACCTGCGTTCGGCGCTTACATGTGTCTGTCTGGGTACAGTCACATTAAAAAGAATTCAGTGCGTCTACTCCTGCGCTCCCCTGCAGCTAAATGCATGAAACTGGAATGCAGGGGAGCGCAGGTAAAAAGATGTTTGTCTGTAAGAGCCCCACCACCACCATCCTAAAATTTGTGGAGGTAAAAAATGTTTTACATTTACTGTTAGAAACAGTACACATTTGGCTCTTACCTTTCTCCGGCAGTTAATGCAGCCAGCTTCTCCTCTCCAGGCTGAGGTGGGCTGGGGTCATTTAGGATATGCTGGAACTGGAGCTCTAGCTCTTTAGGATTCAGGAGGCGCCCACCATGGTACACCCAGACTCTAAAGAAGCGACCCTTGTGATACACCACTATGTGCTTGCTGTCTGCATAGTGCTGGATAGTGTCTGTGCATAGATATGAGGAAATGTGCATGGAAACAGCAGAAGTGAGACAGAAAGAACATTTCCACTGGACAATAATAATTTAGAAGCCTTAAAACTGCTGATTTGAAGCTTTATCAAATAAATTTATTAAAAATGTATGTTTCGTGTAATCTAGGCAGGTTTAAGCATTATAATTGCAATTTGCCTTTGCTTTAAAGGAACAGTTCAGTGTAAAAAATAAAACACTGGGTAAATAGATCAGTTGTGCAAAATAAAACATGTTTCTAATATAGTTAGTTAGCTTAAAATGTAATTTATAAAGGCTGGAATGACTGGATGTCTGACAGAAAAGAACACTAATTCCTGATTTTCAGCTCCCTAAGGGCCCTTACACACGGGCGTTTTTACCTGCGCTCCCCTGCGTTCCGTTTTGCTGCGTTCAGCCGCAGGGGAGCGCAGGTAGACACGCACTCAATTATTTTCAATGGGGCTGTACTCACACGAACGCATGTAGGCGCCAAACGCAGGTTCAGACGCAACATGCTGTATTTTTCCTGCGTTTGGCGTCTACATGCGTTCGTGTGAGTACAGCCTTATTAAAAATAATTGAGTGCGTCTATACCTGCGCTCCCCTGCAGCTGAACGCAGCAAAATGGAATGCAGGGGAGCGCAGGTAAAACGCCCATGTGTAAGGGCTCTAACTGACTTTAAAGGGGAATTCAACCCCTTCGTGAACTTTGTTGATATATTTTCTATATGCCATATTTATATTACCACATTTGTATGAGAACAGTCTTTCCGTTGACAGGTGAATGGCTAGTGTCAAGAGTGTAATCAAACAATATAGGATTTATATCTATCATCTAAGTCCCCCATATGCTCTGATGCCGCAATGCCAATGGCCTAAGACAGGATAGACTATGGGGTATAAGGTCATCTGTAAGACAGTGGTTATCCATAGGAATGATAGAAGGCCATAGTGCTAAATTGCTTACTCGATAATTCTAAAACCATGTTAATATGTCTCTTGGGGCCCAGTGTAGGGATGTTGCTCAATAACTGACTTCACCACCAGTGGTTATCTATAGCCAACAGATTTCTATAGACCACTGGAACCATGAAACTTATGCAATACTTTCTGTAAAATGTAATGCTAAGCAAATATTCTAGGCATAGAAGTACAAGAAGTAGTCTGTTTTTATAAGATAAGATGTGTATCTCTTGTATCACACCCTGTATGACGTAAAATGAAGTACATAACTTTGTGTCCTGTTAGAAGAACTTTGGAGAGACACTCCGTGTAACATGTAAGATGATGCACGGACCATTTTTCCCAGGCAAAACCTATTGTCTGTATTTGGACTCAATAAACTACCTCCTGTATTTGTAACTGCCTTATCTCTTGGTTTTGCTTTATATACGAGGTCATAGAGGTAGAAATAAATCAACAACTTTCAGTGCATGCGTAGTAGGTCAAACCGGCAAATGTGTCCTACTGCGCATGCGTCGCCAATCTCCGATGGAAGAAGACGTTGCTGAAGAAGATGGCGCCCGGGAACCTGCACAGAGGGGTAAGTAGCCACTTAGGGGCATTTGCCTGTTAGGAGAGGTAGGCCCGGGGGAAGGGGGTTAGCGCGGGAGGGGTTGAATTCCCCTATCTATTTACCCAGTTTTTATTTTTATACTGAACAATTCCTTTAAAATAAAACACTCTAAAGGCCAATTGAACAGTAATATGTTATAACATTCTCAAACACATATTCATTCCTACTGGCTAAACATCAACAAACATATGGAGGGCAATATCATAGCCATTACAAGACCGGTTTCTTTCTCCCTCGTTACTTACATCTTAAATGCACAAGACTCATGTCTGAATTCGATAATGATGCGCTCTGAATGGTTAAAATGATTATTATCGAATTTAAACATGCCCTACCAGGGAAATCAGATGCACAAGAACACAAATTAGGATGTTAGTAGAGAGGGCTAGCACACTTCTTTCAAGCAATTAATCCTTTATTGGAAATGGATGGGAAAAATTAAATAAACATGACCTAATGGAAAACAAAAATGAGTCCCTCAGCAGTGCAATGCTTTTTAAAGGAGAACTAAACCCTAAAACTGAATATGGCTTAAATGCCATATTCTATATACTGTACTTATTGCACGAGGCTAAAGTTTCAGCTTGTCAATAGCAGCAATGATCCAGGACTTCAAACTTGTCACAGGGGGTCACCATCTTGGAAAGTGTCTGTGACACTCACATGCTCAGTGGGCTCTGAGCAGCTGTTGAGAAGCTAAGCTTAGGGGTCGTCACTAATTATCCAGCAGAATTCTTAAATTAAATTGCACTGGTTTCTGAGTTGTCATGTAGTAATTATCTGTATTAATGACTAATTAGCCTTATATTGTGACTATATTTCTATTACACTATGGGGCAGATTCACACTAAATTCACATGTATTCACATGATTGATTTCGAAATTCGATCGAATTTTCAACAAGATTCGAATTTCAAATATGCAAATTAGGTTAATTCGACCAGTGAATTCAGTAAATTCGATCGAATCGAATGATTCGAATAAAAATCTATTAGAATATTCGACTTATCGAATTACTTCCCCTATTGGACTGCCTAGTTTGCCAGTTTGAATCTACCGAAGTGGCTTTGGCAAATTCTGATCGAATTATAAAAAATTTGATCGAATGGTTAAAATTGTTCGAATCGATCGAATTTTTATAGTTCGATCGTTTGACCAATCGGATTGCGGTAGAATCCTTTGAATTCAAAGGATTTTAATTCCCTAACTATTCCCATGGTCGAATTTTGAATTTTTTTCACAATGTATATTGTGAGTGGGTCCCTAAGCTCAGTAAGTGACAGCAGCACAGAGCATGTGAATCAGTGAATCAGTAGAAAAGAAGATGGGGAGCTACTGGGGCATCTACTGGGGAGACACAGATCTTTACTGCTAAAGGGCTGTGGTTGCCTTGGGCTGGTACACAAGCACAAAACATCATGTACAACATTTATACACACTTCTTTAGTTAGACTTTAGTTCTCCATTAAGTAAAACAGTTACCGGATGATTAAACTGACACTAGGCAGAAGCTTTCCAATGCAAGAAATGCTTGAAAGTATGTAGCAAGCCACAATAGGATAGGAGTATATTAACCTACACATGTACACGTTTGTTCCTACCTGTATCCACTCCAGGGATGCGAGATGTGTTAAACATGTGCTCGTATTGAGCTGAGCACATTGGCAAACAATCTTGGATCATCAGCTGTGTGAAAAGGGAAATGGAAGCAATAGAACGGACAGAGACAGAAATAAAAAAAGAAGGAGGAAGAGAACATGTATATGGAGACAAATGTAGAGCAGACAACGATAGGGCAACAGATGAAGGAGTATACGGACAAAACAAAGAAAGCAGCAGTCGGATACAGTTTGGATGTGTGTATATGTTTTGGGATTAAAATAAATCCACAGAAAAAAAAACCACCACACAAAAAGCGGGTTAAAAAGGAAAAAAAAAAGGAAAGCAAAGAGAATACACTAATCAATAAAGAGACACCACTATTTCAAATGAATAATGTTATTTATCAATATAGTAATTCTCTCCATATTAAATACCAGAGTCACACATGCAAAGATATAGACAAACGTTCACCCTTTCAGGAGCTCAGTTTGCTACATTTTTATGAGGGTTTGCAAAAAAAATATTGGGAGCTTTTTACGGTAAGCATTAAGCACATGGGACATTATTTTCCCCGTTTGCCCCCAGCCTTGCGTGTGTATGTGTGAGATGTGGCTCGAGGCACTGCAGAAGCCATAACTAGATGTAATGACAAAAGGCAGATACTATGGAAGTGAATAAAGATTCTAGTAGAGAGAAAAACTTTGTCAAAAATACAAACAGTACAAAAATATGTGACATAATAAACTATTTTATCTAGTGCCTAGTGGAAGACTGCCTTTACTTGAGTGCCTGCTCTACTATTTTCTGGTCTAAACACTAAAGCTCCAAATACAAAAGGCAAACCCCCAGTCATTTTGTACAGAAACCCAAATTAGAAGGTAAGAACAGACAGAAAACGCTTGTCATTGTTAGGTGCCATTAAGGGAAAACTGATGAAGCTAAAATCTTGATCACCCGCTCACTCACCTGTCTCCTCTCCGGGGATGCGGGTGGTGTTAAAGGTGCGCTCCCACTGGGACGAGCACAGCGGGATTATGGAGCCAGGGACTCTGCTCTGTACCCAGTTTTAAGAAGGGGAGGCAGAATACAAGCACGGTCAAGAAACAGAGCCATCGCAGAGGGATACCATGGGGGGAGATAACAACGCAAGTAAATTGACATTAAGGTTTGGATGTAACTCTAATCCACTTTTCTTAGTAATATGAAGGAGATCTAACTCAAACAACATCCCTCTAACACATCCTTATTTTAGCTTTACCACCCAAAATGGGATTACAAAGTAGTTATGTGACTTGTTTTACTTTTCTATTGAAGAAATTACATATTTGTAAAAGAGAACGTGAAGACCCACTGTAAATAGCATGAAGAGTCTTTTTTGCATTCCATCCTATATGTTACAAATCAGCCCTATTTTCAGTGCTTTTTATAGGCCTGCCTACAACAAACTCTAAAACCCCTGCTTAAAGGAGAAGTCAACCTATCAGGGGGTAAACACCATGCCCCCCTGGCCTACCCCCCCCCCGGGGCAAATGCCCCTAAGTTGCTACTTACCCCCTCAGCGCATGCACCGAAAGTTTCAATCGGAAAACTTTGTGCCTTTCAGTGCATGCGCAATAGAGTTGAAGGGGTAAGTACCAACTTAGGGGCATTTGCCCGGAAGGGGGCATGGCATTTACCCCCTGATAGGTTGAATTCTCCTTTAAAGGGGAACTTTCGCAAAAATTTAAATTTCCTATAAGCTTCAGCATACTGAAATAAGAAACTTTCTAAATACAATCAATTAAATATTCTGCATTGTTTCTGAAATAATCATGTTTATCTTCACTATTCCTCTCAGCAAACTTTCTAAATACAATCAATTAAATATTCTGCA
Organism: Xenopus borealis; assembly: GCA_024363595.1. NCBI lineage: Eukaryota > Metazoa > Chordata > Amphibia > Anura > Pipidae > Xenopus > Xenopus borealis. The sequence continues at coordinate 122,686,255 of CM044443.1, read as the reverse complement.
TTGTTTCTGAAATAATCAAGTTTATCTTCACTATTCCTCTCTCAGCATCTGTCTCTTCATTCTGTGTTCATGCAGCAGTTGGGTGTCACACAGTCATTGACAGTTAAATCCAATATATCTTATAGGTTGGGGCTTCCTTTCCTAGCATATTCCTGGCTCATTCAAATAACTGATTCCTGTATGAACAAAATCTACTAAAATAACTGCCTTTTGCACAAATCCTGCATGTAGAGAGACATGATGTCTGGTGATTTTAATAGAGTGAGCTCTAATACATCTTCTAGGCAAAAGGAGCCCCCCTATAAGATATATTGGATCTAACAGTCAATGATTATCTGACACCCAACTACTGCATTAAGACAGAATGAAGAGAAAGAGATGCAGAGAGGGATAGTGAAGATAAACTTGATCATACATAGTCTTTAATTGATTTCTTATTTCAGTATGCTGAAGCTAATATAAAATAAAAATTTTCACAATAGTTCCACTTTAATAAGCAGTTCAAAATATGGGAGCCCCTCCACATAGAGTAAATTCTGCAAAAAAACTACTGCAATCATAACAATTAAAAACAAAATGTGCATTAGTAAGCTGGCCTACAGTAAATCTTACACATACATTCCATACACACGCTAATATTCATTATGTTCTCATTTTCTACGGTATATATTTTACTCACCGGCTTTAGCTCTTCACGAGTGAGCTTGCGTCGGTACAGTAGGATAGCATGTACGGTGTTAGCTGCACGGGCCGCTTGAACTGGAGTAGGAGTAACGTACAAAAAGTCCTAAAGACAAACAGGAAACATATTTTGATTGTAATGGTAATTCTGCATGTCACGCAACACTAAGTTGCCAGCACTATAATTTGGTTGGAAGCTTGGAAAATTTGGACCAAACTGTCCCTCCACTAGTAAATTAAATGTGCAACTTGTACATAAGCAATTAGTTGTGGTGAATCATACAAACAGCAAGATACATTTTGGTATACATGCATTAAACAGTAACATACACTCACCATTGCATAATAATTGCTATTCACCATTATGGGCCCTCTTCCACGAAGGTAAATATATTCTTCCCACCAATCACTCACCTAAAAGAAAAGTAGTCAGTTTAGGCATAAAGACAAAACGGAGTTATTATTAACATGTTTTTATATAGCGCTAACATATTTCGTAGCGCTGTAAAGTAAATGTGTTTATACAACTAAATCACATTAATTATATGCATAGAACATATGGAGTTACATACATCACAATCAATAGTGGTATAAAATGTGAGGAAGGCTCTATGCAGAAAGAGCTTACAATCTAAGGGGAAGGGAATAATACACAAGGTGTGGGAGTGGGCAAGATCAGAGTAAGTGGGTGAGAGGTGTAGTACTGTAAGTGGTATTGCATTGGGTAGTTAAGCCGAGTGTGGGTAGGCTTCTCTAAATAAGTGCCTTTTAGGAGATTTTTTTGAAAGCAGAAAGGTTGGGAGAAAGTTGGACAGACCGTGGGAGAGAGTTCCAGAGGAGGGGTGCAGGCCTTGCAAAGTCTGGAATGCGAGCATGTGAGGAGGTAATGAGAGAGCACTTGAGTAGCAGGCAGGACTGGACTGAGGATCAAAATAGGCCCTGGCATTTCTGGTACACAGAGGCCCAATCAGCCCACATAGAGGCCCAAACAGCCCCCACCAGCCCACTAAATACTGACTTTCTATGGGACCTTATAGCAGCCCATCTGGCATTTGCCCTAACCCACAGATTGCCAGTCCGGGCCTGGTAGCAGGGCAGTAGAGGAGCATAGTAAGCAGTTGGGTGAGTATATAGAGATGAGTTCAGAGATGTAGGGTGGAGCAGAGCAGGGCCACAATTAGAAATCATGGGACCCTGTACAACAAAATCTTCAGGGCCCCATTGGCTTTACCCACCCCAAGCCCCACAACACAGTTAAAAGACCACATAGACATCAGCGCTAAAAAAGGTAAACCTCCCACACACACAAGTTATAAAAAGCCATTGATGGGTAGGCCCCCTTAACGTTAAAAAAGTCTTTTTGTTTTTTTTTTTTAGAAAATTGGTGGTCAGGGCCACCCCTAAAAAAACATTGGCACCAGAGACCCCCATAAAAGTTTTCTGGTGGCTGTACTCACACTGTGGGAGGGCCCCTGCTACTGTCAGAAAGCTGCAGAATGGGGTGGGGAGGAGGAACATGTAGTGCCTGCACATTGCTTCCCCTCCCCTGTTCCTATACTGTTCATTTTTTTCATTAAAGCTTAGTCCCAGTAGAGCTGCATAGTGATGGAAGCGAAGGTCAGATTCCCCCCCCCCCCAGTCTATCCAATCCCTGTCCTGCTGTACCAGGACTTAAGAGAAAATGAACAGTATAGAAACAGGGGAGTGGAAAGCAACGGGTCTCTCCTCCCCACCCGATGTGCAGCTCTCTGACAGCAGCAGGGACCGCCACAGCGGGAGTACAGCCACGGGGCCCTGCCAAAGACCCAAACAGCACCGGGATAAGTGACCTCCCAGCCCCCCCCTCCCGATGGCGGCCCTGGGGCAGAGTTATGAAGTGCCTTGAATGTCAGGGTCATTCATTAGAATTTAATTCTGATAGGTAGTGAAAGCCAGTGCAGGGATTGGCAGAATGTCATGGCAGAGGAGGAGCAGTTACTGAGGTGTATAAACCTGGTGGCAGTGTTCATTATGGACTGGAGAGGTGAACTTCTCTAGTCAGGAAGGACAATTAAAAGAGAGTTACAGGAGTCTAGACGTGATATGACGAGAGAGTGAATAAGAATCATGCCAGCATCTTGGGTGATAAATTATCAAATTTTGGATATGTTCCTTAGGTGGAAGTGACATGATTTAATAAGTGACTGGATATGAAGAGTGAATGAAAGGGCAGAATCTAGGATAAACCCAAGGCACTCGGCCTGGGGAGACGGGGTCATAGTGGAACTGTTAGCTATGATAGATACTTCTGGGATGTTACTGGTGTTAGTTGGAGGAAAGAGAATAATATCTGTTTTAGAGAGGTTTCATTTAAGGTAGCATTGCGACATCCAAGTAGAGATAGCAGACAGCAGGAGGAGATCCAAGTTAGCAGTTCTGGGTGGAGATCAGGAGAGGAGAGATAGATCTGAATATCGTCAGCATAGAGGTGGTAGTGGAAGCCATACAAGTTGATTAAATTGTCGAGGGAGGAAGTATAGAGGGAGAATAATAAGGGTCTCAGGACAGAGCCTTGAGGAACCCCAACAGAAAGAGGTAGGGGAGAAGATGCTACTCTATTGTAGGAGACACTGAAGGATTGGTGAGGTAAGAAGAGAACCAGGACTGGGCTGTGTCACGAAGGCCAATCGAATGGAGGGACTGGAGGTGGAGAGGAGGGTGAGCTAGAGTGTCAAATGCAGCTGAGAGATCAAGCAGTATGCGAGTAAGCCAGCGCCTGCCGGGGGCATTTTTTTTTTCAAAAGTACTAGAACCCCAAACCAGAATGCGGGCTCTACCAGCCCACACCTTCGGTTTGGGGCAAATTATTTGGGCCATAGGTGCCGCATTGCTACGAACTGGAAGACTGCTCCAACTGCGCATGAGTGAATACAGTGTTTACTTAAGGAAGAATACCGAAGATAGCGCCTATGAGCTCCGCTATGCTTACTCTGGACTGATATGTGAGGACTGTGTTAGGGGCACTTTCAGGGGTAATGAACTATGAGGTGGGGGGAAACAGGCTTAGGGCACTATCTAGGGTAGTAGGTAGGGGTTTTTCTTACTGGGGTTAGCTCTCCTTTAAGAGTGCACAGAAAGACCCATCGTAGGTGATGTGGAGGTCACACCATAACATATACTCAAACATATTTATCCTCACAGAACCCATACCTGTTGTACCAACAGTATAAAAAACGGGTGATGGTGCAATTTAATACTAGTTTTCAAACGAGTCCAAACATGACTTGATTTGTGAATATCTGGGTAGGGGCAGGTCACACTGTATTGATGTTAAGCATCTATTGAATCCATGGGAAAATTAATAACCAATCAATATAATATTTCTCCACCATGTCCCTGTTAAGAGTTATTGTGTTTATATACTTAGTCCTGTCCCTGCTGAAAGGAGATCATAAAAAACTCAAGGGGGGGAATTCACAAAAGTGTTGGGAAGGAAAAAACGTCTTTAAAATGTTGTAGCAACAGACGACAAATTCACAGAGCATTTCCCCGCCAATTTTCAGACATATACAACACTTTTGAAAAAGTGTAGTGAAAAGTGGGCATGTTTTTTTCTGCACCACTTTCCCCGACATTTTTATGAATTACTCGTTAACTCATTTTTTTTGCCGACAATTTTTCTGACACATTAGGCTCTCCAAAATGAAAATGTCGGTCAAATTGGCTTTTAAAATGTCTTGTAAAATGTCTTTAAAATGTCGTCTGTAAAATTGTCGGACTTACGAGACATTCAGAGATGGTAACATCTGCCTTTGTGAATTTGCC
>CM044443.1:122664033-122678680 GCA_024363595.1 Xenopus borealis | reverse complement strand
CAACATCCAAGGGGTTGGAGAGCAACACGTTGCTCGCAAGCTACTGGTTGGGGATCACTGATTTAGAATAAAGATTCATTGGGAGAGTTTACATCCATGCTCGAGCGTTTCTTAAACGAGGCATCACTAATCAACCCTCTACTCTGTATAAGATGAATATACGATAAAACAAATACATCCTTCTAGCGAAATGAATAGTTGTTGTATAACTGGAAGCGATAATAATATATGCAATGGGTATAGAAGGATTGTGTTCTTACATAGTTGGAGGCCCACCAGGATTTTAGCTTCAGATACCACTGCAATTTTGGAGCCAAGTTCACTTCAAAATCCTTTGCAAGTGCGGACATTCGTTTGAACTCTTCGTCATTCATCAGTGGCGTAACAGAGTCCAAGTACTACAAAGACAAATAAAATGTATGTTTATCTATGTGGAAAAAACAATGTATATGAAACTGCATCACAAAAATAGCTACAAAGATGGATCTAGATTGCAGACACACTGGCTATAAGACCATTGCAAAATACATGCATGTTAGAGGAAGGCTCTGACACTAAAGCCTAAAAATGAATGTGGCTAAAATTGCAATATTTTATATAGTGAACTTATTGCACCAGCCTAAAGTTTCAGCTTGTCAATAGCAGCAATGATCCAGGACTTCACACTTGTCACAGGGGGTCACCATCTTGGAAAGTGTCTGTGACACTCACATGCTCAGTGGGCTCTGAGCAGCTGTTGAGAAGCTAAGCTTAGGGGTCGTCACTAATTGTCCAGCAGAAAATGAGGTTGCCCTGTAATAGAAGCTGATGCTACAGGGCTGATTATTAAATTCTGATGCTAATTGCACTGGTTTCTGAGCTGCCGTGTAGTAATTATGTGTATTAATGACTAATCAGCCTTATATTGTGACTATATTTCTATTACACCAAGGAGCAGATTTACTAAGGGTCGAGTTCGAGGGTTAAAAAACCCTCGAATACGACCATGGGAATAGTTGGGGAATAAAAATCCTTTGAATTCGAATATCAAATTCGAAGGATTTTACCGCTATTCTATTGGTAATAAAATAAAATCGGTTGAATCAAACGATTTTAGCCATTCGATCGAATTTTTTTATTCGATCAAAAATAACGAAACCCAATTTGGTAGCTTTCATCTGGCGAACTAGGCAGAATAAAAATTTAAATGGGAAGTAATTCGACTGTCGAATAGATTTATATTTGAATTATTCCAATCATTCGATTCAACCGAATTTACAAAATTCACTGGTCGAAGTGGTCTTCAAAAACAATTGAATCTTTTTGAAAATTCGATCGCACTTCGAATCCTTCATGTGAATATAGTAAACCTGCCCCTATGTGTACTGTATATTGTGAGTGGGTCCCTAAGCTCAGTAAGTGACAGCAGCACAGAGCATGCGAATCAGTGAATCAGCAGAAAAGAAGATGGGGAGCTACTGGGGCATCTACTGGGGAGACACAGATCTTGCCTTGGGCTGGTACACAAGCACAACACATAATGTACAGCATTTATAGCCTTTAGTTAAGCTTTAGTTCTCCCGACATACACAGATGTGGCCATCTTCCATCTTTGCACCACATTATGAAAAAAACATTTACAACAATTACTAGTGCTCATTGAGATATTAGGTAATTATCCTAGTAATGCTAAGGCAATGGAGTATATGTGTCTTTACATGGGCCAATTACACACTGATCAAATTAATCATCCCACAGATTAAACTTGCATCTACCCTGGGGGGGGGGGGCATACATGATGCCATGAACCCCTTTCTGACAGTGTGAACAATAAGAAAAACAAGAAGTGAACTGAAATGCTGGGTTCTGATGCACTCAGTAACTAAATTTCAAATAAAACACATACCCTGCATCAGTAAGGCCAATGCCTGAAAGGCGCAGAGAAAAATTGGGAAAAAGGCCCTTATTGAAAAGCAATGAAAACTCATGAACTATCAGACAGCATATGAGAACTAAATGCTTCTTCTTTGAAAACTTCCTCGCAGACCTCATTAAAAACATTTCTCTGTATTGTTTATATCAAGACTTTCCTGCGCAAACATACCCGTTGCACTGTATCTTTAATTCCTGGAACAGGGAGACGAGGCAGTACTGCTTGGTAGCTGTATAGCATTGGATTGCGTCCTGAAAAAATCTTTACCAAAGCCTATTAAACAAAAGAAAAGGGAACACAACAGTAGATGGGTGAGATGACGATGGGTTAGCTAAATGCACTAATCCAGTAGCGATGATCAGCCCCCGAAACATGGCGTGATTCTCTTTAGACCAATGCAGATTTCTTAATAGGGTTGTTCACCTCTGAGAGAACTTTTAGTATGACGTAGCTAGTGATGATCTGAGACAATTTGCAATTGGTTTCCATTTTTTTTTTTTATTATTTAATGTTTTTGAGTTATTTAGCTTTTTATTCAGCAGCTCTTCAATTTGCATTTCAAGCAATCTGGTAGCTAGAGTCCAAATTACCCTAGCAACCATGCACTGATTTGAATAAAAGAATGGAAAATGAATAGGAGAGACCTGAATAGAAAGATAAGTAATAAGAATTAGCAAAAACAATACATTTGTAGCCTTACAGAGCATTTGCTTTTTAGAAGGGGCCAGTGACCCCCAGCTGCAAAGAGGCAAAGGAAAAAGGCAAATAATTCTAACACTATAAAAAATTATGAATACCAATTGAAAAGTTGCTTAGAATTGGCCACTCGATAATTTACTACAATTTACCTTAAAGGTGAACCACCCCTTTAAAGGGATTCTGTCATGGGAAATGTTTTTTTCAAAACACATCAGTTAATAGTGCTGCTCCAGTAGACTTCTGCACTGAAATCCATTTCTCAAAAGAGCAAACAGATTTTTTTTATATTCAGTTTTGAAATCTGACATGGGGCTAGACATTTTTTGTCAATTTCCCAGCTGTCCCTGGACATGTGACTTGTGCCAGCACTTTAGGAGGGAACTGCTTTCTGGCAGGCTGTTGTTTTTACTTCTCAATGTAACTGAATAGTTCGCAGTGGGACATGGGTTTTTACTATTGAGTGTTGTTCTTAGATCTACCAGGCAGCTGTTATCTTGTGTTATCTGGTTACCTTACCATTGTTCTGTTGTTAGGCTGCTGGGTGGGGGAAAGGGAGGGAGTGATATCACTCCAACTTGCAGTACAGCAGAAAAGAGTGATTAAAGTTTACCAGAGCACAAGTCACATGACTTGGGGCAGCTGGTAAATTGACAATATGTCTAGCCCCATGTCAGATTTCAAAATGAAATATAAAAAAATTTGTTTGTTCTTTTGAGAAATGGATTTCAATGCAGAATTCTGCTGGAACATCACTATTACCTGATGCAATTTGAAAATAAAAAAATTTCCCCATGACAGTATCCCATTAAGTAATAACAATATTCTTATTATGTGTAAGCATAATTAGTTTAGTTACAGCTGCATCTTCACCAAAATAAACATTCAGTACTTACCAACCACAACTTAGTGGTGGCTGACATCTTGCCGTGCTGCTCATACATCCATCCATGGTAGGATAAGAGTTGTTTAAGAATAAGCCTCATGGTCATTATAAGCGCAAACCAAAGTGCAGTAGAAAACAGGAGGGCACTTAAAATGCTCTGGCCCTGATGAGACAGATAGCTACTGCAAAATGGAAGGGGAAAACACAAGAGCAATTATAAGAAAGGGTTTTTATATGAATATTTTATCAGCACAATTTAATGTAAGAAAATCACTGCTTACGTATGCGACTGTTTTACTGCTGGGAATTATGAGAGACTAAAGGTGGCCATACACGTAGAGATCCGCTCGTTTGGCGGTGTTGCCAAACGAGCGTATCTCTCCCCGATATGCCCACCTTGAGGTGGGCGATATCGGGCTGATCCGATCGTGGGCCCTAGGGCCCAACGTTCGGATCAGTACGGGCGGTCGGATCGCGGGACCGCATCAACGAACCGATGCGGCCGCGATCCAACGGGATTTTTAATCCTGCCCGATCGACATCTGGCCGACTTTCGGCCAGACATCGATCGGGAAAGCCAGTCGGAGGGCCCCCCACACGGACAGATAAGAAAATCAATTCTGCTCATTCATTTGGTAGAGGCAAACCTATCTCCTCCTGCTTCCATCCTGTCTTTTGAAAGAGCACCTTCTCAGAAATCAGTAAAATATAAAAAAAAACATACCTTACAGGCAGATGTTCTTTAATCTTTTCTATCATCCCCATGGATGGGTCAACACGAGCATACAAGGTACCCATGATAGCAATAACAACAAAAAGCCAGCTTGATGGGCTGGCAGGGTAAACTCCAGTGATAAAGCTATTCTGCAAGAAGAACACAAAAAGCAAAATAAACCAGCGGATCCACATTAGGCAAATCCCTTTAGATGATAACTAGATTGTATCTGCATGTGTATAAGGTTGGTTAAATTAAGTGGATATCTCCCATACATGATCCTATCCTGCTGTGTAACTAGTGTTTCCCCATTAATTAACATTGGGATCAACCATCATTTTTACCAGCCAGGCCGGTAAAATACCGGCCAGATGGCAACCGTATGTGTAACTGGTTAAAGGAACAGCAACATCAAACAGTGACAGTGTTTTAAAGTAATTAAAATATAATGCAGTGTTGCTCTGCACTGGTAAGGGCTGGGGCAGACAGGGAGATTCGGGGAGATTCTGTCGTCTGGCGATTAATCGCTGTGTGTATTGGCGCTGGCGCTTTTTGATTTAAACAGGCGGCGGACAGGGAGAAGGCAGTTCGGGGAGATTGTCAGTTCAGCGATTAATCCCTGTCTGCCCCAGCCCTAAGGGTAAGGCCACGCGTAGAGATTTTGGGGAGATCTGTCGTCTGGCGACTAATCGCCGCAACGAATCTCCCTGAATAGCTTGGCAGCGGCGCGCACCGACTACACGTAAAGTCGTCTGCGCTTATTCACACGCGGCGACGCAATTTTAAAAGTCGCTCAAAATCGCCTGGCTTCAGAAACACTATGATTGTTTATATAAATAAACTGCTGTGTAGCAATGGGGGCAGTCATTCAAAGGAGAAAAGGCTCAGGTTACACAGCAGATAAGCTCTGTAGAACATAAGGGTTGGGAGCAGAGGTGCAGATTCCGAGTACTGCCTTCCGTCTACTTGAATGAAGAATCGCCTATGCTAATGCACTTGCGGCACTTTGATTTCCGAAGTCGTCCGAAGTTGCACCATGCAGAAGAGGCCATTAGTCGCCAGGCAACTAAATCTCCCTGAGTCTGCCCATTTGCCACAACCCTAATGGTGTTAACTGTTACCCACTATTTAACTTGTACCATAAGGCTAAGGCCAGACGGGGAGATTCGGGGGAGATCCGTCGCCTGGCGACTTCTCGCCGCGACGAATCTCCCCAAATAGCGAGATAGCGCTACGCACCGGCGAGGCTTAAAGTCGCCTGCGCTTGTTCACACGGAGCGCCACGATTTTAAAGGTTGCTCAGAATTGCCTGGCGAGGAGTCGCCAGGCGACGGATCTCCCCCGAATCTCCCCGTCTGGCCTTAGCCTAAAGCATTTCTTCAGTTTCCACCATTGCTACACAGCAGCTTGTTTATATGAACTATAGTAGTGTTTCTGAAGCATATCGATCAGTTTCACAAGTGCAAGGCAACAGTACATGTTATTTCCATTCCTTTCGTTCACACTTTGTCTGTTTATACTCACCTTCCTCAGGACCAGGACTGGACTGAGACTAAAAATAGGCCCTGGCATATCAGGTACACAGAGGCCCAATCAGCCCACATAGAGGCCCAAACAGTCCCCACCAGCCCACTAAATACTGACTTTCTATGGCACCTTATAGCAGCCCATCTGGCATTTGCCCTAACCCACAGATTGCCAGTCCGGGCCTGCTCAGGACCTCCAACAAGATCATTTATTGGGAAAGATTGATTGAAAAACTGGCTTTTTTAGATATTATCATTTACCTTTATCCGAGCAAATTTCTTCTTCCATGAACGTAACCCAGAGAGGTAGACCTGTTTCAGTGCTTCATGACTCAGGCGGAGGTCAATACCATCAGGAGTAACTGTAAACTGAAATGCCACGGCCTGGTGGGCTTCTGCCATTTTGATACTTAAAGTCTGTCAACCTGCAGGAAAAAAGGGGGCAAAGGTGGTTTTAAGTCAGTGGAATCTGTGCCCTGAAATACATGCGACCACACAATGTTAAAATATGAATACACTGAAAGATTATTTTACTTTCTCTGTTGTCACTTTAGAGGTAGCTTTTTTTTTTGGTCTTGATTTGTCCAGGTTAGGGCCCCTGACCCAAAGCTACTAACCTGTAGATCATAATCGGGAAAGGCCCCTGCCTTGTAGAGGTCACAATCTCTGAATACTGAATTTCAGCACACCAATGGGTAATCCAAGGCAAGGCACTTGCATGGCGTGCAGTATTCTGCACCGAAATCCATTTTTTTATATTTAATTTTTAATTCTGACATGGGGCTAGCTAAACATATTGTCAATTTCCCAGGTGCCCCAGTCACGTGACTTGTGCTCTGATAAACTTCAGTCACTCTTTACTGCTGTGGTGCAAGTTGGAGTGATATCAACCCCCAACCCAGCAGCCTAACAACAGAACAATGGGAAGGTAACCTGATAACAGCTCCGTAACACAAGATAACAGGAGCCTGGTGGAACTAAGAACAACAAACAATAGTAAAAGCCACATCCCACTGAGACTGATTCAGTAACATTTAGGGCTGTGACACACTAGGCCAGGGATCCCCAACCTTTCGAAGCCGTGAGCAACATTCTGAAGTAAAAGGAGTTGGGGAGCAACACAAGCATTAAAAATGTTCTTGGGGTTCCATATCAGAGCTGTGATTGGCCATTTGGTAGCCCCTACGTGAATTGTCAACCTACATTGAGGCTCTGTTTGGCAGAACACCTGGTTTTTATACAACCAAAACTTGCCTCCAAGCCTGGAATTCAAACATAAGCACCTGGGAGCAACATCCAAGGGGGTGGAGAGCAACATGTTGCTCGCGAGCTACTGGTTGGGGATCACTGCACTAGGCTATTTGGGGAGATTGAGTCGCCTGGCGACTTATCACCTCGATTTTGCGGCGACCAATCTCCCCAAAAGCCTTCCCTCACTCTGCGCTGGCTTAAAATGAAAAATGGCCAGCGCTAATTACACGCGGCGATTAGTTTTCCGAAGTCGCCCAAAGTTGCCTCGCAAGGAAACTTCGGGCGACTTCGGAAAACGAATCACTGCGTGTAATTAAATATCCCCAAATAGCCTAGTGTGTCACAGCCCTAAGGGTTAGTCCACACCAGGCGATTCTGGCGACTAATCGCCTCTTTTTTTGGCTGACTAATCTCCCTGAATCGCTTACCCCTGCCTCGCGCTGGCTAAAATGAAAAGTCGCCTGTAGTAATTCACACGAGGCAGTGCGCTTTCCAAAATCGCCCAAAGTTGCCAACTTCGGGCGATTTCGGAAAGCACACCGCCGTGTTTGCTCTTTTGAAAAATGGATTTCAGTACAGAAGTCTGCTGGAATCGCACTATTAACTGTTTCGTTTTGAAAAAACGTTTTCACATGACAGCATCCCTTCAGCACTGGGTTAATTTATTACGCCTAGTCCCAGGGGATGTTGGGGAATTATTTGCTCTGAAGCATTTTGGATAACAGGTCCCATCCCTGTATAAAAGGATGTTTGTAGGTCATTGGTAGAGTATATCAAATTGGCACCAGATCATATTGGTACCAGGACTGAATATAACATGATTTTTCTTTTTTTTTTTTATTACACTTGGCTGATTCTATTCCTGCAAAAAAAACAGTTATGTAAACAGCAGGCTAATCAGGCCCCTGATATCCATTATCAGTAATAAAACACTCTTCCTTTTCCTTAGGGATCATAAAAGTTATGTCACATCTCGCTTACAAACCAATGCTCCCCAAAGAAGTATCATAAGACTCTTGTTACACAAAAGACCGGAGGCTGAATCGTTACAGTTTCAACAAACGAAGGAACAAATTCCCAGTCGGAATCACGGCTATGTGTGCCATTGCCCCCGTTTCACAGAAACAAAATGAACTGCACCAAATGAGTTTCAGCTGAAGTTCCATAATCTGGGTTTTTTTTTTTTGGTGGCATATTATTGAAGAAGCAATTAGTTATCATGAATTAATTATTAAAAGCACCTTAGGGTTAGACCACACAGGAATATTTCGGGGAGATTAGTCGCCGGGCGACTAATCAACGCTTCTTTGGGGCGACTAATCTCCCTGAATGGCTTGCCCATGTCTCGCAGCCGCTCAGGAACCTTGGCTCTCCAGCTGTTAAGGAACTACAAGTCCCACAATGCATTTGCCTTTATGAATCATGACAGACTCCTTCATTGCATTCTGGGACTTGTAGTTCCTTAACAGCTGGAGAGCCAAGGTAACTGATCCCTGCGCTAAACTGTAAGTCGCCTGCCCCTATTTCATAAGCGGCGCGACGTTGTGGAAAATTGCCTTGTGAGGCAATTTTGAGCGTCTTAGAAAAACGCAGCGACTTACAGTTCACCGGGCGCAAAACACAGGCAAGCGATTCAGGGAGATTAGTGGCCCCAAAGAAGGGGCGATTAGTCACCAGGTGACTAATCTCCCCGAATCTTCCCATGTGGTCCAGCTCTTATTGTTACAACATGCCCTCCTCCCATATGAAAGCCGTGTGCTATCAGTTGTGATCATCATCATTAAACAATGAATCATATGAAATCCATGGCAACTATGCTGGCACAGAAATAAGAGGCTTTTAGCATAATCAGACAAATTCCACACAGAGAAAGAGAGATGAGAGAGGGCACTTACTACAGTAGGAGAGTTCCCAGCAGCAGCCATGCTTCCTTCAGCAGCTAATTGAGGGAGGAACTATACATACAGGGCTAGGGCCGGCACAGGATTTGGCTGTAATTGTGATGTCATCAGGGAAGGGAATTATGGGGGGGGTGGAGTATGTTGGCTGAGGGAGATCTAAAGGAAACAAAGTTTTACAGACACTCGTAGCCAGAAGGTGCAGTCAGGGCTGTGAAGCTGCAGGAGAACGAAGTAATGGCGGCCATAAATGTAACAATTAAGATCTTTCCTGGAAAACACGCCTGTTTCAATACACACGAGTAGTGCTGAATCGTCAGACATACAGGCAGAGACTATTCAGCACTAACAAAGGCCGATGTTCTGGTGCCTACAAAGGCGTCTGATCAAACTTTTCCAGCCTGCCCGATCGACGATATCCAAATATTCTACCAATATTGGTCGGCTTGTCCCCCACCGCGCACACACTATATATTGCATATTGAATATTGCATGAACACGAGTTTCCTACAGTATTATCGGTGCGTCTATGGCCACCTAATGCCAGAGGAAGTGCCACACAATACGTAGTGCCAGGAATGTATCTGTCTGTCACTGTGCACACGCTGGGGCTCGTTCATAAACAGAATAATTCACACAGTGAATATATTTGCCCTGCATGGCTGGTGCATTTGTGCAAACATAACTGCAAAGTGTTATTTGCTCTGCAATATAGAGCCTAACTGTAAAGGTGGCCAAACACGGGACCATAAAAGATGCCGACAAACAGAGTCGGCAGCTTATTGGCCCATGTGTGAGGACCTCTGACGGGCTTCCAAGAACAATATCTGGCCGAAAGTCGGCCAGATGTTGATCGGACAGGACTAAAAATCCTGTCGGATCACGGACACATCTGATCATTGGCCAGATGTCGATCGGACGTGACTTAAAATCCTGTTGGATCGAGGCCGCATCAGCTCAATGAGCAGATTCGGCCCCCGTGATCAGACCCCCCTGTATCTGCTCCGTTCTGATCCGATCGTTGGGCCGCAAAGATTCGCCAGCCGTCAAATATACTTTGACACTGGTGTTAAAATTCTTTGATGATGCCAGCAACAAAATTGACACCGGCGACAATTTACCGCATCCACCAATGCAATAGACACGCAGTACATTATCGACGGAATAAAAATTCGTCCATAACTAGTTCCAATGATCAGATCCCAATGAAAAGAATAAGGGTGGTAGGATCAAGGGCCACCAATGCAGTCCTCGATCTGACGGGATTTATAAACCCACCCGATCGACATCAGACTTTTGGCCAGATATCAATTGGGGAAGCCTGTCGGAGGGTCCCATCAGACCCGGACTGGCAATATGTGGGTTCTGGCAAATTCCAGAGGGGCTGCTATAAGGTGCCATAAAAAAATCAGTATTTAGTGGGCTGGCGGGGCTGTTTGGGCCTCTGCGGGGGCTGTTTGGGCCTCTGCGGGGGCTGTTCGGGCCTCTGCGGGGGCTGTTCGGGCCTCGGTGTACCTGAAATGCCAGGGCGTATTTTAAAGGAGAATTCAACCCTGTACAAAAAAAAAAAAAAACTGAACACCCAACCCACCATGTAGACCCCCCTCCCACCAGCCTAACTGCCCCCCCTGGGGAAATGCCCCATATTCTATATTTACCCCTCATCACCGATTCACGCAGCAGAGTTCCACGCAGCCATCTTCAACCGTTTCGGTAAGCTGACTGAGAGACCAGCGTATTGGCGCATACGCAGTTGGAACATTTAGCCAGTTTGCGACAACTGCGCATGCTCTGAAATGGATGGAAATTGGCGAACTCCCAGTCAGCTTACAGAAGCGACTGAAGATGGCTGCGTGGAGCTCCGCTGCCTGAATCTGCGCTGAGGGGTAAGTATAAAGTATGGGGCATTTCCCCAGGGGGCAGGGTTATTTTTCTTACAGGGTTGAATCCTCCTTTAAAAGAGTGATTAACTTTTAGTATGTTATGGAATGGCTAATTATAAGAAACTTTTCAACTGATATATATTCTTTTTATATATAGTTTTTGAATTATTTGCCTTCTTATTCTGACTCTTTCAAACGGGGGTCACTGACCCCATCTAAAAACAAATGCTCTATAAGGTTACAAATCTTTTTGTTATTGCTACTTTTTATCACTCATCTTTCTATGCAGACCCTCCTCTTTTAATATTCCATATTCTCATTTTAATCAATGCATGGTTGCTAGGGTAATTTGGACCCTAGCAACCAGATTGCTGACATTGCAAACTGGAGAGCTGCTGAATAAAAGGCTAAATAATTAAAAAACCACAAATAATAAAAAATGAAAATCAATTGCAAATTGTCTCAGAATATCGCTCTCTACATTATACTAAAATTTATCTCAAAGGTGAACAACCCCAGATCACATTCACGTCCATCACCACTACACACAGGGCTGGCGGCTGTGGGCAGGACTGGCCTTTTCTCCCCTAGCAGAACAAACAACTCATCTGCCATTAGCATACACTTCTCAGCTGCAACGTAAAAACTACACAAATGTGTAAACAGAAGTCTAATAGAAAGTATTTTAAAGTAAAGGGTTCCTTCACATGAAAAATTTTTATTTTTGGGTTCACAGGTCCTTTAAAGGGGTTGTTCGCCTTTATATTAACCTCTAGTATGATGTAAACACGGATATTCTCTGTCACTTTGCATTTGGTTTTCATTTAATTATTTGTGGTTTTTCAGTTATTTAGCTTTTTGTTTCAGCAGCCGTCTGGTTGCTGGGGTCTTGTTTACCTTAGCAACCAGCAGTGGTTTAAGTGAGAGACTGGGATATGAATAGAAGAGGGTCTGAATAGAAAGGAATAAAAAGTAAGGATGCACTGAATCCAGGACTCAGTTCCAGGGTTGGACTGGGGGCCCGGTGCCCACCAGGGCTGCTCCACCAGGGCCCCCCTCTGCGCCAGTGCGTCAACTGTGTCTGTGCACATGCACTTGTGTCACACTCGTTTGCATGCTCACTGCACCGCATTCTTGCACACAAGTTTTTTTTTTTTGCCGCAACCTCCAAAAAAGAGGCATTAAGTAGCATTTGTGGGTGCGGACCTGGGCTGGCAAGGCCCACTGGGTTTTTTTCCCAGTTCCCCGCCAGCCCAGTGCGACCCTGTTCAGTTTGGTATTCGCCCAGGAATCGTCCTTCTTCAGCAGGATTTGGATTCACCCAAATTCTCTTGCCTGGCCATATGAATCCTTAAAGAGGTGGTTCACCTTTATGTATACAAATAATAAAACATTAAAACCAGTTGCAAATCAGTATATCGCTCTCTGCATCATACCAAAAGTTAATGTAAAAATGAACAACCCCTTTAAAATCATATGACTTTTTGTAGTATAAAAAAATTTTAGGGTTCGGTTTCAGCCCAATCTTTCACAAAGGAGTATTATTATTATTAATAATAATAATAATAATAATAATAATAAAATTGTAGGTTTGCAGTGCATTTTTTTTTTTAGCTTTCAGGTTGAGTGACCCCCGCCCCCCATTTGAAAGTTGTAAAGATGTAGAGGAAGGCAAATCATTCCAAGACGATAAGAATGAAATAATGGAGACCAATTGCAAAGTTACTAGGAATAGGCCATTCTATAACACAGTACAAGTTAACCTAAAGGTGGCCCACCCCTTAAACTGAAAAGTGCTGGGATTTCAGTAGCAATGTGCTGCTTCATGAGATAACACAGCTATATGGAGCAAAGGTTACAGCCAAGGTATTTAAGCAACGAATTTTAGCACACCCACTAGCAACAGGGTGTGGAGGTTTCTAACATGTTCACGCTTACGTCCATGGCGGGATAGTGAAATGATCAAACAACAGTTGTGCTCTGACTTTTAGGTTATTGATTGGGTTTCACAGTTACATTAGGAAAGTGCAATACATACAAAAGGACAGAACGGCGGGGCAACAATGGTTAGTACCTTGGCCTTGTAATGCTGGAGACTTAAAGGAGAACTAAACTATGGGGGGTAGGGTATTTTTAATGAAGAGTTTAGTTCTCCTTTAAGTTCAATTCCAGGCAGGGCACCATTTGTAGCAGGGGGTATCCTCTGGATTATATTCACTTAACTAATACCCTGGGCCAGTGCTCCTGTTAGCAGAATACTGCACTGACCTGGGGCACTTCTGAACATGATCTTCTTTTACTTCTTCTGTTGCCCTGGGCCAACCCATGTGCAGTAGAGTCGACTTTTTGGTTGTTCACCTTCCAAACACTTTTTTCAGTTCAACTGTTTTCAGATTGTTCCCCGGAAATAAAGACTTTTTCCAATTACTTTCCGTTATTTATTTTGTACAGGGCCGGACCAAGGGGTAGGCAAAGTAGGTACATGCCTAGGGCACAAAGCTGGGTTGGCGCCAGGCACGTAACTGCTCTGTCACCTACCCCTTGTCCGGTCAATCTATCCCCATGCATTTATGCTTGACGCATGGATGTTCGTGCCCCAGCGCATGCATGCGAGCGTCAGCTCGCCCCTGCGTGTCAGAACTACAAGTTTGCGCATACGAGCGCTAAACCGGCGCCAGCGCGGCCAGGTTGCTTAGGGTGCCAGTCATGGCTCTGATTTTTTACTGTTTTTTCAGAACCTAAATTTAAAGTTGAATGTTGGGGTCTGTGGTGTTTTAGTCTGGCAGCTCAGTAATTCAGGTGCAGACTCTAAACTGTTACAATTTTGCAACATTTCAGTGATACATTTCACAGCAGCATCTCTGGAGTATTAGTAACTATTGTATCAATTCCAACAGCTGCCTGTAATGAAATTCAGAGAGTCTGCTCAGCAGGGACAAAAAGAAGAAATGTATCAACTATATGTATATATTTAGAAGAGTTTACGGCAGGGGTCCCCAACCTTTTTTGGTCCGAGAACCGGTGTAGCAGCAACATTTTTTGCAAGGACCAGGGTGTGGGGGGGGGGTCTGAGTCCAATTCTGGTCGGTGGCGTCCAATTCGGGCAAGCCAGTGTCCAATACGGCACTCCGCATTTATTTCAGCGGCCCAGTTCTGAACCGTCCACTGCCCGGTTCTGGTTTACAGGGTCGCCGACCCCCCTTCCCGGAGTTGCTTTAGAAGGTGAAAAATTAATATTACACTTGAATGTTAGAAAATAGAAAGTAGTTGGAAGTCGTTATTTCTGGTGACTGAAAACAACTAGGTGCTTGAAGGTGAACATACCCTTAAAAGGTCGACTTTTCACTCTACTGCGCAAGGGAAACCCACCGAGAAGGAAGAAGCAAAGAAGATCGCAAGGTGGTGCTTATACCGAATTAGTCCAGGCTGGTGCCGCATAGTTGCTAACAGAAGCACTGACTGGGGCATCAGGTAAGCGATTAAAATCAAATATATAGTAAGCAAGAAATCAGATGGCAAGCTCAACAGTAAAATGTGCTACATTTTCTTTATTATTATCACTGCGGAGCCTAAATTGTTACCGCCCAGTAATCAAACTTCTATTCACCTCTGTATGTTCACTGTCCGCTCTGAGAAAACAAGCAATGTGCTGCATGGAAAGTCTTGGACACCTCTCACCTACTTGTATTTGATGCGGAATCCTTCAATGGTTTTTATAATAAATGTATGGGACCCGTTAGCCAGACTGCTTGAGATCTAGGGTTTGCCAGATAATGGAACTTTCCTAATTTGGACCTTCATACCTTAGGTCTACTAGAAAATCATGTCAACATTAAAGGGATCCGGTCATGGGAAAAAAAAAAATTCAAAATGTATCAGT
>CM044443.1:122607154-122664023 GCA_024363595.1 Xenopus borealis | reverse complement strand
ACTGAATATAAAAAAATCTCTTTGCTATTTTGAGAAACGGATTTCAGTGCAGAAGTCTATTGGAGCAGCACTATTACAGTTTCCCTTTAAATAAACCCAATTGGCTGGTTTTGCCTCCATTAAGAAATAATTATATCTTAGTTGGGATCAAATACAAGCTACTGTTTTACTATTACTGAGAAAAAATAAGTATTTTTTTAAATATTTGGATTATTTCATTATAATGGAGTCTATGGAAGATGGCCATTCTGTAATTCTGAGCTTTCTGGATAGCGGGATTCCGGATAACGGATCCCATAACTGTACTATTATAATACTATTTTGCATTTGCCCAGTGTGGTGAAAAGTGTCGGCACATAACTGAAATAAACATGTGTTGTTAATAATAGCGGCAGCTATGTGGTTGCTAGGATACAATTTACCCTAGTAAACAGGAACTGGTTTGAATGAGAGACTGGAATATGAATCGGAGGCCCTGAATAAAAAAAGAGAAGTAATAGAAAGTAATGACAATAAAATTGTAGCCTCACAGAGCAATAGTTATATTTTTGGCTGCTGGAGTCAGTGACCCCACTTGAAAGCTGAAAGCAAACATAAGAGGAAGACAAACAATTAAAAATGATAGAGAATAAGAAATGAAGGCCAAATTAAAAGTTGTTAGGAATAGAACTTTTTGGAATTTTTATTACTACTAAATAGCGATGCAACGAATTCAGGATTCGGTTCGGGTTTCTGTCTTTTTCAGCAGGATTCGGCCAAATCCTTCTGCCTGGCTGAACCAAATCCTAATTTGCATATGTAAATTAGGGCCAGGGAGGGAAATCACATGACTTTTTGGCACAAAACAAGGAAGTAAAAAATGTTTTCCCTTTCCCACCCATAATTTGCATATGTAAATTAGGGTTCGGATTCGGTCCAGTATTCAAACTAATCTTTCGTGAAGGATTCGGGGGTTCGACCAAATCCAAAATAGTGGATTCGGTGCATCCCTACTACTAAACTACTACTTTAATTTTTGTATCAGGGAACCCAAAGTATGTTAATAATTAGGTGAGTCTGTCACGCATCTTGTTTTGATTATTAGAAATGTCACATTATTACAAGCATCAAAGGGTCTAATTTTTTGGATCCTAACTCAAATTATTTTATAAAAAAACTATTTTTATAGCATTCATTAAAAAAAACCTAATGACTCTGTAACAAATACTGCAATATATCCAAAATAGTTAATGTTTTTATCATTTAAATTACTATATTACTATTTAAAGGGCAAGGAAAGGAAAATAAATAAAATCCAATTTTTACTTTCTTTAATGAAAAAGAAATCTATCTCCAATATACTTAAATTAAAAAATGTCTACAGTTTTTACAAGAAACCTGACTGTATGCAGTAAAATTCTCCCTTCGTTTACTGCTGTGGATAGTAATTGTCAGACGGTCCCTTATTTCTGGCAGGGAAACAATCATACTTATGAACAGCAGGGGCGAGCCCCAGCCTTACTCAAGCAGCTTTGTTTTTTGATCATTTATGATGATCCCTAAGAAGCCCAGATCACACTGAGCATGTGTATGTAGTCTAGTCTTGCAAAGATGTATAACAAAGTTACAAGATGACAGCCCCCTGTGGCCAACTTTGAAAGCATAAATCATTTGTTTGATTAGGCTTGTGGTGCAGTAAGTTCATGTTTATGTTTAGTATACAAAATACAGCATTTCTAGCCTTATTCTATTTTACACTTTCCTTGCCCTTTAAGTACTATTTACTTAAATTTACGACCACATGGATATTTTGTGCAAGTGCCTTCTCATGCTGCAAGAGTAGACAAAAGCAATGTTCCAGTTCTGTAATAACCAGCCTGGCTACTCAACATGGCTTTATTGCTAAGCAACTGTAGCAGCTCTGTAAGTAGATGTAACATTGGCCCGGCACTTTGGTGGAATAAAAAGGAGTTTAAAAGCTTCCAGAAAAAAGGTTTGGGATAGGAATATATAAAAAGAACAGGTACAAGTATGGAACCAGTTTTCCAGAATGCGCAGGACCTGGGGGTTTCCAGATAACAGATCTTTCTATAATTTGGATCTCCATACCTTAAGGATAGAACTATACGGCCGGATCCGATGATGGGCGACAAAAGGCCCAAGTCAAGTCAGATGCGACCATAAACAAGGTAAGTCGGAAGCGGTCACAGTGTTCAACCGACATGACTGTCAGAGGCAAACGCCATAAGCTGCGTCTGAATCAGTCGTGAGCAAACAGATTTTTTTTATATTCAGTTTTGAAATCTGACATGGGGCTAGACATATTGTCAATTTCCCAACTGCCCCAAGTCATGTGACTTGTGCTCTGATTTTTTTTACTGCTTACTACATATTTAAAAAGTGATATCACACCCTCCTTTTTTCCCCCCTCAAGTGGCCTAACAACAGAACAATGGGAAGGTAACCAGATAACAGCTCCCTAACACAAGATAACAGCTGCCTGGTAGATCTAAGAACAACACTCAATAGTAAAATCCATGTCCCACTGTGTTCCATTCAGTTACATTGAGAAGGAAAAACAACAGCCTGCCAGAAAGCAGTTCCCTCCTAAAGTGCTGGCACAAGTCACATGACCAGGGACAGCTGGGAAATTGACAAAATGTCTAGCCCTTTATCAGATTTCAAAACTGAATATAAAAAATCTGTTTGCTCTTTTGAGAAATGGATTTCAGCAGAATTCTGCTGGAGCAGCGCTATTAACTGATGCATTTTGAAAAAAAAAAAAGACATGTTTTTCCATGACAGTATCCCTTTAAGGTACGGCAATCCAAATTACTGGGTTGCTTCCAATAAGGATTAATTATATCTTAGTTCGGGTCAAGTACAAGCTACTTGTTTATTATTACAGAGAAAAAGGAAATCATTTTGTAAGAATTTGGATTATTTGGCTAAAACGAAGTCTATTCGGATCTTTCTGTACAATCGGCTTCTGGATAATGGATCCCATTCCTGTACATGCCTACACCGGAGCTAAAAACTGTAAAGAGATCACACAGCCGTGTGAAAAGAAAAATACAGTTAAGTGTAATAAAAGCCACAGCTACACAGGCAAATAAGGCTTGTGACACGTGCATGTGAAACCATACAAAATAGTCTCTAACCATGTGTGGAGTACAATCCTGCATGTTACACAACTACAGAACTATACAAACCGATAAGGATACAGCATTTATATCATAAGTTCTGTTGCCCTTACCCAATCTACCGCGCCGAATGAATCCCGCAAAAAAAGCCCGTAATTGTGGATCTGCAGTTGTGCCTGCTGTGCTACAAGTTATACAGGAAGAGAAAAACCTCCCGCAGGATAATGAGAACAACTGGAAATATTATACCTGCAGAAATCTTATCTGTTACGGCGCAATACCTTATCTGAAATGATAAAAAAAAGCTCCCGTCTCCTTCATTTCACCCCCTCCGCTCTTACCTGTCAGAGAGCTGCAGTGTGCAGGCAAGAAGTGAAGCATCCGAGCTGATCTTTTTCCCTCGAGTCAAGGTGAGCCCCGCACAACAGGTTTGACGAGTTTTCCTTAATCAGGTGAACGCCTCACTTCTTAACTGCAGGGACTATAAGGAAAGAAAAAGGAGTTGTGTGAGCCAAGGAGGTGCCGCACAGGAGGGGCCACAGCAAACAAGTCTAACCTGCACATTCCCTCATAGTATCGTGGAAGGGGAAGGAATTTGATCTGTATTAAAAGATGACAAATGCAAGTTTAAACGGGTCGTTTACTGTCTAAACACTTTTTTTTTTTTTTTTCAGTCCTCTTACCCTGGCTGCTGCTTTTTCCTCAGTCTATAACAGCGGTTCTCAACCTAGGGGTCGGGACCCCTTTGGGGGTCGAACGACCCTTTCACAGGGGTCACTGAAGGGGTTCCAGAAGCAGGTTCATCTCTCTCCCCACTAGCCCTGGGGCCAGGGTTGTAGCTCTACGGGTAGGGTTGTAGGGTTGCCACCCAGCCGGTATTTTACCGGCCTAGCCGGTAAAACACCAGCCAAGGCTGGGGCCGGTATTACAAATTTACCAGCAATGTAGCTGCCGGTAAATTTGTAATACACCTTAAAAAAGGCCCTTGCCTTGCCTTAAATCCCCCAAAAACGTACCTTTCTCGCGTCTTCTTTCATCGATCGCCGTGGCCCCGCCCCTTTTGCGTAACATCACACCCCTTTTTTAGCTCCGCCCCCTGCCGGCCGGTAAAAATTTAGCAAAAAGGTGGCAACCCTAGCTGGGAGTTGTAGTTCAGTAACTTGTGTAGGGAAGCCAGTTGCACCACAACTTTCTATATCCCTTTAGTAGGGACTGCCATCCAGCTCTCCCTGCCCATTTAAAATTAATATGGTTATTGGGGTGTGGCCACAAAATGGGTGTGGCAAAAATTTTTGCCTCACTACGCTCGGAAAACAAACCCAATATTTTTATATTTTATGGTTGGGGGTCACCACAACATGAGGAACTGTATTAAAGGGTCGCAGCATAACGAAGGTTGAGAACTACTGGTCTATAAAATTGGCACCCAGCAGTGATATTACTTTTCCTTGTCATTTATTTTCTCTTCTTTATATAAAGCCATTATTTCGGGTGAATATTTCAAAAACAAATTGAAAAGTACAGTAGGGTTGCCAACTGGCCGGTAAAAATAATGCTTGATGCCAATGTTATTTGATAGGACAAAAATATAAGAAGGCCGGTATTTATTTGCAGAAAAGGTGGCAACCCCAACATACAGGCATGGGATCCCTTATCTGGAAACCCGTTATCCGAATTACGGGAAGGCCATCTCCGTTTTAATCAAATCATTCTGATAAAAATTATTTCCCTTTTCTCTGTAATAATAAAACATTCCCTTGTGCTTGATCCCAGCTAAGATGTAATTAATCCTTATTAGAGACAAAAGTCCTATTGGGTTTAATTACTGTTTCAATGATTTTTAAGGAGATATAAGGTTTAGGGGTCTAAATTACGGCAAGATCCGGTAACCAGAAAACTGTAGGCCCTGAGCATTCTAGATAACAGGTCCTATGCCTGTACTAATATATATATATATATATATAAAGGTCCTAGAAGTGGACCGAAACGTCGGCCTGTTTTTTAATTTAACTTAAATAAAATTTTGACTTTTAAATAAACAACCTGTGAATGGTTCCCAGTGTGCACTCAGCCCTGCTCCGATGAATTTTATATATATCTATATATATATATATATATATATATATATATATATATATATATATATATATATAGTCCTATACACTCGATTTTAAACAAATTATTCAAATTTTAAAGAAAGATTTCTTTCTTTTTACGAACAGGTATGGGACCCCTTATCTGAAAACCCGTTATCCATAAAGCACTGAATTACGGGAAGGCCATCTCCATTTTAATCAAATAATTCAGATACATAAAAAATAATTTCCCTTTTCTCTGTAACAATAAAACCATTAACTTGTGCTTGATCCCAGTTAAGATGTAATCAATCCTTATTAGAGGCAAAAGTCCAATTGGGTTTAATTCATGTTTGAATTATTTTTAGTAGACTTAAGGTTTGGAGGTCAAAATTACAACCAGATCCCTTATCCAGAAAACCCCAGATCTCCAGCATTCTGGATAACAGGTCCAATACTTGTACTAATATAGGCACACAGTCCGCCGACTTCCTTTTAAACAAATTATTCCATTTTGAAAGAACGTTTTCCTTTTTGTCTATACTAAAACAGTACCTTGACTGAAACCAAGATATAATTCTTCCTTATTATTATTCTGGCGCAAAACAAGGGTTTAATTAATACTTAAATGATTTTTAGTAGACTTAAAGGGATACTGTCATGGGAAAATACAATTTTTTTCAAAATGCATCAGTTAATAGTGCTACTGCCACAGACTTCTGCACTGAAATCCATTTCTCAAAAGAGCAAACAGATTTTTTTTATATTCAATTTTGAAATCTGACATGGGGCTAGACATTTTGTAAATTTCCCAGCTGCCCCTGGTCATGTGACTTGTGCCAGCACTTTAGGAGGGAACTGCTTTCTGGCAGGCTGTTGTTTTTCCTTCTCAATGTAACTGAATAGAACGCAGTGGGACATGGGTTTTACTATTGAGTCTACCAGACAGCTGTTATCTTGTGTTAGGGAGCCGTTATCTGGTTACCTTCCCATTGTTCTGTTGCTAGGCTGAGAGGGAGGGAGGGGGTGATATCACTCCAACTTGCAGTACAGCAGTAAAGGGTGACTGACATTTATCAGAGCACAAGTCACATGACTTGGGGCACCTGGGAAATTGACAATATGTCTAGCCCCATGTCAGATTTTTAACGGATGCCATTTTGGAAAAAGAAACATTTTTATTACCATGACAGTGTCCTGGAGAGCCAAATTATAGCAAGATCCCTTATACAGAAAACCCCAGATCTCCAGCATTCTGGATAACAGGTCCAATACCTGTAAAAAAACATTCACACAGAATAAGCATAAAACTATATAAAACACATTGACACACGGAGATGTTCATGCAGCACAGGCGCAAAGAGTTAAAAAGTCCTTTCTCTCTGGAATGTGCCTGACCTTACACCTCTGTTACTGGTTCACCGGACAAACTAGAGAAACACCCTGTCGAGATGCAGTGGAGCAGATCATCCTCCCTACCTTGCTTACTAGACTGAGACCAGGTCAGTATGAATTAAACCAGGAAGTCACTCAGCAGTTCTGTGTTTCCCAGCAGCAGTGTGGGAGATCAGGCTGGCAGCAGGAGTCAGGTGATGCTGGCAGCGGATGTTTAAACATGGCATCCTGAGATTAAGCAAAGTTTCAGCCCCATAATGCACTGCCACATGGGCAGGGACAGTTACTTATAATTTGTGCGCAGGCAAAGCCATGAGGGCAGCAGCTCCCATTAGCAGGAAACTGTGAAGCAATAACAGATCACTGGTCTGTTTATTGTTTTGAACATTCTGCTGCGATGAAATGGTCATATTGTATCAGACTCATTTCCCAGTATGCTACGCGCCCTTGTTTTAATTGTATTGCGCCCCTTAATTAATAAAAAATTGTTTCAATGCAGTTTTACCTCGTAACACCGTCATGATCTTAGCTGCACAGAGACACTCTCTGCTTAAAATCTACAGCTATGTCAGGGCTTGCAACTTCTCTCACCCCCTCCACAGGAAGTGGTTATGGCTGTGAGTGACAGGCACAACCCTGCAATAGCAGCCGGAGTCCGCCTCTTTCTCTCTGCTCCCACTAAAGTGACTAAACTGCTCATGGTAGTGCAGCTATTCTTTGAGCTAATAGATAATCATAGCTCTCATTCATTCCCAACAAAGAGCTGCATCACTTACCATTATTGAAGGTCAGAGAGGAACAGCAACTGCCTGGAAGCAGTTTTAGTTGTGTCACAGCTGGAGGGCCCCTAGCTCACATGTATGAGCATTCTTTTATGTCCAGTGAGGCCTGTATTTTTATTTCATGAGGTAAAAAAGTTAGTTATTTAGGGCTCTTAGCACTTTTTCCTGCTCTCCCATGCATTGTGCTTTTTTCCATTCGGCCGCAGGGGAGTGCAGGCCAGGACTAGACGCACTCAATTATTGTGAAGGGGGCCGTACTCACACAGACGCATGTAAGCGCGAAACACAGGTGGGACGCAGCATGTTGCATTTTACCTGCGTTCGGCAATTATGCTGGCCATACACGGGAAGATAAAGCTGACGATATCGGTCGTTTAGACTAATTTGACAGCTTATCTGTCCGTGTTCTTAGATCTACCAGTAGGATTGCTACCTTTTCTTTAGAAAAATACTGGCCTTCCTATATATTTAACTTTTTTTCCTATTAATAACATTGGGATCAGCCATCAAAAATACCGGTCAGGCTGGTAAAATACCGGCCAGGTGGCAACCCTATATACCAGGCAGCTGTTATCTTGCGTGATATCACTCCAACTAGCAGTACAGCAGTAAAGATTGATTTATCAGAGCACAATTCACATGACTTGGAGCAGCTGGGAAATTGACAATATGTCTAGTCCCATGTCATATTTTAAAATTAAAAATAAAAAAATCCGTTTGCTCTTTTGAGAAATGGATTTCAGTGCAGAATTCTGTTGATGCATTTTGGAAAAAAAAATTTGCCATGATAATATTCCTTTAAACTCATCTTTAATATAACTCTTAGAGGCGCAAGGTTGAATTATGAATTCATGTAAGTTATTTTAAACTTTTCTAAACTCCCATAAAATCTAGATTTATTATGAAAATCTATTTTTTTAAACTCGAACAAATTGAAACAACCCGAAAATTCTGAAAAAAACTTGAATGTCAGGAAGTAGAGTCCTGCGCGTGTCCTTTTTTTGGAATTCACAACCTGCAATTCGCACCCTGGACCCGCAACCCGCATTCTTACGTGCTTAGACTGCTACCCGACCCTCAAGTACCTTCTCCGCTACCCAATCCACGACCCGCTAACCATCAAGAATCAGGAAGTGCTGTCCTTTAACCAGAAGTGACATCATCGGAAGCAGGCATGATCAGAAAAAGAAGTAAGAATCAGGAAGTGCTGTCGTAAACCGGAACTGACATCACTTGAAGTAGGCGTGATCAGAAAAAAGGAGTAAAAAGGTAATAAAGACTGCAAAGTTTGTTTCGGGTCTTATCACCTATATCAACAGGAAGTATTTACAGGTCATGTGGTCACCTGCTGTGGGCTACAGGCCTGGATCTGTGGCAAGGCCACAAAGGTCCAGGTCTAGGACAGCAGAAATTCAGGGGTGACATGCTGCCCAGCTGCATTCAAGTAAGTTGCTCCCCTTCCACGTCATCCCCCTTGTCTCCTTGTGCCTACACTTATATGCACATGCGCACATCTTGCTCATATACGTGCAGGCACAAGGAGACGGGAAGGACGTTG
This sequence comes from Xenopus borealis, assembly GCA_024363595.1. NCBI lineage: Eukaryota > Metazoa > Chordata > Amphibia > Anura > Pipidae > Xenopus > Xenopus borealis. Next base: position 122,655,091 of record CM044443.1, on the reverse strand, counting down.
TGGAAGGGGAGGGTGACGTGGAAGCGAAGGGAAGGACGACACAGAAGGAGAGGGGAGATGCTGAGGAGGAAGGTGAAACTGAAAGAGAGGGGGATGCATACGGGGGCGATGAGCGGAGGCACCTGGTAGGCTACTCTACCTGGGCAAACAGTGCCTGGGGATTAATGTTCAGCCAAATAAAATTCAAACTCTTAAAGTCACGTGACTGAACACAACTATTTTTTTGGCACTGATTTCCATCACATTTTAATATGTAAGAGCGATGGAGGATTTGGTACATACAGAGCTATGAAATAAGTTGGCGCTATAGAAATACATAATAATAATGCCTACCAAGAATAAGTCACTTGGCTCAAACTTCAAACCCAATGTTCGCTCTGCCAGTTAGATGTTTGACTGATATCTGTCTGAAAATCTTATCAGATGAAGACCATGACCGTTCATATACTCCGCTCTAAAAGGAACTATCTAGTTCCCTATTACAATGAAATCATTGGTCTGTGGGCTAGCTGATCAGATCATGCCGGAGTGGTGCCAAATCTGGTAAGGACTTTGGAAATCATCAAAGTGACACTGGAGCCCTATCCTTCCACTCACAACATAGGAATAGTTCGTATGTGTAGGAAAACATCGTTATTTAGCACACCAGAGAAGCATCTTTTTTTTATAACAAACATTTAGGATTCAGATGTCGTGCTCATTATTCATTCAATCACATTTTTATAAATATAGTTCAATTTTTACCAAAACCATCTGCTGTGAATCATAGCTGCTCTGCTATAACTCTTTTGTAGTCATTACTACGAATTGTATTCTCTAATAGCCATAATAACTAAAGACAATTAAGCCTTAATATATATATATATATATATATTTATATTTAACAAAAGTCAAAGCAAATAATATCCATTATGTAAAAGTCATGAAGGGTAAGAGTTTATATAATTACATTTTGTTGCAGACAAATTTTCTTGTTTAACTAAATTACTTTATAGAATGGGTTTTTTAAAAGTGACTATAAGTAGAGTGTAATTATGCCCAAATGACTGGCTGGATATTTTCGTATTCAAAATTTGTTTAGATTACATTAGATGACAGATACAGATTGATTTCATACAGCTAAATTAGGTACAAAATCAAATTTATCGAAAACAGGAATTGTCTGCTTTATGAATACTTACTGACAGTGTCCAGAAGGAAAGCTTGGATATGAGATTAACCTCCAAATGTGCTTGGCAGGTTTACATTAGAGGCATTCCAGAGCTATATTTAGTATACTGTATGCTAGTAGTACATTACGTAAGGAGAACTCATTATAGCTACAGTGGGAGGAGAGAAATGGACCCTTGGCCATTCATACATAAAACAATGAGAATTTTTTTTAAAGTCTTTTTTTTTTTATCTTAAATGGACAGTTTTTGATTGATAGGTCCATTTTTGATAGAATAAATCTCTCAATTGGTTCGAATGATTTCCTCAAAAAAAAAAACAAATTTGATTTTTCAAAAATTTCAAAAACACTCCTTAAAGGGAACCTGTCATGGGAAAACATGTTTTTTTTTTAAATGCATCAGTTAATAGTGCTTCTCCAATAGACTTCTGCACGGAGATCCAGTTCTCAAAAGAGCAAACAGATTTTTTTAATATTCAGTTTTGAAATCTGACATGGGGCTAGCCATTTTGTCAATTTCCCAGCTGCCCCAGTCATGTGACTTGTGCCAGCACTTCAGGAGGGAACTGCTTTCTGACAGGCTGTTGTTTTTCCTTCTCAATGTAACTGAATAGTACGCAGTGGGACATGGGTTTTACTATTGAGTGCTGTTCTTAGATCTACCAGGCAGCTGTTATCTTGTGTTAGGGAGCTGTTATCTGTTTACCTTCCCATTGTTCTTTTGTTAGGCTGCTGGATGGGGGAAAGGGAGGGGGTGATTTCACTCCAACTTGCAGTACAGCAGTAAAGACTGATTGAAGTTTATCAGAGCACAAGTCACATGACTTGGGGCAGCTGGGAAATTGACAATATGTCTAGCCCCATGTCAGATTTTATAAATAAAAAAATCTGTTCTTTTGAAAAATGGATTTCAATGCAGAATTCTTCTGGAACAGCACTATTAACTGATACATTTTGAAACATTTTTTTTTTCCCACGACAGGATCCCTTTAAATGTTATAGGTGGTCCCCCATAGGCTAAAAAAAAAGCAATTCGGCAGGTTTAAGGTGGTGAATATATATTTAAGTAAATATTGGCCTTTTACATCTCTTGCCTTTAACCACCATTTTGTGATGGTTTGTGTGTTGCCTCAGAGATCACCTGACCAGAAATACTGCAGCTCTAACTGTAACAGGAAGAAGTGTGGAAGCAATAAACACAATACCAGGGGGAAGCCCTTATTTTTTAAAATCGCAGTTTTATATTTATGATTACCCAATGGCACATGCTACTAAAAAAGCATATTATTATGAAAATGGTTTATTTACATGAAGCAGGGTTTTACATATGAGCTGTTTTATGCAATATTTTCATAAAGACCTACATTGTTTGAGGGGTATAGTTTTCCTTTAAGCGATCTCAGGAATCAGATAACAGATAAGGGAGAGACAACACGTGACTTATATGAGATTCTTTTTGCATGAAATTCCATTGGGATACAGTACATAGGGAAGCTATTGCTAAAGGTGGCCATACACAGGCAGATAAAGCTGCCAATATTGGTCTTTTAGACCAATTTGACAGCTTATCTGCATGTGTATGGGGCTTCCGACGGGTCTTCCCTATCGATATCTGCCACAATAATGATCGGTAAAGGTGGGCATACACGTAGAGATCCGCTCGTTTGGCGATGTGGGCGATATCGGACTGAGCCGATCGTGGGCCCTAGGGCCCAACGATCGTATCATAATGGAGGCCTTATGGGCGGTCGGATCGCGGGACCGCATCAACAAACAGATGCAGCTGCAATCCGATGGGATTTTTAAAGTCCCTCCCAATCGACATCTGGACGACTTTGGGACAGATATCGATCAGTGAAGCCCATCGGAGGGCCCCATACATACACGATAAGCTGCCGACTTGGTCTGTCGGCAGTTTTATTGGCCCGTGTATGGCCCAATAAGGTTTGATTTTCTCCCGACCAACCCGCCGGAGCCCATTGTGATGTCACCAAACGAGCAAATCTTTGCTTCAATGGCCAGCTTTACTGCAGCATAGGACTGGGCCAGTGGGACACCGGGAAGAAATCCAGTGGGCCCCAGCTTCTTTTGGGCACCTCCGTCCCAAGGCAGGAGGGGAGATACTTGGTTTCTCGGCCAATTCGATTGCGGCTGGGGGCCTGGGGGATGGTGTGTTGAGCCCCTGATGCTGTGGCCCCCAGTCCGACCCGGCGTTAGTGTAAGGGCCCTTACACACTGGCGTTTTTACCTACGCTCCCCTGTGGCTGAACGCAGCAAAACGGAACACAGGGGAGCGCAGGTAAAAACGCCTGTGTGTACAGGCCCTTACTGGTCTGAGCAGATCACTTACATCTCCTTCCAAAATTCAGTTGGAGTGGTAGTGTGAGTTGCACATGGTGTAAAGGCATTTAGTAATTTAGGGGTTATAACCTGCTTGTCAAAGGTCTCTGGCTGTTTGCTATGAAACATAACAGTATTCCCTAGTTTTATATGGTTACAGTCTACAGATTGTATGCTGGTCCAAACTGCCTCCATGTACAATACTCAACTGTAAGTGATTATTTTTATATCAGAAAAGGTGACCTACCAAATTGCCATATACATATGAACTAATGTCCATTTATATTCCTTACTTTGAACGGCCATTTGTGATATTTTGCTCCCTTGCTGGTCACCTGACAGGAAATAAAGCAGTTCTGTAACAGTACGAATTTTGGGAGAAAAGCCTCATACAATCTAGGGTGTGAACTGTGGATTTTTGGCAACAGAACATATTACTAGAAAACTATATTTTAAGGTGTTGTCTGTTATCCCTTACCAAGTTGAGCAGGGGATACAATATCCCTTATAATAAATCAGCAGTACAAAATAAAAATTCCAACCAGGACACTGTAATCTAAGAGGCAGATTTATCAAGGGTTGAAGTAAAAATCTGAAGTAAAAAAATCTAATTTCGAGCTGTTTTTGTGTTCTTTGACTAGGGAATAGTCCAAATTCGATTTGAATTTGCAAAAAATGTGAAAATTCAAATTTTCAAAATTTATAATGTAATGTTGACTATTCGCTATATAAAACCTGCTGAATTGCTGTTTTAGCCTATGGGGGACTTCATAAAACCTATTGTATGTAATGATTCAAATACAGCGTATTCACCCGAAGTTAAAAACGTAAAATTTTTAATAAATTTCATTTGGTGTTTTTTCTTCTAATTTCAAGGTTATGGGAGTTCAAAAAAACTCGAAATTTGACCCTTGATAAATCTGCCCCTGCCCCTAATGTCTGGTACAGGTATGGGATCTGTTATCCAAAATGCTTGGGACTTGTGGCTTTACAGCTAAATTTGCATCACCATACTAAAAATGTAAACATTAATCAGGTTTGAATCCGGAAATACTGCAGCTAAAACCTGTCGAATTCATGCATAAGTCAATAGCCAGAGGCCCCTTGAAGATTACCTTCCTAATTTATGGGTGTTTAACATGAAAACTCGATAAGTTTGAGGTATTCAAGGTTTCTAAGCCTATAAATTCAGGGTGTTCGAGTTTTTTTCCTGATAGCACTCAACTGCGTTTTTACATTCGGATTTTTTCACAAGTAAGCAAACATTTGAAACTCGACCTTTAATAAAAGTAATTTTTTTGTCTCTAGCAAGGATTCATTTTATTTTAACTGATGTCATGTACAAGGTACTGTTTTATTATTACAGAAAGTAGGGAAAACAATTTTTACAAAAATCTATTTGATTAAAATGGAATTCATGGTAGATGCCTTCCCGTAATTCAGAGCTTTCTGGATAATAGGTTTTCGGATAATGGCTACAATTATCTTTTCATAGGTCACAATGATCCTAAGAAGATTCAGAACTGAACCAGTGCCCACTGGGGAAATGTGGAAGGCTGTATACTGCGCTTTCAGTGGGAAGTATGTATACATACAGTAGAACCCCTGTTTTACATTTTTCAGGGTACCGGAAAAAAATGTTGTAAAACAACAATATAAAATGAGGGGAAACTTAAAATCAGTGGATGTAAAATTGAAGTTTCACTGTATATATAAATCAATGTACAGATGTTTTGTCATAGTTATTACTAAACTATACAAAAACATTAAAGGAGATCTATTGGGAAAATTGGAAAGTTTATTGTAAGCTTCACCTTGCTGAAATAAGAAACTTTCTAAATATAATCAATCCAGTTACTCTTCACTCTCCCCCAATCTGAGCAACCTGTCTTCATTCGGTTTTCATACAGTAGGTGGAGTCAGTTTTTGATTGACAGCTAGTTCTAATACATCCTTTGGGAAGATTGCACTCTTAACCAAGGCGCTCACTGTTTTAAAATAACCGGCTCTGTTGGAAATCCTGTTTGCATGCAGGGCAGGACTGGACTGAGAATCAAAATAGGCCCTGGCATTTCAGGTACACAGAGGCCCAATCAGCCCACATAGAGGCCCAAACAGTCCCCACCAGCCCACTGAATACTGACTTTCTATGGCACCTTATAGCAGCCCATCTGGCATTTGTCCTAACCCACAGATTGCCAGTCCGGGCCTGATGCAGGGTGTTTGACAGAGTCTGGTATTTTGTTATCTTTTGTTTGTGCTGGAGTTGGTTATTTGAGTTATTCTGCTAAGGAAGGGCACCCCCCCCCTCCTCAAAGACGTATTAGACCTACCTGTCAATCAAAATCTGACCCAGAGCATACCTGATTATTTCCTAAACAGTTCAGCATTTTAATTGTGTCATAAGTGTCATATTTCAGTGAGATTAAGCCTATATTAAATTTTCATTTTTGCAATACTTCTCCTTTAAGTGCTTATCCCCACTATCTTGCTGTACTTTACCTTCATGCTAAGTCTCTAGTAGTATATAAAAAAGCAAATCAGCATTTTCCTGAAATTTCACATTTAAGTTGGCCATAGATTGAAAGACCTCTTATATGGTGAGGTTGCCAAACAACCAAAACGTTCCCTAATATGCCCACCTTGAGGTGGCCAGTATTGGACTTGCAACAGCAATGGTACTGTACTCTAGGGTTTTTTAAACCTGCCCTATCCATATTTTCCCAATTTTCACCCAGATATCGACCAGGCAGGCCCTACAGTGAACCCCATAGAGGTCTGAAAGGGTTGAATCAGCATCTTAAATCTGCAATGTCCACTTATAGGACAATGACATATGGTGAGATTAGTCCACATTAAAAAATAGCTACTATGGGCAACACATTTTCCCCTGAAAAGGCCTTACCATTGTTCTACCTCATTGTGGCAAAGTGATTTACTCACATCAATTCCTTTTTATTGCAGGAAAATGCCTGCTCTCACATTTTTCTGCAAATAAGCCAAAGTGAGTAAAGTACTTAACCTTTTTTGCCTTTGAAGATGTAGTCCCCCTTGTAAATAATCTTACACAATATGCGGAGCAGGGTTCTGAAGCCTCCAAGCCTGTTCCACAGCATAGCTGTGCACAGCATTTACCCCAGCTTGTCCCGGAGTAATTGATGAGCAGCAGGTATGTGTGAGTGTGCACATACACAGTTTGTTTAAAGAGTAAGGCATTTTAAGTAGCTTAAGGCACAAAATGTCTCATTGACTTAAAGGAGATGGAAAGGCTTGCTGCACTTGGGGGAAGGGTCAGATTGGCCTTGCAGGACACTGGGAAAAAAAAAAAAAATACTGGCCAGGTGGCAACGCTAATTGCCACCCGATGCCATGTTTGTTCAATAAAGCCACATCTTAGAAAGAGAGCCCACAGCTTCCTGAGTCTATTGGGTTTAGCGCCGGCGTGCTGGTCTGTACATTTTGCTGATTATGATGACTGGGAGCTGCGAACCCGTCTAACCTCGCAGGCAACTGCTGGAGGGGAAGCCGCTCTGAATCAAACAGGAGAGGTGAGCTCCGCTATTTGTCTCCTTACTTCTCGGCATTAACAATACGAGACTTACAGCGTTTACATTCCTTGCTTTAGACACTTGTGTAAACACATAAACATCATGGAAAAGTAGGTTCTTGCAAACACAAGCATGTATTTGCTCAAATGTTTAAAACATTTTTCCCTTTATTATGCCTGTTTTGTACAACAACTATTTACCAATCAAGTGCAGTGTGCGAAGGCAAATTTCTGACACTATTTGCCATGTTTTTTTTTACCCACATGCAGTGTTTTCCCCCCTCAAATTTCAGGGTAATATTGTTCTGAGTTTTGATGCAAATCAGATGCAATTTCATCTTGATGCAATTCTTGCAAATGCAATTCTTGATGTGCAAGTCTACTGCTTGTATTGACACAACACCCCAGCTGGAACCCCGAAATCAGCCACAGAGTTGAGGGTAGGGTTGCCATCTGGCCGGTATTTTACCAGCCTGGCCGGTAAAAATGATGGTTGATCCCACTGTTATTAATATGGAAAAAAGATAAATATATAGGAAGGCCAGTATTTTTTTCCAGAAATGACGGCAGCCCTAATTGATGGAAGACCACAAATGCCCAGGTTTAGGACGGCAAGATTTTAGGGGCAGCATACTGCAAAGCAGCATCATGAATTGCTCAGAAGCAGTAGGGATGCACAGGAGATTATATTAAATGCATTTAAAAGGGCAAAATCTAGTTCTCCAACAAGTGAAATTAGTGCATGTGTGAAGAGGAGGGGGCAGGTGCAACAGTGACAGGGACTATTAAAATCCGGGCGTGCCAGGAATTACTGCCACTTGTATCAATAGGAGTGCAGAGGGTTGGACTGGGGGGCCTGGGGCCGACTGGTGCTGCTGTCCTAGGGCCCCCTCCAGAACCCTTCCCCCTGCTGCAAGTTTTTGACACGTGTGTATGTTTTTGCGTGCATTTTTTTATGTGCCAATGATCTTGGGAGCGGGTCTGGGCCGGCAGGGCCCTCAAGAGCCGGGGCCCACCGAGGCCCAGTCTGACCCTGGGAGTGCATGCATCTGGTTTGGAATAGGACGTGGCAAAGACTCACTAGCACATAGTGCAGCTATAGAGATATATGTAAGGCGCATCATTGGATACAATACAAGTAATGAATGATGTCAATACCGAATCCAAATCATAATTTGCATATGTAAATTAGGGGTGGGAAAAGAAATCATGTGACTTTGCATCAGAAAACAAGGAATTTGCATATGCAAATTAGGATTCCATTCAGTATTCGCCTGAATCTTTCAGCCGAATCCCAAACAATGAATTTGCTGAATCCCTACTAGTTTTCCCACAAACCTAACTTACAGTTGTCTGGCCATTAAAGGGAACACTCATAGGTTACAACAGATTATATGGTGAGGGAATCTATTAGTTACATATCTGTCCAAGCGTAACGTTTCATCTGCTGATGCTATATACATCTGCTGACAGAATTCATCTGCATAGGAAGCGAAAAGTTTTAGCAGCTTCTTCTTGCAGTTTTGATTTTTCAGATGGTACTGTAGGTCTAAATAAACAAAAATGAGATAGTCTGTTTAGCCTGTGGGTCAATCAACTTTACAAAATCGGCCAGCATACCAGGATGTCTGGTATTCCACTGCAAACAAGTATTTGTTTGCTAGCTGAAATGTGCAAATATTCTAGGCCTCATCATGCTTTTAAAACATTAATGTATAACATAGAACATGTACAGTATTTCTGTCTACAACCAGTCAGTGGCGGAACTACCGGGGGAACAGGGGGTGTGATTGGACCAGGGCCTGCACCCCCTCAGGGCCCCCCGGCAGTTTGCGCATTTCCGGACAAATAATCGCGTACGGAGGGGGCCCGGCTGCATGTCCCGCACTCAGGCCCACCCCCTCTTGTTACATTACTACAACCCATAGTATCTCCTTTAGACACAAGTATAAGTTGCGTTAGTAAGCCACAAAAACCTGTAGTTAAAAACCTGTTTACAGTGCCTGCACTTGCTTCATGTCCATATACCAAGGACTCTATTCTGACAGGCACTTGATTCACCAATAAAGAAAGCATCAATACATAGCAGTGTGTCATGAAACTGGCCACACATCTTCAGCGATATCTGACTAATACTGTTAATGTGGACATCCAGATTGCATTGATCTGATCTTCATAAGCAGAATTAAAGACCCATGCTGTTCCAGCCAACAATGCCCTATCATACAAAAGCTGATTATATTCATTCCAGAATTTGATTGGCCAGTTCACTCAGAAGGCCAGTGGTTGCCAGACACTAAGTTCACTCCTACCTTGGTGTTCCAACCTTTTGTTAGGCACCCCATAGCTCATACAAAGGTTACATAACCAGGAAAATGTTTCAAATATAAAAAAGGGGGTTGTGGATGCACTCCTAAGGCTAAGTAAAGTATACAAGTATAATGGAAGTGCTACTGACTTGGCCATTTAATCAGTGCACATTCTCTGATTCCCTGTCTGAGTAATTCAGTCTAAATGCAAGTGCATATGTTTATAAAAACAAGGGTTTTTTTTTTTATAAATTCTTTATTTTTCATTTTCAAGAGACAGAGAAAAAAAAAAAACGGGAGGAGGGGGTACAAAAAAAAAGAAAGGAGGGGTAGGGGGAGGGGGTCGAGTATATCCACATGTTTTATCACAGTGCATATTATAAAGATACAAGAAATTAGTTATCTCTCATTCTTTGTTTTGTATGGACTTCAGTTAAACCATTTTCCCTTTTTTCCAAGAAAACAAGGGTTTTTAGTTACAAAATTATGATCATAAAGTTGACAAGCCACAAAACCACGTCAAGGTAAACCCCATACGGTGGTCCCTAACTTGTTTACCTCTGGTCATAGTAAAAAAGTTTTAGTACCCCTCTGCATAGTAACATTAAAGTAGATGTGTCCTGAACCTTGGTTTGTCTGAGGGCTAAATCCTCCCCCGTCACAATGAAATAATGAAAAAGGTGAAGGCTTTTTACATTTACACTTGCACGTACTATACACATTGTTTTAGATGTGCACTTTTGCACATGGCTTTACTTGGCCTTCACTTTTTTCATTATTTCATTGTTTCTTTAAAAAATGGGCGTTGGTTTGGGCAATCTCTCTCTCTTAAAAGCCACTAGTTAGTGAAGGGGGAGGATTTAGCCCTCAGACAAACCAAGGTTCAGGACACATCTACTTCTATGTTACTATGCAGAGGGGTACTAAACCTTTTTTACTATGACCAGAGGTAAACAAGTTAGGGACCACCGTATGGGGTTTACCTTGACGTGGTATGGTGGCTTGTCAACTTTATGATCATAATTTTGTAACTAAAAACCCTTGTTTTTGTAAACATATGCACTTGCATTTAGACTGAATTACTCAGACAGGGAATCAGAGAATGTGCACTGATTAAATGGCCAAGTCAGTAGCACTTCCATTATACTTGTATACTTTACTAAAGGTGGCCATACACGGGCAGATAAAAGCTGCCGACAGACTGTGTCGGCAGCTTATCTGCCCGTGTGGGGGGCCCTCCGACGGGCTTTCCCGATCGATATCTGGCCGTAAATCGTCCAGATGTCGATCGGGCAGGATTAAAAATCCCGTCGGATCCCCATCTGTTCGTTGATGCGGTCCCGCGATCCGACCGCCCGTACTGATCCGAACGTTGGGCCCTAGGGCCCGTCGGAGGCCCCCCCACACCTCAAGGTGGGCATATCGGGGAGAGATCTGCTCGTTTGGCAACATCGCCAAACGAGCGGATCTCTTCGTGTATGGCCACCTTTAGCCTTACGAGTGCATCCACAACCCCCTTTTTTGTACAGGAAAATGTTTGTTTATCAGACATACAGTTCCAACAACTACTAGGACAGAACTGAGTGCAACCTGACAGTCTTATGCTAATGTGGATGAGTCTCCTAACCCTGGTGGGTTTTTACGTCCTACTTGCAACCTTTTCAGGTCTTTACTTGTGGTGGAGGTGAAGGGGTTCACTGAAACATATTTGCATTCCTGGTCTCTGCTACAGCAATGAGGCTAAAGTCTATCAGGGATGTGGAAACTGCATGTGATTCGAGTGCAATAAGCATGATAATTAATTATGTAATGTCAGTGAAAGCTGCACTCACTGCCCTCTCTAAATCCACTTCTTGTAAAACACAAACCGCTATAGAAAAGTATTAGTTTCAAATAGCTGCATGCATGTCAATTCTGGGGCATCTATCTATCTATCTATCTATCTATCTATCTATCTATCTATCTATCTATCTATCTATCTATTTATTTATCTAATGCTCAAGAGCCACAAATATCCTTTATATTTTATCCATATGTACCCTTGTTTGGTGCAGAATGTATAGCTTAGTGAAGCAGAGCATTGGTTACGTTTCACTGCCTTTCTCATCTGGACCCTTGTGATGGTGGAGAAGGAAGGAAAATGTGTTGAACAACTACACCTCTAAGCCAGGGTCTAGCAGGGATGTGGAAACTGTGACTGGAGTGTAATAAGCATGATAATGAATTATGTAATGTACAGTGAAAGCCGCACTCACTGCCCTCTCTAGTTCCACTTTATATAACACAAACGGCTATGGATAAGTATTAAATTCGAATAGTTGCATGTATGTGAATCCTGTGGGGCACCTATCTATCAATCTATAATCTATCTATCAGTCTATCTATCATCTATCTATCTATCTATCTATCTATCTATCATCTATCTATCTATCTATCTATCTATCTATCTCTCTATCTATTTATCTATCTATCTGTTTATCTCTCTCTCTCTATCTATTTATCTATTTATTTATCTATCTATTTGTTTATATCTATCTATATCATCTATATCTATCATCTATCTATCTATCTATCTATCTATCTATCTATCTATCTATCTATCTCTCTATCTATCTATTTATCTATCTATCTGTTTATCTCTCTCTCTCTGTCTATTTATCTATTTATCTATCTATCTGTTTATATCTATCTATCTATCTATCTATCTATCTCTCTATCTATCTATTTATCTATCTATCTGTTTATCTCTCTCTCTCTATCTATTTATCTATTTATGTATCTATCTATCTGTTTATATCTATCTATCTATCTATCTATCTATCTATCAACACACAAGAGCCATGAGTAACCTTTACATTTTATCGATATGTACCCTTGTTTTGGTGTAGAATTCAATGTCTATCTTAGCAAAGCAGAGCATTGGTTACATTGGCCTTTCTCATCTCGGCCCTTGTGATGGTGGAGGAGGAAGGAAAATGTGTTGATCAACTATACCTCTCAACCAGGGTTGGACTGGGCTGGCGGGACACTGGGAAAAAACCTGGTGGGCCCCAGACTCTTGTGGGTCCTGCCGGCCCAGATCCGCACCCTGCTCTTCTTTGTGCCACTACACAGTGCATGCGTGTGCACAGCGGCGGAGGTGGATCTTTACAGCGCTACGAAACAAGTTGGCGCTATAGAAATACATGTTCATAATCTTTAACAGGCAACACAGTTAAACATTCCACAGGGTATTACTCACAGCAGATCAATGAGGTTAGGTGGATGGCAGTGATATTCAAATACAGAGTAAGGCAATGGCACCAATGTGGAGAGGGTTTGGCAGATTGTATGATGCAACTTGAAGGCTACAAGCTCATAGAAATTTCTTGTACAAATGAACCCTTTTTACTAACTGTGGTCCCTTCACTTTATTCCTTAAAGGAAGAGCTACCTCTTTCTTAGTCGCACAATATAATGTTCCTAGAACGTACTATGACAATTGCTATCCTATTACTGTCTAATCTCATTCATGGTGTCCCTGTTCTCCAGTGTCTCTATATGGCCATTGCCTTTAGGGCAGAAATATTTAATGGGGCCTCGTTGTCCCAGACTCCCCAGCAGACATCCAAAGGTTGAGGCCAAAGAGTAAGAGACGTGGCCTTCCAATCAAAATTCAGAGTATGGAATAGAGGAACATGGAACATATTAAGTAGTCCAGGCCACATGGGAGGTTAACCCTATGGTTAACCCTTCTGAAATGATTAAATTTTTTGCAATAGGGGATATATATATATATATTATATATATATATCAATTCTCTCAGTTTGCCTTCCTGGTTTCTGCCATTGTTAACCCAAACTGTTAACCCAAACTGAAGAAATATTAGAAATTTGAAGAAAAAAAGATGCTCCACTTCTACTACAAACTCACACTTCTCCCTTAAACACCTTGGATCCATAAACACTATGGATTTGTCGAAACATTATGGATTTGGCTAAATCCTGCAAAAATGACAGGAAATAGAAAGATTCTTGAAGTGGATCCCTGATTATCTCATACAATACCAAGATTAATTTTAAGCAAACTTAATTAAGGTAATTAACTTTAACTTATACTTTTAGTATGATGAAATAGTAGATCATTATGGTCTTGATTTTTAAAAAAAGTTTTATTATTTATGACTTGTGCCTGGGCAGTAAACACACTGTAGGAATTAATCCTGATATATTTTTTATTACTTTCCAAACAGTTTTCTCATGCTGCACAATGACTCATGCCTCAGTGCTCCATTTCAGATTCCAGTAGTCCTTCTTTTTCCTTATCTTACCCTCTTCATTTATTCACAATCACTACATAAAAAACGTTACTTACTGTTTGCACTGTTCTCTCTCTTGTACTTAGAGAAGCTACTTAAAGGAGAACAAAAGGCTAACTGAAGAAGTAGGTATAAATGTTGTACATGATGTTTTGTGCTTGTGTACCAGCCCAAGGCAACCACAGCCCTTTAGCAGTAAAGATCTGTGTCTCCCCAGTAGATGCCCCAGTAGCTCCCCATCTTCTTTTCTGCTGATTCACTGATTCACATGCTCTGTGCTGCTGTCACTTACTGAGCTTAGGGACCCACTCACAATGTACAGTACACATAGGGGCAAATTTACAAAATTCACCCAAAAAATATTCGTTTTAGGCTACCCTTTTATTTGATATTCGATCATTCCTATTCCTATTCGATCAGGACTTAGCCTCAGAAGCCTATGGGGGGGGGGGGGGTTCCCATAGGCTTCTATTACAATTCGGTAGGTTCAATCTGGCGAAGTAGGCAGTCAAATAATTTTAAAATTTTAAATCCTTCGATGATCAAATGATCGAACTTTGATCTATTCACGTGAATTTAGTAAATCGGCCCCTCAGTGTAATAGAAATATAGTCACAATATATTCATCAATACAGATAATAACTACATGGCAGCACAGAAACCAGTGCAATTAGCATCAGAATTTAATAATCAGCCCTGTAGTATCAGCTTATATTACAGACAAATCTCATTTTCTGCTGATGGATAATTAGTGACGACCCCTAAGCTTAGCTACTCAACAGCTGCTCAGAGCCCACTGAGCATGTGAGTGTCACAGACACTTTCCAAGATGGTGACCCCCTGTGACAAGTTTGAAGTCCTGAATCACTAAAGTCACTATATAAAATATGGCATTTTTATCCACATAAATTTTTACGATTAGTTCTCCTTTAAAAGAAAAGGCACTTTTATTTGTTTGCCATTAAATATATATATATATATTTAATACTATTTCATGATACGCCATTATTAAAGCGGCCCTTGACAATATGATTTCTGCTGTCCCTGTCCAACACTGGGCTGTGAACCTGTATTCTTTAGTATTTCCTGTAGATGTCCCTGTAATACCATTGTGCAACTACAGATCTCATTCTTTGTTGGTCTGAGTTGGTAGATTTGAGCATAATCCTCTTTATTATTTTCACTAGTAGCCTGTGATCTGTTTTAACCCCTTTTACATATAATTTCAGCTTTTTGCATATTTATTTTTGAAAACGTCTCTTTTTTGGCAAAGTGCTGTGACTGCACCGTCCTTGACGCATAAAATACACAAACCACTTTTGATTTGTAAAAGTAAAGAAAAGAACTACAATACCAGTTGGATAACCAGATAGAGCTTTACACCTGGATATTAAATAGACTTATTTTTATTACTACCTGGGCAATGAGTCCCCCCCCCCCCGGCTACTCCTATATCCTTTGCAACTAACGTTTCAAGCTGGGCCACATTCATAACCATTCTGGGCCGCATGCAGCCCTCGGGCAGTAGGTTAGACTATACAATACTCTATGCTTGAAAGCTCCCGACTAAACTCCTCCAAAAAGAATGTCCTGTCTATATACGATACTGATAGGGAGTCTGTATGATCCACTCCCATAGGTGAAACTAAAATGGGAATCTATTACACCGCCCCTGGACGAAGGTGTTTGGGAGGAAATAGCAGACACCATGCAGAGACCTCTTATTAGCACCAGGAATAGACTTATATACTTTAAGATCCTGCATCAAACGTACCACACCCCTGTGAAACTACACTGTATGGGGAAATTAGCCTCTCCGAAAAACTATATAAAAGAAGTAATGAAGACCAATTGGAAATTTGCTTAGTTAATGTAAAGGAGAAGTAGGCTACAAATGCTGCACATTATGTTTCATTACTGTTTTTCACAGTAATGAAGATCTGTGCCCAGAAAATGCACCCTGGTCATGCCCTGCTCATGTGACTTGTGCCAGCACTTTAGGAGGGAACTGCTTTCTGGCAGACTGTTGATTTTCCTTCTCAATGTAACTGAATAGTACGCAGTGGGACATGGTTTTTACTATTGAGTGCTGTTCTTAGATCTACCAGGCAGCTGTTATCTTGTGTTAGGGAGCTGTTATCTGGTTACCTTCCCATTGTTCTGTTGTTAGGCTGCTGCGTGGGGGAAAGGGAGGGGGTGATATCACTCCAACTTGCAGTACAGCAGTAAAGAGTGATTGAAGTTTATCAGAGCACAAGTCACATGACTTGGGGCAGCTGGGAAATTGACAATATGTCTAGCCCCATGTCAGATTTCAAAATGAAATATAAAAAAATCTGTTTGCTCTTTTGAGAAATGGATTTCAGTGCAGAATTCTTATGGAGCAGCACTAATAACTGATGCATTTTGAAAAAAATTTTTTTCCCATGGCAGGATCCCTTTAAATATAACATTGTGTACATTTTTTACATGCCATATTTAATATAACACATAAAATACAATATTTCTAGCCGTTTTTTATTTTTTGGGTATAGTTCTTTAAAAACAAGGAGGCACAGAAAATGCACTAGAACTAAGAAAAATCAGTTTGAAATGGGCTTGTTTAGATGCATTGATGTAGAATACGGAGACAACAGAGGTGCCGCTTCTGGTATTGGCCTGCCACCCACCAGTGATTTATACTTAGAAGAATTGGACACCAGCACCTGGATTTATGCATAAAATGGGATGCTCCCAACTTTATTACATGGAGTTCATAACACTACACACCCAATCATACATTTCAGGACCCAAATGGCCCTTCCTCAGTGATTGTGTACCAGTGAGATTGTGTACACTTTATAGGAAACAACACAGTGCCCCCTACTGGGGTAAAATGAGAAGGAGAGAATTTCCATTCCTTTACACGCTCACATTATAGACCTTTTCCTATATGCAATAATAAGTCCACGAAAGTTCATTTAGTCCAACACAGCTCAAAAGTGTTGATTGAGTGCTGCATAATAATGTTCCTAAAATGTCCTTCAAGTGAAAACAAATGACCTATCCCTGAAACTACCATTTATCACAATAGAAGCAAAAAAAAATTCCTTATAGTACTAGGTAACACGTATTCATTCATTACTGACTGACTAGATAGGAGAGGGACGTCTCTATCTCACTTGTATGGTTCAAAATACTTTCCCTTCTCCATAGCTATAAAGAAAAGAATTGAAAGTTTCCCCTTTGTTTAGCATAACAGGCAATTGTGTAGGCAAAGGAACTTTGAAATAAATGAAGTACTGGAATAACTACATTCTTAAATATCTAAACTTCTGCATGTTTCATCTATTCTTAAGTACAAACATTTCTAAAATTCTCTTTTTATACTTAATTCAAACTACATAGAAAATAATAGTGCCTACATTAATGTCTATATTAGACTGTGCTGTAATTATATATTTGTTCAGACCTACCTTCAAGTGAACACTTTTGCTGATCTGATTGTGGAATGTTTGATCCTCATAGTGCACTATGCACTACGTGTTTTAACCTACTGCTTCTCAGTCACTTGCATCTACAGTATGTCCAGCAATAAGAGTTCTAAAGCTGCTTGAGCAGTGAGGATCCAGATCAGTGGAGAACATAACTAGCATTAACCACAAACCCCTGAGATTCTAGGATCTTTAATTGCCCCCAAAATCCGCTGTGAAACCCTAAGAACAGGGCTCCCCAACCTTTTTTTTTTTTACCCATGAGCCACATTTCATGTAAAAAGAGTTGGGGAGCAACACAAGCATGAAAAAAAGTCACTGGGGGGTGCCTAATGAAGGCTTTGATTGGGTATTTGGTAGCCCCTATGTGGACTGGCAGCCAACAGGAGAGTCTGTTTGGTAGTACTCCTGTTTTTGTTGCAACCAAAACTTGTCTGCAAGCCAAGAATTAAAAAGTAAGCACTTGGGAGACCAACAGCGAAGGAGTTGGTGAGCAAGTCAAAAGTAGAGTAGATCAAGCCTCATTTTGTTCTCTCTTTTTTCTCAGTTCTTCAAACAGAGTTGGAAACCACCATTGCTTCCTAATTCTTCATAGACTATGATAAAGTACTCTGGAGAACCGATGCCTTCCAACAAGTGTTCTTTTATTGATTGCACAACTTGTTTCGGATCAAACAGATCCTTCCTCAAGCGAACACTATCACCTGAGGAAGGATCTGTTTGATCCGAAACATGTTGTGCAATCAATAAAAGAACACTTGTTGGAAGGCATCGGTTCTCCAGAGTACTTTATCATAGAGTTGGTGAGCAACATGTTACTCATGAGCCACTGGTTGGTGGTCACTGCCTAAGAGTTTCCAGGTATGCATAGGCCTAACTGTATTCACAGCGGTGAAAAGGGGTGAGGAAAATATATCTATTTTCCAGGCAGCAAAAACAGGAAGAACATGGGAGTACAGACAAAAACTTTATTGGCCACTTGAGACATAACAATGCATCAATAAATACAAAAATAAACTGTTGACTGTTCTGCTAGTAAATATTTCCAAATTCTAGAGGACACCAACAAAACACTGCTTGGTTTGTTATATTTCTAATGATGCAGAACACTAACATGCTGTAAGCCTTACCTACCTACATGTTGGTGTATATAGCATATCTTAAAGGGCACCTGTTGGGTGAAAATATCTTCCCCAATCAATGAGCTTCTACCATTCGCAAGTTGAGACATTCACTCATTGTGCGCATGTGTGTGCCCCAACATGACCCCTTGGACCAGAATCTCCCTCCCAGTGTGGGTGTCCTATCGCTGGTTAGGGCAATTAAAATATTTTTGGCTGGAAAAATATTTTCGCCCCAAGAGGTGCTCTTTATGCTGCAAGTCACAGTTTACCCAATATATCTGCTTATTTTCAATAGTTATAATTGCATTTTTGCTTATCTTAAATTGTTACAAATGTATCTAAGTGCAGCTTTTTGAGTATTTTGGTCTCTCTGCCAAAAGCTTCTTATTTAATTACATTTCAGAAATGTTGTAGATTTTACTGGCTGTTCAGTGCAGGAGATCAAAGATTAAGGCCCAAATTCACTAAAGCGCGAAGCGTCTAATGCTAGCGCTAATTCGCCAGCGTGACGTCATTTCGTAACTTCGGAAATTCACTAACACCGGCTCTGGTGAATTTTCGCTAGCGAAGTAGAAAGACTTGCGCAAGAAGGTGAGAACCTTGCCTCAGGTGGCACGGAGCGGCCAGTTACAGGGGCGGCAAGAAGCCGCCTCTGGTAACTTTAAGAGCCGAATTTCTGGGGCAGCAGCCCCAGAAACACCCCTGTTCGCATCCTTACGCCAGGCGAAGTTGCACACTGGCGAAGTATCGTAATTTCGCAAATTCACTAAGATGAATATTTTCCTGAACGTTACCACTTACGTTTGACTTTACTTTGCCTGGTCAGACCAGGCGAAGTTCAATACAATAGATGTAAAAAAATTTCTAAGTCCCAAAAAAACTCTGGCATATTTTACCATTGGAGGGGGAAAAAGATCGATTTTTTTGGGGGGTGGTTACCCTCCTTCCCCCCTACATTTCCTAACATATGGCAACACAACTATATTGGGGGCACATGTAGGGCAATAGGACAACTTTATTTAATTTATTAAAGGTTTCCTGGGCTTGTGAAGAGGAATGTAGTGGCTGTAACATATACTTCTATTATACGTTAAAGTTCCCACCGTATGCAAATTAGGCTTTACTAGCGTAACTGCGCTCTGCCTAGTGAAGTAACACTAGCGCAACTACACTACCGTTCGCCGACATGAGCGTAACGTTGTACTTTTGGTGAATTTGCGTAGCGTTGGTGAAAATTCGCCTGGCAAAGTGCGTTGAACGCTAGCGAAGCCAACGCTGGCGAATTTTCGGATCTTAGTGAATTTGCCAATATAGTCTTGACTCTAAACATTAGTCTTTCCACCATCTGCCACAATCTGTTGTTGCACGAGGTCAAAATCTTGGAAGCAGTGACTCTTGTCATTAACCTCCCAGGCTTTTTGTGCTGATGCTGTAGTTCAAATGTGTAAGGTATCTTACCAGGTCAACATTGTTGTCTTCGGCTACATTGCCAAATTTTGTCATTACATTTTCCCCATTTTGTCATTAACAAATGGGCTGCAAATCCTCCAGGATCCAGGAATTAAAATAATTACATAATTGTTATTGATTAAACCTGGCAGGTTTGACACTAAAAATGTCTCTATGAGGCTCTTTCACCAATCCCATGGTTGTCAGTGCTGGATCCTAGCCATAGAGTACTTGCATTTGTGGTGCAATTTGTGCTCAGAGTTTTGAAGTGTATTTAAAAGACTGGTGCCAAGTACAGGCTTCCCTGCGTCTTGTGCTCCCTACATGGCCGAGCCAAGGGGTAGGCAGGGTAGACAACGGCTTAGGGCGCAATCACTGGGGGGCGCACTTCTCAGGGGAAAATAATTTTTTCTTTTCAGTTTACTTGGCTTGTTGGCCTTTATTAAAAGCATTATCATTTATAAAATGTGCATGCCCCAACCCCCTCTGGAGTTTGTTTTAGCCTGGTGTATCTGAACGGCCTCCCCCACCCTGGATTGTGATTTGGCGCCTTCCAGTACCATGCTGATACGCTGGCGCGTTGATGCTCTGATGCACATGTGTAGTAGGCTGCGGGGCCAGTGCGAGACGTCAGTCAGAGTCAGTCATTACAAAAGCTGGATCTGCATTCACAGTCAGATCCTGACTTAGAATCAAAATAGACCCTGGCATTTCTGGTACACAGAGGCCCAATCATCCCACACAGAGGCAGTGTTGTAATTACCGTGCCCTGTCCCAATTTCACCCCTGCACCCCTCTGTACCAACCCTCCCCAGTTCCGTTACTGCACAGAGGCCCAAACAGCCCTCACCAGCCCACAAAATACTGACTTTCTATGGCACCTTAAAGCATCCCCCTCTGGCATTTGGCAGAACCCACAGACTAGAGTCCTGCAGTGAATTACCTGCAAAAACCTGCACTACCCTGTGGGTTGAGGGCAGAAGTAGTAGACACGGGGCACAGTTCTGCTTGTTTCCAGGTCACGGCTACTTCCAATGATGTCACTTCCAGTTACAATGACAGCACAGCATGACAACACTTCCTGATTCTTGATGGTCGCGGGTACGGTTTGCAGATAAGGTATTTGCAGGTCGGGTAAAAAAATGGACCTGCGCAGAACTCTACCACAGATTGTTCACAGTAGGTGCAACTTTTTGTACTTCATTGTATGAGTTAATCACAACCAATGGTACAAGGTGCAAAAACAGGGGGCCCTGGACCTATTATTTTGCACTTTGTACCTAGCATATACTTTCATAAATAAGTCATCATTATCACACTACTATCTACAAGTGGGAGGAAAGCTTAGAGGGAATGGTACAAAAATAAGGTGGGAGATAGGGAAAGAAAAGTGAAATAGCTTAGGTGTAGAGAGATAAGTTGGGGTGATATATTGATGTGACAGGATAGGGATAAAGTGTTTGGGACAGGTGATTGGGGAGGAAAAGGAATTTGAAATGAGAAGAGATATGTTTGCTGACAGGGAATAGACTGATAAGAAATAAGGTGACACTAGTCTAATATCTGGCAGGTAGGAACAATGACAGATAGAAATATAACTGTCTCATGTCAAGGATGTATATACCCTATCTAGTAGGTATGGTTTAGCTTGGTGACACCTTTAATTGTTCAGGGATATGGTACATTCTGTATATGATAAAGCTGTTTAGTTTTTCTTTTCAATGGGCATGTCCTATAACATACTGCATGCGCAGTGCATACCTTCTCTGCATAATTAAATATATGTGTGAGGGGTCTGCTGACCTATAGTATAAGCTATCAACATAAGCATTGGTGGGTCAGTGTAGTGAAATATATATGAAAAATGATTTATCAAGCACCATGGCATACCCTACAGTCTTTTAAAGGGAGCATTGAATAAAATCACAATCATTAGGGTGTTTTTTCCTTTTCTTTACTGGCTTCATGACAACATACAACATGATTTGAAAGCAAATGTTTGTAACACAAGTGCCTTTAGTTGTAAAGCGATACTTGGAATAGTATAATTCTTCTTGAAATCATTGTTCTCTGTAATAATAAAACAGTAGCTTGTACTTGATCCAAACTAAGATATAATTAATCCTTACTGAAGGCAAAATCAGCCTATTGGGGTTATTTAATAACTACATGATTTTCTAGTACACTTAGGGGCAGATTTACTAAATTTATGTGAATAATTCGAAGTTCGATCGAATTTAATATAAATTAGAATCTTCGAATATGCAAATTAGGCAAATTCAACCATCGAATATTCGAATTCGAATAATTTGAATATTCTAATAAAATTTTATCCAAATATTCGACTATTCAATGGTCGAACTACTTCCCCTTTAAATTTTTATTCGACCACCTACTTTGCCAGATCAAAGCTACTGAATTGGGAATCATTATTTTGGATCGAATAAAAAATATTCGATTGATCATAAAAATCGTTCGAATCGTTATTTTTCCTATTCGATCGTTCAATCGATCAAATTGCAGTAAAATCCTTTGAATTCCATAGTCGAATTTGAAGGATTTTACTTTCCTTTAATTCATATGGTTGAATTTTGAAATTTTTTTAATTCGAAATTCGACCAATGATAAATCTGCCCCTTTAGGTATGAAAATCCAAATTATGGAACAATCCGTTATCCTGAAAACCCCCAGTTCCAGAGCATTCTGGATAACAGGTCCCATACGTGTACAGCAGCTTGATAACCCCATGCACCATATGGAAAAATGACACACAAAACCATTTTGTATGTAGAAATCTTTTTACTCTGTGGACATATCTTGTAGGTCTGTAACCATTTGGTCTTCACATTGGTCTTTCTTCCAATACAATCTGTAACCCCCCACCCCAATCAAATATATAACTTAGAAATTTAACTTAAATATACAAATAACTATAAAATCTATAAATACAAGTATGCATTTATTTACATTAATATACCATATTTACAATCTGAACTACCCTGAACTTGTAAGGGAGACCTTCGGTGTTTCTCTTAGGATGGAGGAATGTTTTTGGGGATCTAAACCCCTTTTTGCTTCTGACCAATTAGCCAACACAGGTCAGAAGTTAGCCAGCTAGTGGATATTTGGCTACCCAGGTGGTGGGGCAGAATACATTTAAGACCCTGTGCAGATCGGGAGAGGGGTAGGCTCAGTCTTGGCCCTGTGTAGGGGCAAATAAGTGGCAAATTCAATCTTGAGTCGCCTGACAATACATAGCTAGAAAAGGTGGGTCTTGACAATGCAGGAATAGAACAATTTAAGGGGAAAACATCTGTTTGAACTATATGTATATTAAACATTTTCCTCCTTGAATGCCCACCTTTAGGGATAGGCTTGCACACGCTTGGTTGTTGAACTATAACCCTGAATCTGGGGGTGGGTAGTTCTACAACAGTTAGAGAGCTGCAGGTCAACCAGACCTGCTTTAGACACCCAAGTGCAGAATTGCTCCCTGTTTTTTGACACGGCATTATTCTCAGAGATTGTAGTCATGTCATCTGCAAAAAGCAAAGCATTTAATTCTAAATATCATGTAGTGATGTTATTGTCGGCACACTGAGTTACACAGTAGGTTACAAGCAGATTATCTCACTACAGCCTGACACGATACTCCTTATTATAGTAGTTTCATAAAGCATGGAAATGGAGAATATAGCTTTGCTCTTCAATAACTAGGTAAGTCAGTGACGAGATCTTTCTACTAAAAGTTTCACTACACGCTCATCTCCTGCTTCTGAGACTATTCGCTTGCAGTATGACCACCCAGGAGCACGTGCCCGAGGCAGGGTTTTGGTTTTACTCCACAGGAAGTCCTAAAGACCACAAATTCTGCTCTACTTATTGTTAGATTCCATGCTGCATTATTCTTGGTTTTGTGGAGTAAGCGTAATGGTCCACAAAATGCTTCTTATGTGGCCAGTAATATCCCCGGTAAGTCTGTTCTCTTTTTATTCTGTAACAGTGAACGGCGTCTCCTGCCATATCCCAAAGGATCCTTGGTATCTCTGTTGGAGCCATCTTTATAGCTATTGTTTCCAAGGCGGTATAGCATGCTGGCCAAGTTCTGTATCTGACAAGTGCCCAGGTGGCAGCCCCGCATGGATATTGGTGAGATATAGCGCTTTTCTCTAGGATGAAGACGGGAGCTGGAGAAGACAAATTAAATATAAGGTCATGAAGGCCGTCTCTCATAGACTCCATTTTATTCAAATAATTCACATTTAGTAGCTTGTACTTGCTCCTAAGTAAGATATAATTCATTTTTAAATGTATTTTAGTAGCCTTATGTCAGTGCTGTCCAACTGGTGGCCGCATCTGGCCCACAACCCCCCTTGTGTTTCCCACACATAAAAGTCTGCTAGTTGGGACTGCTTACCTTGTTTATTCTTTAAAAGGTATCAGTACTAAAATTAATTGGCCCCTGAACCTTAAATTCAAACATTGTTCACCCCTGTAGTCCCCCTGCATTGTTCACACTTGTAACACCTCTATTGTTCACACCCCTATAACCCTGTACTGTTCACATCTCAGACTGAAAGTGCCGACACTATTCACCTGTTCACACTTCATACAAACTGCTGGAGGGGCAACCTCATTGTGTCACTTTATGTAGTATGAACTGTTTAACTTAGAGTGGTCCTGATAAGTTTCCCTGTCCCCATGCTGTTTTCTGCCTTCCCTATGCATGTCATACTCTGCCTTTCCAATGCTCCCTGTGTGTGCCATACTGTGCCTGCCCTATGCTCCCTGTGTGTGCCACACTCTGCCTGCCCTATGCTCCCTGTGTGTGCCATATTCTGCCTTCCACATGCTCCCTGTGTGTGCCACACTCTGCCTGCCCTATGCTCCCTGTGTGTACCATATTCTGCCTTCCACATGCTCCCTGTGTGTGCCATATTTTGCCTGCCTTTTAGCTTTGATTATCAACTCTCCACTACGTAGGCCAGAAAAATTCCAGGCCTCAGTACCACAGACGTTGGACAGCACTTCCTTTTGGGCTGAAAATACAAATTACAGAAGGACCCCTTATCCAGAAAACCACAGGTCCAGAGCATTCTTGATAACAGATCCCATACGTCTATTTTGTTGTAGTAATGCAGTAGATTAAGGAAAGCTAACACTTGATTGGTTGCTTTGGGTCCAGTGAAAGGACCAGTCTCACTGGGAGAACTTCTTTATACCAACAATATAGTGGAAATAACAGGTAAAATACAGTAATGCAGTAGATTAAGGAAAGCTAACACTTGATTGGTTGCTATGGGTCCAGTGAAAGGACCAGTCACACTGGGAGAACTTATTTATACCAACAATATAGTGGAAATAACCGGTAAAATACAGTAAGCGACAACATCACAACAAATATATTCTGTACCTTATATGTGTATCCATGCTGTTTATGGAATTGTCTCTTGGCTTATGTTCCTTATTAAGCTCTGTGGGTATGTGGCCATCCGCAACTTGTGTTTCTGTCCCACCTAACTGCTGCCTTCCAAGATCTCTTATTTTGTCCAGGAACGATACAACCGGTGGAGGCATCCGTCTGTACAAAATTGAAAAGAAAAAAAAAAAACTTAGCATAAATTCTGTAGATCAGTGACCCCCAACCAGTGGCTCATGAGCAACATGCTGCTCACCAACCCCTTGGATATGGCTCCCAGTGGCCTTGAGCAGGTGCTTATTTTTTAATTCCTAGTATGGAGGCAAGTTTTAGTTGCATAAAAACCAGGTGTTCTGTCAAACAGAACCTCATGTAGGCTGCCACTCCATATAGGGGCTACCAAATAGCCAATCACACCACTTATTTTGCACCAACCAGGAACATTTCTCATGCTTCATTGCTCCCCTGCTGCAGTGGGAATATTTTCATTTAGGAATCTGTAATGGGTTTACCTGTCTCTGTTGTCGATCCAAAGAGCATTACAGAAACTGAGGCTGACTGTCATCACAAGCAAAGCCAACACAAGACCTCCATGTGCAACCATGACTCTAAAACGGAAAGCAAAGGGAAAAATAAATACACTAATTAGAGTTTTCACAGCGTTGCAGTTAAACAATGAGAGAGCAACATCCTCTGAGATTTCTACAGTTACATTGTTAGCGTCAGATACTAAAGACTTG
This sequence comes from Xenopus borealis, assembly GCA_024363595.1. Classification (NCBI taxonomy): domain Eukaryota; kingdom Metazoa; phylum Chordata; class Amphibia; order Anura; family Pipidae; genus Xenopus; species Xenopus borealis. The sequence goes on along the minus strand of CM044443.1, from coordinate 122,629,222 downwards.
GACAATGGGCAGTGCAAAGGATGGTGTTACAGCCCTACGTAGTTTAGTTCCTGAGGATATTTAGAATGAACAATAAGAAGGGAAGACAGTATCTCCAATTAAAGGTTATTGTGTACTTCTCCGTGTCTTATGCAACCTTCAGGGATCAACTTGTAACCCGAACACCTTAATCCGTTAATGAGCATAACGGTTCCCGCCGAGAGCCTTTCACTAGATAATTCCAGTTCCTGAGTTTTAATGACTTCCAGTGAAATCCGCATTAAAACTGGTTAATGCAATAGAATTATGCTTGTCATTATTTCTATAATATTTATTTATATATATATATATATATATATATATATATATATATATAAGAAGTATGCTTTTGAAACTGATTTCATATTCTACGTTATTTTTGTAAAATATTCTATTTGTATTAAATGTGTTTGTTTATTGAGATGTATGTATTCTGTTTTACATTTCGCACAATATTTTAGGCAAAGGGGCTATAACATGGCTTATACGGGTATGGGATCCTGTTATCCAGAAAGCTCCAAATTACGGAAAGGCTGTCTCGTATAGACTCCATTTTCTCCAAATTATTCAGATTTTTAAAAAGGATTTGCTTTTTTTCTGTAATAATGAAACAATGACTTGTACTTGATCCCAACTAAGAAATAATTCATCCTTATTGGAAGCAAAACCAGCCTATAGGGGTTTTGCAGTATTTACATGATTTTCTTGTGGAGTTAAGGTATGAAGATCCAAATTACAGAAAGATCCGTTATCTGGAAAACCCCAGATCCCAAAAATTCTGCATAACAGGTTTTATACCTGTGTATAATGTGTGTGCATTTTTATAATTTGTAAACTGCCTGATCAGTTGCCTAATTTCATATTTTCTTAATATTTCTTCAATTCCATATTTTGTGAGTGTTAACATCCAAAATATACCTATACTGATATTTTTAAGTTCTTACAGGTGTCCTCCACCCAAAAACATTTTTTCCACATTGAAAAAACATGTGATTCTAGTAAGTACGTTGTAAATGTATTTGCTACTGAAAGCAGTATTTGTCTGACAGGTTACGTTCTCTGCACTCATGGCTCCGACTCCTGAACCATTGTAGTAAAAGCCTGCTCACTGACACTGAAGGGGAGAACTGTTATCAACTGCGTTGTTTCAGATATCAAACAGGCAGAATGGCGTTCAGTTGCAATTACACTTACAAATAATTAAAATTTCGCCACCATCTACTCTACTGGTTCTAACTTATTGGACAGTATGTGAAACAAACTAACTTACTGTATATTTTTAAAAAAAAAAATCAAGTTTTTAAGTTAAAAAATCACTGTTTATCAAAAGTTGAAAAAAATAGGGATACAGACCAATTGTTGTTCCGACTTACGCCTTTCTTACCTCCCAGGTACGAAACGCGTTCAGTGCCTATGACTAAGTACCTGGGAGGTACGAAATGCGTAAGGCGGAACAACAATTGGTCTGTATGCCTATTTTTTTTTAAACTTTTGATGAATAAACTGTGATTTTTTTAACTTAAAAACTTTTTTGGAATATATTCAATATGTTAGTTATGCATGCCCTTGGAACTGGGGGCTATATTCCAATTTAATATGACCCTTTAGACTGGCCCTATACGATTGCGGCATGAGAGGGCTATTACAACCTCGGAGTATGTGAAAGAAGCTAATTAATTAAAAGAATACCTTGGAATGGAAAAAAAACCATCAATTGTTTTTTTGGTGGAAAGATAATTTTTGTGCATTTGTGTTCCAGGTGGTGGATTTAATAGAAAGGTTGCAAATACTGTATATCTAAGCAACATTAAAAATCTCCAGCAATTCCCCCCCGAGACCTATTATTTATATCATCTATTCTATAAAATACATAGGGGCAGATTTAAAAAATCCGTGTGAAGAATTCGAAGTTCGAATTCGAATCTTCGAATATGCAAATTAGGCAAATTCGACCATCGAATTCGAAAAATTCGAATATTCGAATAAAATTTCATTAGAATATTCGACTGTTCGATGGTCGAAGTGCTTCCCCTATTCGACCACCTAGTTCGTCAGATCCAAGCTGCCGAATTGGGGACCATTATTTTTGATCGAATAAAAAAAATTCAAACGATCGATAAAATCATTCGAATCGATCTAAATTTTTCTGTTCGATCGATCGAATTGCAGTAAAATCCTTAAATCGAATTCGAAGGATTTTACTTCACATGGTCGAAATTCGACCAATAGTAAATCTGCCCCCATAGTCTTTGGAACTGTAAAAGTGTTTCCTTGCCCTTTTCTATACACACACATTTGGCTCAGGACTGGTTCTATTCCAGAGCAGTCACGCTGCAACCCCCTATTAAATTGCATCAGAAAATGCCTCTCGTTACAGCAGAATCAGCAAGCCTCTACCCGCCGCTGAGAGATTTACAATGAGTTGTGGTTAAGGTGTGTGTGTGTGTCCTAATGGGGTGGTGCTCTGGCTGCTTCATTAGTTCAAAAGAGCCGAAGCTATGCATTTATTGGGCTAAAATCTCTCAATTCATATCTCTAAATTTGATTTAAAATGAAAATAAATAAATAAAACCAGAAAAAAACACAGAATCTTAACCACATGGGCAGAGCTTGGCGGCAAAATTATTCAAAATTCTTCATATTGGGGGGGACTTTTAGGTAATACAACTGTTTTATATATATATATATATATATGGAAACTGATTTTTGTGTCTTTCTTGGTTATACAGAGATTGAGCTTATTATTACGATAAAACTTTTATCTGATTTTGTTGCAAGATATCAACATTTGTCATGTAATATTCTGCAATATACCTAAGGCTTAAGATAATTCGAAATATTCAATACCTTCTGTATATAATAGAAATCATTTGCACCGCTTACCTTTTGGAATCTTTAAACAAATCCTTAGAATCCCCAGGTCCTAAGCACAGTAGTTGGACAAGTAGCTGCTGGTGGCAAGATCTGTCCCGTTTTGCTAGCAGCTGTGCTGCAGTCTCTTTTATATCTTTGCCTGACGTCTGACCTGGTGAAAGGAAGAAGGAGAGGGGGGCACGTGCTTGGTGATGTCACACCCACGGGGGCATAAGCAAATGACTCACATATACTGGAGAAGTGCATTGTTTGGAGCATGTTAATGCATAGCTGTCAGCCCTGAGCTTTGCTGGCTCTTCACACGAAACTTTAGGTATTCATGAAGGCAAATGCAACCTTGCTAGTAATCATGTAGGCATGAACCTGGTACAGGCTGCCCAATGGCAACAGGTTTGCAGCAACAGGCTGCTGCATTCTACCTATGCAGAAACAAATGAGAAAAAGGTATCTGCTAATAAAAGGGTTACAGTCGTATGGAAGTGGCAGCCTATGGTGCGGGTGCAAGGGCTAAATCACCGTAGGACCCCCAACAGACCTGTTGATCGTAAATTGTGACAATTGTTTATTTGCTTATCTTAAATGGTTATAAAAGTATCTAAGTGCACCTGCCCCATATTCTGGGCTGAAAGCCAATTAAGTTTCAAAAACGTTGTATCTTTTTTTCTGGCTGTTCAGTGCAGGAGATCGAAGAGAAAGTCCGGACATTTCGATAACAATCCAGGAATGTGGGTTGAGCTGTCAAAATTGGGACAGTCCCGCGAAAAACAGTTGGGAAGCATGCCTTGTCCTGGTTAAAAAAATAAAGTGTAATGTGCAGGAAGCATTTAATGGTTGCCATAGGCAGGCATTAAATACAGGGTATCCGGGGACTTGTGCATATGCCCACCACCCATGCCCTCCAAATACAGCACTGCTCAATGTAAGCAACTTTGTATTCAAAGTAGAATGCATCTGTTTGCACTCTATTCTAGGAGCCTAAAGAGCTGCACCTTGGGTGCAAAAGGAAAAAATAAATAAAACGGAGCCTGTTTTTGTACTTTGGGCGTTTCCCCTGGTAAAGCAAATAGTGCCTTTGGTCCTCTGTTGTTTGGAGAATTGGGTACTTTTACTGAGTCTCAAAGGCACCCCAGTGTATATGATGCCTATCTAACAGGGCAAAGTTGTATATTTGTGTTCCCTGCTGTAATGTTGCATGGTAATAATAATAGCTAAATGTAGCACTCCTGTATATTAGTCTGCTCACAATGACACATGCCCATATATACAGCTAGGGACGCCATTAGAAATCACAGGCAACCGTACAACATTTTTGGGCCCCCCTGGGCCCTGCCCAATCTGGCCCCCAAGCTCCAACCCCAGATCCCACCCACTCCACACCATTAAAAGACTGTTAAAAACAGTACCCCCCCCCCACAAGTTATAAAAAGCCATTAATGTTCAGGGCCCCCTGAGTTAACAAAATGTTTTTTTTTAATTGGTGGCCAGGGCACTCCTACAAGCTTAAAAAATTAATTGGTGACCAGAGCCCCTTATAAATTAAAAAAACATTGGTGACAGCCCCCCCCATAAAAAATTTTTTTAGAAAAACATTGGAGCAAGGGCTACTTTTACAATAAAAAAAAACATTGGGGCATAGAGTACATAGAGTACTAAAATAATACCTTGGTGGCCAGGAGAAATTTCTAGGCTAGGGTCAGATTATACTAGGGTTGCCACCTGGCCGGTATTTTACCGGCCTGGCCGGTATTTTTGATGGTTGATTCCAATGTTATTAATAGGAAAAAAAGATAAATATATAGGAAGGCCAATTACAACAAACAAATTTATCCTTTGTATAAACGGTTTCGAAAATGATGTTTTATATCTTTAGGTAAAGTGGAGACCTGGCCTCAGGCCAGTATCAATGATTACTTAAGAAGAAAGAAAAGAAGAAGAATACCCCACTTTGTCTCTCATATACTACTAGTCACTGGGTATATGCCCTTGTGAATTAAGGAATTGGCTAAAAAGGAAATTAAGCCAACTCAAATTAAATAGAGTGAAGTTCCATTTACTTAAATCAATTCATTAGTGACTCATCAAAAATTTATTAGATATTACTAAAGTGCTTTACGAAGAACGCCTTGATAAAGCGAAATTTTAGCGAAACGCGTTGGCGGTTTATAACCTTGATTTTTCTTTTAAATAATTCTGGTTGAATATAGGGGTGGGAATTGGGAGAGTGCTCAAGGGATTACTTGAAACTATTTCTCATTTACCAGGAGGCAGCGGATTTGTGGTTTTATAGGATATCTTATTTCTTGTTGAAGTGGCAGGGTTTAGGTAATAACTGAGACCACAGTCCCGGATTCTCTGCCTACTCCACCTTTGTGGTGTCCCAGGGAAGAAATTTAATAGGCAGTAGCTTTTGGGACAACTCCACCTCTCTTTTATTTTCCTTTTCCTACTATCTTGTATGAACTTGAGCATTAACTTATTGTAATGTTTTTATCTAATTAATTGTAGTCATTGGATTAATTGATATACCCTGATTATTGAAATATTTTTAGCACAGATAAATTATTATTTTTTACTATTTATTCACTATTTAATAACTTATTGCTAACTACAATTGATATAAATCCTTTTTAACAATTTTTTGGGCTGAGAATTATTCTCGCATTAATGAATTGTTATTAATTTAAGTATAATTAATTAAGCACGGCACTTTAGTAATATCTAATTAATTTTTGACTAAACCAAATGAGTCACTAATGAATTGATTTAAGTAAATGGAACTTCACTCTATTTAATTTGAGTTGGCTTAATTTCCTTTTTAGCCAATTCCTTAATTCACAAGGGCATATAACCAGTGACTAGTAGTATATGAGAGGCAAAGTGGGGTATTCTTCTTCTTTTCTTTCTTCTTATATAGGAAGGCCGGTATTTTTTTCAAGAAAAGTTGGCAACCCTAGATTATACAGATCTGGATCTCCTCCAATAACTCATTTGGGAGGCCTTCCTGTAAATCTGCTGATGCTCAAGTGGACTCATTGCTCCTCAAACAGTGATTTTTCATTGTTCCGGTTAGAGCTTTTTCTGTTTAACATTCACAGATAGGTAATCTTTGACGTCACCTGTAACATGAATTTAATTTCAGTAGTCATGTTTGGATACGTGTGTCCTGGGTGAAGAATAAGAGAGAACAACTGCACTAGGGTGTGTCTTGTTGCGTGTCAACCCATTGTACCATCAAAAGCAGTTCTGTCTCAATGTAGCATGCAGCAGCAATGACTCTATAAGATAATAATTCAGAAAGGGCTGATTCACATTCATGTTAACTTATCAATAGTGAGGGGCGAATCTATTCGCCAGGCACGAATTTGCGGCGAATTCCCGCGATTCGTGAAACGCCAGTGAAAAGTCACCTGTTGAAAAAATGAGACGCACGTAAAAAAAAAGCGACGCGTGGCAAAAATGGCACGATGCAAGCCAAAAATTACGCGTTGCGCGCCACGTGACAAAAATTACCCACGCCAAAAATTACTAGATGCGCGTCAAAGATGAAAATCAAAAATTATCAAAAATTATCAAAAAATCAAAAATGAGAAGCGACTCGTTTCACAAATTTTTCACCAATTTTTCAGCGAAACAGGATATATTCGCCCATTGGCCTTCATCTGATCTTTTTTTTTACAGTTTTTAAATTATTTGCCTTCTTCTTCTGACTCTTTCCAGCTTTCAAATGGGGGTCAGTGACCTCATCTGGTAAACAAATGCTCTGTAAGGCTACACTTGTATTATTATTATTGCTACTTTTTATTAATCGCCTTTATGTTCAGGCCTCTCCTATTCATATTCCAGTCTCTTATTCAAATCACTGCATGGTTATTAGGCTAATTTGAACCCTAGCAACTAGATGGTTCAAACTGCAAACTGGAGAGCTGCTGAATTAAAGGCTAAATATCTCAAAAACCACAAATAATAAAAAACAATTGTAAATTGTCTTTAAAATGTCTGCTAAAAGTTAATGTAAAGGTGAACAATCCCTTTCTCAAGCATGGTGATGATTCTGGAACACTGTGTTCTAATAGGATATCAGGGCTCATTTAATGATAAAAGCAACAATCTGATATGGGCATATGCTAGAACTGTGCTCAAACCCACTATTTTTCTTTTTCCCAGGAATCTGATTGTATCTGCAGTTCATTAGGAATATTATTATAAATCCGCTTGGGTCTGCACCAGGGTCAGCAAAGAAGCAGATACTGTATATGTTCCCCATGGAGAGCTAAAATAAAAAAAAACATGGTTACAATTTATTTATTTTTTCCAAAGAAAAAATGAAGACCTTCATATTTTTACTAAGCAGGTGAGGTCCCAATATGTGATGGGAAGACTAAACGGTACCTGTGGCATAAACCGGGTTCATTTTTTAACTTAGCAATGCAGAATTTGGAGTGTGGTTAAGTCTTTTAAAGGGCAAGTCAACCCTAAAATAAAATAAAAAAATTGCCTAACGCAATTTTACAAAATTCTAAGCAAATTTCCAATAAACACAAATGGTCAGTGTTTTTAAAGTTACTTGTAAAAACAATTGCTATTGAAAGCAGCATTTGCCTAACTCCTGGTTGTTACTTTTCAAACAATGTTGCAAATGTCTGAGTTCCCCAGCAGCAAAGATAGGTCTGTTAATCAGCTGCCTTGCTTAGTTGCTTAGAATTGGTTTTTCTGTTATTAGACAAATGTTTATTTTGGGGCTGACTTATTTACGTTGTTAAATGGTTGTTTCACCCTTAAGTTAACTTTAAGTTATAAAATGGCTAATTCTAAGCAACCTTATAGTTTTTAAATTATTTGCCTTCTTCTTCTGACTCTTTCCAGCTTTCAAATGGGGGGTCAGGGACCCCATCTGTAAGGCTACAGATTTGTTGTTATTGCTACTTTTTATTACTCATCTTTCTATTCAGGTCCTCTTCTACTCATATTCCAGTCCCTCATTCAAATCAGTGCATGGTTGCTAGGATAATTTGGACCCTTGCAACCGGATTCCTATAATATAAATGTTTATGTATATAAATGTTTTCAAGGACCGGGGGCAGGCTCCAGGGGGTCAGCAGGGGTTAGGAGGGGGGTCGGCGGGGGTTGACTGGAGTCAGGAGGGGGGGGGGGGGGGGGTCGGTGTCCAATTCGACGCACCGTGTAAAGTCTCCATGGCTCACTCCAGGACTGCCAGCAGTCCGGTTCTGGGCCGCAGTCCGGTGGTTGGGGACCCCTGCTCTACATCATAGTAAAAGTTAATTTAAAGGTGAACAGCCACTTTAAACCGACCCTACTAAGGGTTATTTATGGTTTATAAATAATTTATTGTAGGGCCAACTTCAGGGAGGAGTTATGGTCCTTAAAGGTATTCCCCTGTCATGGGAAAAAAGTTTTTTTCAAAATACATCAGTTAATAGTGCTGCTCCAGCAGAATTCTGCACTGAAATCCATTTCTCAAAAGAGCAAACATTTTTTTTTAATATTTAATTTTGAAATCTGACATGGGGCTAGATATTTTGTCAATTTCCCAGATGCCCCAAGTCATGTGACTTGTGCCCTAATAAACTTCAATCACTCTTTACTGCTGTACTGCAAGTTGAAGTGATATCACCCCCTCCCTTTCCCCCACCCAGCAGCCTAACAACAGAACAATGGGAAGGTAACCAGATAACAGCTCCCTAATACAATATAACAGCTGCCTGGTAGATCTAAGAACAACACTCAATAGTAAAAACCCATGTCCCACTGCGTTACATTCATTTACATTGAGAAGGAAAAACAACAGCCTGCCAGAGAGCAGTTCCCTCCTAAAGTGCTGGCACAAATCACATGACCAGGGGCAGCTGGGAAATTGACAAAATGGCTAGCCCCATGTCAGATTTCAAAACTGAATATAAAAAAATCTCTTTACTCTTTTGAGAAATGGATTTCAGTGCAGAAGTCTACTGGAGCAGCACTGATGCGTTCTGAAAAAAACATGTTTCCCTTGACAGTATCCCTTTAAGATGCCACCATTGTTACTATAATCACTGCCTATGCTAAGGCGCATGCATGTTGTCCGTTGCTCAACAATCAGAGGAAGGACCCATAGAAATTCTCTACTTATATTGTAATACAGAGTGCTGGGGCCAAACAAGCGGCTGACACAGGACATGGTTCCTAAACATTTAATTGATGTTAAATTGAACAAGCCAGGACCTGGGAAAACCACCTTCAAGAACTGGTTATTTTAAGGTTTGATAGGAAATAGCATTATAAGTGGTCATTAGCTTGGTTTGGTGAAGGATGGAGAATGTCAATGTCATAAGTAGGAAGTTAGACAATAGAGTTGCAGCAGATGAAATCAGTTTTGATTAGGGATGCACCGAATCCACTATTTTGGATTCGGCAGAACCCCCGAATCCTTCCCGAAAGATTTGGCCGAATACCGAACCGAATCCGAACCCTAATTTGCATATGCAAATTATGGGTGGGAAGGGGAAAACATTTTTTACTTCCTTGTTTTGTGCCAAAAAGTCATGTGATTTAGCTCCCTGGCCCTAATTTGCATATGCAAATTAGGATTCGGATTCGGTTCGGCCAGGCAGAAGGATTCGGCCGAATCCAAATCTTGCTGATAAAGGCCGAATCCTGGCCGAATCCCGAACCGAATCCTGGATTCGGTGCATCCCTAGTTTTGATTTTGCCAAAGCATTCATAAGGGTTGGGTCAGACAGGCAGATTCGGGGAGATTTAGTTGACTTGAATGAAGAATCGCCTGCGCTTATGCACTCGCAGTGCTTTGATTTCCGAAGTCGCCCGTTGTTTCCTCGTGAGGAAACTTCCGGGGACTTTGGAAATGGAAGCGCCGCAGGTGCATTAGCACAGGTGATTCTTCATTCAAGCAGACAGAAGGCAGTTCGGGGAGATTGTCGCCCCCCCAGAAGAGGCAATTAGTCGCCAGGCGACTAAATCTCCAGGAATCTGCCCCAACCCTCAAGGTTTGTTTTCGAAACGATGGTCTCTTGTTCTTGGGGGTGCTAAATAAACATGGGTAGAGAACTGGCAAAATCATTGTGCACAGAAAGTAGCTATGAATGTAATGTACTCTCTGATTGGAGTAGGGTGTAAGTACTATGTTTCAAGGTTCTGTATTGCCATGGAAAAAAAGAACAAAGGAGCTGATATACAAATAGAGGTATTGAAATGTATTTTCCAATAGCAAAAAATCTACAATTAATTTTGAACCATGTCTATTAGTGATGGGCGAATCTATACCATTTCGCTTCGCGGAAAAATTTGCGAATTTCCAGCGAAATTCACTAATTGATGAAAATTTAGCAAAACGAGTTGCGTATCGTTTTCGGCGCGCGTCACGTTTTTTTCGGCACCTATCACGTCGTTTTCGATGCCTGCGAATTTTTGGTAGGCGAAATTTATTTGCCGAGGGCGAATCTGCGCCTGGCGAATAAATTCGCCCATCACTAATGGCTATGACTACATATCTTTTATATGAAATGCGCCAGGGCTTTGATGTTTTCAAACTTCTGAAATAAAGTCTCTTGCTGATTTCATCTTCAATTACAATTCCTGTTATCCGGAGTGCTCGGGACCTGGGGTTTTCCAAATGACAGATTTTTGGATCTTGCTACCTTAAGTCTAGTAAAAAATCATGTAAACATGAAATAAACCCAATAGGTTTTGCTTCCAATAAGGATTAATTATATCTTAGTCTGGATCAATTACAAGCTACTGTTTTATTATTACTGAGAAAAAGGGAATCATTCTTAAAAATTTAGATTACTTGGATAATATGTCGTTTATGGGAAACCGCCGTTCTGTAATTTGGAGCTTTCTGAATCTGTACAGGTGTGGGACCTGTTATCCAGAATGCTCGGGACCTGGGGTTTTTCAGATAATTGATCTTCTGTAATTTGAATCTTCATACCTTAAGGATAGAACTACACAGACGATTCAGGTCTATTTTCGGTGGATCCGACGCTGGGCGACAAGACGGATGCGACAAGTTCCTGTCGCATCCAACTTGTCGCAACATTAAATAAACCCAATAGGCTGTTTTTACTTCCAGTAAGGATTAATTATATTTTAGTTGGGATCAATTAAAAGTTATTGATTTATTATTAATAAGTTAAAGGAAATCACTTTTAAAAATTAAGATTAGTTGGATAAAACTCAGTCTATGGGAGACGGCCTTTCTGTAATCTGGAGCTTTCTGGATAATGGATCCCATACCTGTACAAGATGGAAAATGATTGTTATCTACTGGAAATTGCACTTGAAACCCTTGTAACAAACCTCCAAGGTCTTCATGCTTAAAGGGCAAGGAAAGTGTAAAATAGAATAAGGCTAGAAATGCTGTATTTTGTATACTAAACATAAACATGAACTTACTGCACCACAAGCCTAATGAAACAAATGATTTATGCTTTCAAAGTTGGCCACAGGGGGCTGTCATCTTGTAACTTTGTTATACATCTTTGCAAGACAAAGACTGTGCACATGCTCAGTGTGGTCTGGGCTTCTTAGGGATCATCATAAATGATCAAAAAACAAAGCTGCTTGAGTTCTGCATGGCTGGTAAGTAATGCGGGGGCTCCCCCTGCTGTTCATAATATGATTGTTTCCCTGCCAGAAGTTAGGGACCATCTCACAATTACTATCCACCGCACTAAATGAAGGGAGAATTTCACTGCATACAGCCAGGTTTCTTATAAAAACGGTAGACATTTTTTAATTGAAGTATATTGGAGATAGATTTCTTTTTCATTAAAGAAAGTAAAAAGTAAAAATTGGATTTTATTTATTTTCCTTTCCTTGCCCTTTAACCTAGCAGGATACTAAGTGGCCACTTATAGCCAGTTTGGGGCTTTTACCCTTCTGAGCCCTGCTGTATATTATCTACGTGAAACATATCTCATCTCAGTTTCCTATTTACCAGCTCATGCTATACATTTAAATCATATCTAATATGTATTTGTACATCCTGTTCCATCCACTAAATAAATATTTTGAAAGCAATAAAATCAGTGTAAAGTAAGATGGTATTTGGGGAAGGCAGACAAATTGAATGCTTAAATAAGATACATGCTCTTTACAAATCCATTATCCTTTAGTGGTTTGTATCATAAAGCATTCATAGCTGGACATCTATAGCAAGACAACTGTCACAGCCGCATGTTGGCTGCTTTATGCACATAATGATATTGACTGTAAGTATCTCCTATTTGTGAGGAGCTCTTACTGTGTGTACACAAGCCATTTGTTTCTGAGTCTAATTATGGAGACCAGCAGATATAATGGCCATATCATTTCTTTATTGGTTAGCACTGACAATGTGTGGTTGATCTGCAAGCTCAGGGCCTTTTAATAGAATATCCAGCCAGTGTTGTTGGTTATGCTAAGAGAGTAGCTAGAAGGCAATGAACTGCATTGCAAAACCTGAGGTACATCCACCAAGCCCCACACTTAGGGTTGCCACCTTTCCCTGTGGCTGAAGCCGGACGGGGGGCGGGCCCGTGACGTCGGTGGGCGGGCCCGTGACGTCATGGGGCAGAGCTATGATGCCGCGATCACGGATTGGCCAATCGCGACTTCAATCAAGCTAATCCCGCCCGGTTTTCCTTATTTGGAAAACCGGGCAGGAAGCATAGTTAGGCTTTAGTTCTCCTTTAAACCAGTGTGGGTAGGGTTGCCACCTGTCCGGTTTTGACCCGGACAGCCGGTATTTTGAAGGGCTGCCCGGGTCAAAACCGGACAGGTGGCAACCCTACCCACACTGGTTTAAAGGAGAACTAAAGCCTAACTAAAGAAGTGTGTATAAATGTTGTACATGATGTTTTGTGGTTGTGTACCAGCCCAAGGCAACCACAGCCCTTTAGCAGTAAAGATCTGTGTCTCCCCAGTAGATGCCCCAGTAGCTCCCCATCTTCTTTTCTGCTGATTCACTGATTCACATGCTCTGTGCTGCTGTCACTTACTGAGCTTAGGGACCCACTCACGATACACAGTTGTGCCCAAAAGTTTACACACCCTGGCAGAATTTATGATTTCTTAACCATTTTTCAGAGAATATGAATGATAACAAAAAAGCTTTTCTTTCACTCATGGTTAGTGATTGGCTGAAGCCATTTATTGTCAAACAACGGTGTTTTCTCTTTTTAAATCATAATCACTACACAAACTACCCAAATGACCCTGATCAAAAGTTTAAAGGGTTAGAATGGCTATTAAAGGTAACCATCTTCACCTGTGATCTGTTTGCTTGTAATTAGTGGGTGTGTATAAAAGGTCAGTGACTTTCTGGACTCCTGACAGACCCTTGTATCTTTCATCCAGTGCTGCACTCATGTTGTTTTGGATTCTAAGTCATGGGGAAAGCAAAAGAATTGTCAAAGGATCTGCGGGAAAAGTTAGTTCAACTCTATAAAACAGGAAAGGGATTTTATTCAAATATTCAATGGTCGAATAACTTCCCCTTTACATTTTTATTCGACCACCTACTTCTCAAGATCAAAGCTACCGAATTAGATATCATTATCTTTGATCGAATATAAAAAATACGGCCGATTGCTTAAAATCGTTCGAATATTCAATTCGATTTGAATATTCAATCGATCGAATTTTCTATATTCGATCAATCGAATTGCGGTAAATTCCTTCGAATTATTTTAGCATTCGAAATTCGACCAATAGTAAATCTGCCCCTAAATGTCAAATGAAAGAAAAGTTTTTGTGTTGTCATTCATATTCTCTGAAAAAGGGTTAAGGAATCATAAATTCTGCCAGGGTATGTAAACACAACTGTACAGTACAAATAAAATAGAAATGTCACAATAGAAGGCTGATTTAGTACAATAAGTACAGATAATAATTACATGTCAGCTCAGAAACCAGTGCAATTAGCTGCATCAGAATTTAATAATCAGCCCTCTGGCATCATCTTACAGACAAACCTCATTTTCTGCTAATTGGGCCCCACAGCAAATTCAAGTTAGGGCCTCAAAACATTGCCAAATTGACCACATCTACCCAGATATATTGAAGATGCTCATTAATTATGGTCTTAATTGGTCCTCTGCACTTCTGCCCCCCCCCAACAACTGTTGGGCGGCTCCCTGCTTTTCACCAATCCCAATGGTCTGTTGCTCACAATAGGTATATAGACATTTATCCCATTAGATTTAAGGAGCAATTGCAATATAATGGGGGCCAGCAACATTACACATGCAAGGATTCAGTGATATGTATGGCTAGCCTTACACTGTGAATTGCTAGTGTTTTAGGGTTAAAAAATCCAGTTATTTGTTCCCAAGGATTATGCTTATGTCCCAGTGACTCACACCTGGGGGAAATTCACGTGAATAGGTCGAAGTTCGATCGAATTCCATCGAATTCCGGTCGTACGATATAATCGGACGATCGAATATGCAAATTTGGCCACTTCAACCATCGAATATGCAAAATTCGAATAATCAAATAGATCGAATGATCGGATATTCGATAATTCGACCATTCGATGATCGAAGGACTTTAACTTTAAGATTTTCTTCGACTGCCTACTTCGCCAGATTGAACCTACCGAATTGCAATAGAAGCCTATGGGAATCCCCCCATAGGCTTTTTTTTCAAACACCTGCTCGAATACCATTCGCATGATAAAACGCCTCGATCGTTCCAATCGTACAAATTTTTTGAGCGATCGGAGGAAATAGTTCGATTTTTTGGTGAAATAGAACGATCGGTATTCGATGGTACGATATCATCGAGGAATCGAATATCGAGGAAAAAATAGCCTAAAACTCTTCGATAAGCCTTCGAGGATTTTTAAGTGAATAATAGTAAATCTGCCCCCTAGTAACGCATTTTAACTCTGACCTGCAAACCTGGGTCTGCAGCTGTTTTATCAATAAACTCATGCATTACCACTAATTCCATAGTTTAAAAATTCTAACTGTATTGTAATGTGTTTAAACCAAAGCAAACAGGGGGTCTGGTAGCAGTATGGGGGGTCTGCACTGTGATGGAATAGTTCAAATGACACGTCCAAGATGACAGCAGCAAGCTATTAAAAGAGGATTAGCCAATAAGCAGCTGATTGTTTAAACAGTATTATCCTTTATTAGGGCATGAAGGAGAGCCGTTCATAACACCTCACCAGTAGTATTGAAGAATTGACTGGTAATGTGATATTATAAACATTTGCGTAGTATCCTTGAAATCACATGCCCTGGTCATGAGCACAACTATACGACCTTTCACCCACGCGTCCCTAGAATGGAGCGAGTACTACTTGCCTTGGAATTCCATTTCCATTGGACGGCACGTGCTTAGAAGCCCCACAGCGCATAATCCCTGAGAAATGGTAGACCCCCATATTCTCCTTCTATTCTACAGTTAAAATAAAATTTATGGTAGAAGTTTACCTTGAATGACATTTTTTATTCTTAACACATGGGGATCATATCATAATCTCTCTAATGCTTTATTTAGCAGTAGGTTTTTTCAGCTGACACAAGGTCACCCATTCCGATTAGAAGAAAAGAGGTTCCGCCTAAATATTCAGAAGGGTTTTTTTTTACAGTGAGAGCTGTGAAGATGTGGAATTCTCTCCCTGAATCAGTGGTACAGGCTGATACATTAGATAGCTTTAAGAAGGGGTTGGATGGTGTTTAGCAAGTGAGGGAATACAGGGTTATGGGAGATAGCTCATTATACAAGTTGATCCAGGGACTGGTTCAATTGTCATTTTGGAGTCAGGAAGGAATTTTTCCCCCTCTGAGGCAAATTGGAGAGACTTCAGATGGTTTTTTTTTTACTTCCTCTGGATCAACTAGAGCACCAGCGTATTCTGCAGCGCTGTACAATGGAAGGGTATATATCTGGTTGCTAGGGTCCTAATTACCTTAGCATCCATGCATTGATACTAATAAGAGACTGGAATATGAATAGGAGAGGCCTGAATAGAAAGTTGAATAACAAAAAGTAGCAATAACTATTAGTTTTTAGCCTTACAGCGCATTTGTTTTTTTGAAAGCTGGCAAGAGTCGGAAGAAGAAGGCAAATAATTCAAAAACTACAAAAAAGAAAAAATGAAGGCAACTTGAAAAGCTGCTTAGAATTAGCTTCCCTATAAGATATTAAACGTTAACTCCACCGCTTTACGACTTAGTTTAAAAAAATGATTATTTTGCATTGGATATATTTATAATTGTCTTTACTTCAGTTACTTCTTCTTTACTCCTTTCAGGTCTCTAGTCAGATTGTGTTTGTTAACCATGTGCCTATGTAAGCAGACTTTCAAATCCCATTTGCTGTGTATATATGCATAAATGAAATGTATAGTTAGGGGTAAGAGCAGAAGTAAGCTCAAGGAGGGCGGCATAGGGTCTGATTGTAGTCAGGGTCGGACTGGGGGGCCCAACCGGGACTGCTGTCCTGGGTCCCCTCTTGCCCCCCCACCCCACTACTGTGACTTGGCGCTCATATGCGTGAACGGCACCACTCAACACGCATGCGGGAATGGCGCTCGCATGGGCAGAGGCGATGTGTGGCATCAGAAAAATTTTCATCGCTGCATGACACTGAAAAATGTTTTTTTTTTTTAAAGAATTTTTTAATTTACAGTAGGTTGGCAAATATTGTCAGAGGGGGCCTGGCCTGGCGGGGGCCCATGAGGGTCGGGCCCACCGGGTTTGTTCCCTGTGTCCCACCAGGCCAGTCCGGCCCTGTGCAGAGGTGTCAACAAAGAAGGGGCTGAAACCCCAAAAAAGGTGGCCATACAAGGGCAGATTAATGGAGAACTTAAGTCGTAAAAATGAATATGGCTAAAAATGCTATGCTTTATATACTGAACTTATTGCACCAGTCTAAAGTTTCAGCATCTCAATAGCAGCAATGATCCAGGACTTCAAACCTGTCACAGGGGGTCACCATCTTGGAGTAAGTGACAGCAGCACAGAGCATGTGAACCAGTGAATCAGCAGAAAAGAACATGGGGAGCTACTGGGGCATTTTTGGAGGTCCATATCTTTACTGCTAAAGCTCTTTGGTTGCCTGGGGCTGGCACAGAAGTTCAAAACATAATGTACAACACTTTTACCTACTTTATTTTATCTTACCTGCTGATATTGCTCTTTAGACCGATTGGGCAGCTTATCTGCCCATGTGTGGGGGCTTCTGGTGGGTCTCCCTGATCGATATTAGGCCAAAAATTGGTCTGATATCGATTGGGCAGATTTGATTCTTCGTGTGATCAAGCATAGCATTGGTCAATGTTAAGTGAAAGACAATTTACTATAAATCAGGCATTAAAGTGCAATAACCGCAACGCGTACTGCCGAGATCTGGGTCAGTTTAATGTGCCTGGGGCGTCAGGTTTTCCCCGTGCTATGACTGACAGCTTAGAGGTCTAGAAGCATTGTATCCTTTCCTCGCTCTCCCTTTAATGTTTGCTATGTACTGAATCCCAAGCACAAGGCACGACACCATGCCAGCAATTCTTAGCCTTTCAATGAAACAAATTAAGAATCTCCTCGAGGCACAGACAGACGGATATCAGGGACAACTAAAATAAACAGGGATGGAAAACATTTGATAGCAATAAAAGAAATCTACTGTGGCAACTACGGGGCGTATCTAAGGTCTAGAGACAATAGTAACACAGCAGCTTCCAGCTTTGTATTAAAGATAAAGAACATTATCCTTTACAATGGCCTGGCTACATTTTACTTGGTACAGGGGAGTACTTATGTTACATCTAGTATTATTACATATAGTTACAGTAAGTTAGTACTGTATCTATAGTAAGTTAGCTTGAAAAAAGACACACATCCATCAAATTCAATCTTTTAAAGGGAAACTGTCATGGGAAAACAAGTTTTTTTTAAAAAATGCATCCGTTAAAAGTGCTGCTCCAGTAGACTTCTGCACTGAAATCCATTTCTCAAAAAAGCAAACAGATTGTTTTATATTTAATTTTGAAATCTGACATGGGGCTAGACATATTGTCAATCTCCCAGCTGCCCATGTCATGTGACTTGTGCCAACACTTTAGGAGGGAACTGCTTTCTGGCAGGCTGTTGTTTTTCCTTCTCAATGTAACTGAATAGTACTCAGTGGGACATGGGTTTTACTATTGAGTGCTGTTCTTAGATCTACCAGGCAGCTGTTATCTTGTGTTATGGAGCTGTTCTCTGGTTACCTTCCCATTGTTCTTTTGTTAGGTTGCTGTTGGGGAAAGGGATGGGGTGATATCACTCCAACTTGCAGTACAACAGTAAAAGAGTGATCGAAGTTTATCAGAGCACAAGTCACATGACTTGGGGCAGCTGGGAAATTGACAAAATGTCTAGCCCCATGTCAGATTTCAAAATGAAATATAAAAAAATCTGTTTGCTCTTTTGAGAAATGGATTTCAATTCAGAATTCTTCTGGAACATCACTATCAACTGATGCATTTTGAAAATGTTTTTTCCCATGACAGTATCCCTTTAAGTCTATATATAACTGCTTGTTGATCCAGAGGAAGAAAACCCCAATCTGAAGCCTCTCCAATTTGCCTCAGAGGGGGAAAAAAATCCTTCCTCACTCTAAGATGGCATGGGGGGACCAGTCCCTGGATCAACTTGTACTATGAGATATCTTCCATAACCCTGTATTCTTCAAAACACATCAACTGCTGCTCCAGCAAAATCCTGCACTGAAATCTGTTTCTCAAAAGAGCAAACCGATTTTTTATATTTAATTTTGAAATCTGACATGGGGTTAGACATATTGTCTTTCCCAGGCGCCCCCAGTCGTGTGACTTGTGCTCTGATAAACCTCAGTCACTCTTTACTGCTCTACTGCAAGTTGGAGTGATATCACCCTCTACCCGCCCCCCCCCCCCCCACAGCAGCCTAACAACAGAACAGTGGGAAGGTAACCAGATAATAACACCTTAACACAAGATAACAGCTGCCTGGTAGATCTAAGAACAACACTCAATAGTAAAATCCAGGTCCCGCTGTGATACATTCAGTAACATTGAGTAGGAGAAACAACAGCCTGTCAGAAAGCAGTTCCATCCTAAAGCGCTGGCTCTTTCCTGGAAGCACATGACCAGGCAAAATGACGTATACACCAATATTAGAATTAAACAAAAAAAAATCTTGCTGGTTCAGGAATTTTTACATTGTAGAGTGAATTATTTGCAGAGTAAACAGTGTAATTTATAAATAAAAACAACATCACAGTTGCCCTTCTCTGTACCCTCTCTAATTCAGTAATGTACAACTACAGAATTGTTCCTGGTGCTTCTTGGTTTTTGCCATTTTTATGTCCTTTCAGGTTGGATACACCAACATAATATCCGGCCATATGCTTCTTGTAAGAGGAGTGCCACCTTGAAAGGAAGGCAATGAGGGTTATAAAAAGGAGGATGCCCTTAAGAAATGCAGTTATTCCTACCCAGCCTTTTCATGGGTTACTTATCTCCCCTACCAGTCTTTATTATAACGTCTGATTCATTATTCAGTTGGTAAAATAGTGTCAGTGCCATCGTTGACATTTCCTATGCAGTTTGCTGTGGTTTTCCTGTATGTATGCTGTTCTCTTATGCTCCTTATAATAACCATTTATTATTGGTGCAATATCTGGTGTAAACGGATTAAACAATGATTCAGGCTAGAAATGCCACACCATATATTTTGGGCATTTTCTGCCAGCCCTAGGAGACCACACCTCTTTAGCAGTAAGCTCTGTGGCTCCAAAATGGCCCTAGTAGCTCCCCATCTTCTTTCTGAAGAGCTAATGCTCTCGACTGCTGTTGCTTATTTGTGTATAAAGGATTCCCTCAAACATACAGTATATCCACACAGCAAAAAGTATGGGACCTGCTGTGGTGTTTATACAAATGACCTGCAGGTGTCACTGTGCACAAGACTTGTACTGTGCATACACAGGACTTTCTGTACAGTTTGAAAGTGAAGTAGGAAGTAAGGCAGTTATGTAACTAGGGTTGCCACCTTTTGCAAAGTAAAATACCGGCAGTTTGGTGGGGCCAAAAAGGGGCGTGATGTGATGAAAAAAGGGGCGTGATGTGACGCAAAAGGGGCGGAGCCACGGCGAGCGATCATCTGAAGATGAGCAAGAAAGGTAAGTTTTCATAGGATTTCAGGCAAGGCAAGGGCCTTTTTTAATGGGTATTACAAATTTACCGGCAGCTACATTGCCGGTAAATTTGTAATACCGGCCCCGGCCTTGGCTGGTGTTTTACCGGCTGGGTGGCAACCCTATATGTAACAGTACCAAAACATAACACCTGCGATCGGGTTGCCACCTTTTGTATATTGTTTTACCGGCCGTGTGGGGGCGGAGCAAAAAAAGGGGCGGATCATGACGTCACCATAAAAGGACCGTCCTGTGACGTCAAAAGGGGGTGGGCCGGTGACATTTTGGGGGCGTGGCCACGAAGCGGAGCCTGGAAGAAAGAGAAAAAGGTAAGTTTAAAGGGGATTGGGGGCTGGCCGATGGGTCTTTTTAAGGGTATTACAAATTTACCAGCAGCTACATTGCCGGTAAATTTGTAATACCGGCCCCGGCCTTGGCAGGTGTTTTACCGGCTAGGCCGGGTGGCAACCCTATTTCCGGATGATTGATCTGTCTGTAACTTGGATCTTTAAATGCCTATTAGAAAATCATGTAAACTTTAAATAAACCCAATAGGCTGGTTTTGCTTCCAATAAGGATTAATTATATCTGAGTTGGGATCAAGTAAAAGCTACTGTTTTAATATTACACAGAAAATGGATTATTATTATTATAATTACTGGCAACCAGATGGCTGAAATTGCAAACTGATTAAAAATTGCTGCTGAAAAGCCAAATAACTCAAAAACCACTGATAAAAAAAATAAATGAAAATCATTTGCAAATGGTCTCAGACCCACTCTCTACGTCATAATAAAAATTAGTTTACAGACTAACAAGATAGTAGATGGCAGTGATTGGTGTGAAAACATAGTGGATCCAAGCAGTTTTACTCAACCGTAACATAATGTTTAGTAACTGGAATGGGAATTGCCTTATTTGCAGGAATACTCGTTGCCTTATACCTTACAAAACTGAGCAAAGTTCCAGTAAGCTCTGTAATAAAATACAAAGTAATCTCACCACAACAATTCTGTTGAAACTCTTACATCATTCATCTGTCTTTGCATATTTCATATTAATTCTTGATCAGTCGGATCTTATTCTTCCGTCTGTCCCTGTAATGCCTGTGGGTTGTTTACGCTGAATGTTTTTATTGGTCCAGTCTAGCACAGCCTAAATAATAAAAGGAAATAATTCAAAATGAATCATGTAAGGAGCCAGGACAGAAAAGGAGAGAAATGCAGCTGGATTAGAATCAACAAAGCAGAGGGTATACTGTAGAAGAAATCAAAGGGGTGGTTCACCTTTAAAGGGATACCTTTCAAAACGCAACAGTTAATAGTGCTGCTCCAGCAGAATTCTGCACTGAAATCCATTTCTCAAAAGAGCAAACAGATATTTTTATATTTCATTTTGAAATCTGACATGGGGTTAGACATTTTATCAATTTCCCAGCTGCCCCAAGTCATGTGACTTGTGCTCTGATAAACTTCAATCACTCTTTACTGCTGTACTGCAAATTGGAGTGATATCACCCCCTCCCTTTCCCCCACCCAGCAGCCTAACAACAGAACAATGGGAAGGTAACCAGATAACAGCACAAGATAACAGCTGCCTAGTAGATCTAAGAACAACACTCAATAGTAAAAACCCATGTCCCACTGTGACTCCTTGAGTTAAGCATTTCGATTGTCTCGAAACTAATTGTCTATCAACTAAAAAGACCATTTCAGGCGATATTGCCAGCAAAATTGAAGGGTAGCTGCCTGCTGGCCCTGAAAACATAGATAGATTGCAATGGGAGTGATAAAGATTTTTTAACCTGGCCGATCAATTGTCGGACGAAAAATTGTACGATGTATGATCATTCGAATCCCACTAACTGCACGATAATTTGACGGATTGGTCAGACTGCACTGAAATCGGTCGTTCACCAAAGAAGAATCGTCACGTCTATGGGTAGCTTTACATTGAGAAGGAAAATCAACAGCCTGCCAGAAAGCAGTTTCCTCCTAAAGTGCTGGC
>CM044443.1:122580319-122594141 GCA_024363595.1 Xenopus borealis | reverse complement strand
TGTTTGCACAATAAATGTTTTTTCAGTATGAGGCTGCACACTTTTTGTACATGATTTAAAGTTTTAGTGTGTGGATCTGGGTGCAGCGTCTACTGTGTGAGACAGCGGGTTTTCCCAATAAATATTTAATTATATTTATTTGTTTTGAATAGCCTTAGCACAGTCCTTGCATGAGCCAGACAGCAGGCGCTAATGCAGTTGGGCTACTTTTCATGATAATAGAGGTATGGGATCCGTTAGCTGGAAACCTGTTATCCACAGAGCTCCAAAGATTGTCTCCCATACCCTCCATTTCAAAGGAGAAGGAAAGGCTTGGCGCACTTGGGGGTGCCAAATGTTAGGCACCCCCAGTTGATTGTATTGACATACCTGAAACCCCATGCGTAATAGAATCGAAAGCCAAACTTTAACAATAAAGTCGTCTATTTCGTCCAACTGCGCATGCGTTTTCCTCGGGAAATTTGAAGGAAGAAGAAGTCAGATGAGGATCTCTCCATGGTGCTCACTGGTATAACCATGGCCCGGTGCAGTTTAGGGACCTTTTGCCATAATGTTATTACTGTTGTTTTTAGGACCCAATGAATGTTTGGACCCCTATGGTCTTACAGACAAAATAAAGGAAGGCCTGTATGGCTACTCTGTATTTACCTACCACGTTCACTGTCCACTTCCAGCAAAACAACCATGGACTGCTAGAGCAACAATAGAAAATAAGGCAATTGAGTTACACGGTCCAGTTTCTGAACAATGGAAAATAGCCAAAGTGCACTCGCAGACTCTGGCCTTCGCCGGAAGAAATCACCTGGTGCACAGAAAATGGGGGAATCGGCCGCCCCCTCTTGTCCAAAGGATCCGAAAAATCACTGGCACACAGGAATAACAAGCAGGATAAATCTTGCTTAATTCTTTATTGCAGCATGCAACGTTTCGGGGTAACCCCCTTTATCAAGCATACAGAAACATAATACACAAAGCAATTTAAAGATTGAAACAAGTTGTTTCTAAACAAGCCAGGCTCCATGCCTGCATAATGTCAACTGTCTTCTGATCTGTAGCCGTCACACTACTAGATATGTATGATTTAACTTTTTGCAAATTGTGGGCTGATTATTGCTATGGCTGCATGTTTGATTGATCTCTGGATACAGTATATATTACAACTTTTACAAGGATGATATTTAATGTAGCTGTGAAGTCCTTAAAGGAGAAGTAAACCCTGTTAGCCCCAAATGCCTCCCCCCCATAGGCCCCCCTCCCTCCTCCCCCCAGCCTACCTCCCCCCGGGGCAATTGCCCCTAACTTGTTACTTACCCTTCTTTTCTAGGTGCTCTCCAGCGGAGTTCACGACACGCCATCTTTTCACCATCGGTGTACCTTGCACATGCACAGTAGGAGGCATTTGCCAGTTTCTGATCTACTGCACATGCGCCTTTTGTGACCTTCGGGTGTATGTGCAGTGGATCAGGAACCGGCAAATGCCTCCTACTGCGCATGAGCCAGATGACGCTGCTCACTACAGGAAGAAGACCTCTGGAGAGCACCTAGAAGGAGGGGTAAGTAACAAGTTAGGTAGGCCGGGGGTAGGGTTGCCACCTGGCCGGTATTTTACCGGCCTGGCCGGTATTTTTGATGGTTGATCCCAATGTTATTAATAGGAAAAAAAGATAAATATATAGGAAGGACAGTATTTTCTTCAAGAAAAGGTGGCAACCCTAGCCGGGGGGGGGGGGAGGAGGGAAAGGGACCTATGGGGGGGAGACATTTGGGGCTGACAGAGTTTACTTCTCCTTTAAATTCATGAGCCACATTCAAACTTAAAAAAAGTTGGGGAGCAACATGTGCACCAAGTATGGTTGGTTAAAAGGCGACTGGGCAATCCATTGTGTGGTGCTGGATTTCTCCTCCCTGCCTTCCTTATAGGAGATAGACAGGGAGGAGAAGTCGAGCACCGCACAATGGATCCAAAAACAAAATATGAGAATCACACACTCACATGCTGGTTGATCCCAATGTTATTAATAGGGAAAAAAAAATATATAGGAAGGCTGGTATTTAGTTTCCAGAAAAGTTGGCAATCCTAATCGTCTCCCTGTCACCTTTTCTGAAGAGGAGTGGAAGCAGAGTTTCGGTATTTCTTAACAAAGGCTTTGCGATTTAAAAGTTTTATTTGTCTTGGTGTTTATTTTTCTATGTATACTAACGAATTAAAAAAATTAAAAAAATTATGTTACTGGTCCTTTCACCTGTGCCATATAACCTTTTTTTCAATTACCGCCATTGCTACACAGCTAGGGTTGCCACCTGGCCGGTATTTTTGATGGCTGATCCCAATGTTATTAATAGGGAAAAAAGCCAAATATAGTGGAAGGCCGGTATTTTTTTTAAGAAAAGGTGGCAACCCTATACACAGCAGCTTGTTTATATGAACTATAGTAGTGTTTCTGAAACAAACAGATCAGTTTTACCAGTGCACGGCAACACTAGGGTTGCCACCCAGCCGGTATAAAGCCCTTGGCCTGGCCCCAATCTGCTGAAAACATCCCTTTTTTTTGCTGCCAATCGTCCGCCGTTGCTCCGCCCCATTCAATGGCACTGCGTGTGGTTCCACCGCTTTTGCGTCATCGCCCTGCCCCCTTTGATGTCATCACCCTCCCACTTTTGTTCCCGCCCCCACCAGCCGGTAACATTATTTTGAAAAGGTGGCAGCCGTAGCAACATTACATGACATTTTCATTACATTAACACACATTTTTTGGTGTTACTTTAAGGAGCGTATCTCATACTGGCATTGGATCTGTTTTCCGTTCCCTAGATAAAATGGCAATCTATAACTTGGATAGCCGTACCTGGTCTGCTAAAAAATTATTTGAACATTAAATAAACTCATGGATTGCCTCCAATAAGGATTAGTTATATCTTACTTAGGATTGAGTAAAAGGTACTGTTTTATTATTACTACAGGTATGGGATTCGTTATACAGAAACCCTTTATCCAGAAAGCTCCGGATTACGGGAAGTCCATCTCGCACAGACTTCATATTATCCAAATAATTCAAAATTTTAAAAATGATTTAATTTTTCTGTTTAATAATAAAACAGTAGCTTGTACTTGATCCCATCTAAGATATAATTATAATTTTCTTGTAGACTTAAAGGTATAAAAATCTAAATTAGGGTAAGATCTGCTATACAGGAACCCATGGTCCAGAGCATTCTGAATAATAGGTCCCATACCTGTACAGGGAAAAAAGAAAAGACTGAAATGGTGTTTATGGGAGATAACCTTTTTTATAATTTGGATCTTTCTGCATAACAAGTTTCCGGATAACGATTCCATACATCAGTGAATCTCTACATGAAGTCCTGAACATTGTTTGTGAGTAGCGATGGGCGAATTTTTCCCATTTTGCTTTGCTGAAAAATTCACAAAAAAAAAAACGCGCAAAAATAATGAAATCCGACATTTTCACAAAAAATTCTTGAAAATCAGATATTTCACGAAAAATTCACAAAAATCTGACATTTTCACAAAAAAAAAAAAATCAAATTTGGTAATTGACTTTGGTAATTGACGCTAGCGTTAAAGTCAATTGGGGTCCGATTTTGACGCAATCAACGTTTTGGACGAGTGTCAAAAAAATTTTCATGCCGGTGAATTTTCATGGGAGATTCGCTAATTTATTTGCCCGTGGCAAACCGCTGAAATTCACCGCAAATTCATGCCAGGCGAATTTATTCTCCCATCACTATTTGTGAGGTTGTTTGGGAAGTTTTAACTGTTAAAGGTCAGCTGAGTAATATCTCTCAACCCCTCTCAGAGTAACTTTGTCATTCCAATAAATCCAATTTAATATCCCAGTTGAGAATGATAATATCAAGTCAAGCAGAGGAGCAATGTGAGGACACACTTGGTGGCATTAGACTATTGTGAGAGTCAACATATTGTTAAAGGAAGTTATGGCGATGAATCAGAAGAAAGTGCAAGAATATGGAATTGTAAGATATCTCAGGGAATAAAGGGCATCCTGGATCTAAAAGCCTGAATACAATGACGGTGGGAATATTTTTAAGCAGAGACGTGACTTCCACTCTGACAGCTGATTCATCCAGTCTCTGTCAGCATGACTTACATATGTGCAGCAGGAGAAAAGAGGTGGAAACGTGGGAACTATGTCAGGGGTCTTTATTACATTTGTGAAGAATAGAGAAATAAAACAATAATTATTGGGTCACATGGTCAATGTGTTTTCGTTCTTTGATTCTATTGTGCTTTTGTTAACTGGTGACTGGCTACATCCAGGCAGACTTTAATGTTAGGGACTGATACACGTGCAAGAGCAGCAAGGGCCACACTTATGCACAATTAAAACCACCAGAGTCTGAATATTGTCTGCACCTAGTTCTAGGTGTAAAGTGTGGCAACAATAGGTGCAAGTCAGCTCTGTTCTTACGGGTCAGAAAGTTACACACAAGCTTCATCTGCCAGCACTCCCTAACTTGGTGACTGAGTGGCCTCCCCCTGCTGGTCCCTCACGAATACAACACTGCCAAACACAGGGAGCACTGTATTCATGTAGGATATGTAGGTCTCTGTGCAGCCCCTATGAACCTGCATGCAAACTAGAAAAAAGGCATGCTCTGTAAGACCAGCAGCGTAACAACGTGCCGCCTCCATAAAAGCCTTAGGAGAGGCCCGGCACGCATATTCGCTCTTACTCTGCCCCCCAATACCCACCCACCTCCCTGTCTGCCCCCCCCCTACTGATTGCTGATGCTTCCTGCCAGCTCTCAATTAGGAGATTTGCATAACTTAGAGGAAGAAGGACCTACATAGAGTGTCCCCTTATTTCCCAGGCCCCCCTGCAACCCCCACGGAGGTAAAAATTTTGCTCTTTATTAGAACATGATTAAAATCCAGGTTGACGTGTTTCATGTCTCTCATTTATTCGTAATTATGAGACACAAAGGGGCTGATTTACTATTGGTTGAATAGAGGGTTAAAAAAAACCTCAAATTCGACCATTGAATTTAAAGGGGAAGTAAAACCCTTCAAATATCAAATTCGAAGGATTTTACTACTATTCAATTGGTCGAACGATCGAATAAAATTAATTCGATCGAATGATTAAATAATTTGAATCGAATGATTCGAACAAATATAACCCTTCGATCGAATTTTTTTATTCGATCGAATGATTAAATCATTCGAATCGAATGATTAAATCATTCGAATCGAATGATTCGAACAAATATAACCCTTCGATCGAATTTTTTTATTCGATCGAATGATTAAATCATTCGAATCGAATGATTAAATCATTCGAATCGAATGATTCGAACAAATATAACCCTTCGATCGAATTTTTTTTATTCGATCTGAAAATGCTTTAAAACAGCTATGGGAGCTTCCCATAGGGTTTTAAAGCAATTAAGTAGGTTCAACCTGGCAAACTGGCCTCTCGAAAAAAATTTTATTCGAATCATTCGATTCTATCGAATTTTTGAAAATGGTCTCCAAAAAAGGTATTCGAAATTCGAATTCGAATCTTTTTGAAAATCCGATCGAATTTCGAATCCTTCATGTGAATTTAGTAAATCTGCCCCAATGTGTCAAGTTGGATTCTAATTGTGTTCTAATAAAGATCAACATTTTATTTAACCTGATAAAGCATTCCGTGGTCTTGCAAAACATTGCTTCTTTCTTCTGGTTTGGATTGGTGATTCTCCCCTTGGGCTCAGGGCTGCAGCACCTGGGCCACCGAAAAGTATCGGTGAGTTCAATCTTTAACTAATCACCTGCATTGTGAAGATCTGAGTGTAGCTACAGGTCTAGGGAATGTGCACCCCGACAAGCTCAATTCCAGGGAGTGTAAGCTTCTGTGAGTATAGTGCTGGACAGTGTATAATATACAAAGGGATGCCCCCCATTTTATGCATTTTGCACAATGCCCATAACCCCTAAATTCTTTGCATTCATTTGCTGACTGGTTGCTATTGGTAACTTTGGTGCCTTTGCCAGTAAATCAGCTCCTCAATGTGCCAGCGTGCTAACATTCCATCAGTGAGCTGCCCAGGATGATCCCATATTGAATGGCTCTTTGCTTGTACATCAATGTAAATATGTAAGTCATGCTGACAGAGACTTAAAGAATCAGCTGTCAGAGTGGAAGTCACGTCTTACATGCTTCACAACATCCTAAAAAATATTCTCACTGTCATTGTATTCAAGCTGTTAGATCCAGGATGCCCTTTATACCCTGTTAGATATCTTACAATTCCATATTCTTGCACTTTCTTCTGATTCAACACCATCACTTCCTTTAATAATAAGTTGACTCACACCTTGCAATAGTCAGTGTCACCAGCTGTGTCCTCACATGCTTCTTTCACATAATCACATAAAAAAGGAAACAATGAACAGACTTCAGTTAGCCTCCGAACTTACTAACACTTCATTGCTTGCATTTTCATACTTTTCATGTACAAGGTTTAAATTTATGATCATAAGGAGACTAAAGCTGGCCAAAACTTGCAGATTTTATTCCTAGAATGAAAAACGTATGGATATGGATCGTTTGTGTCTATTTAAAAATCTGCAAGTAAAGATTTAAATTGTAGAAAAAAAAGTTATATGCAACAAATAGAAATCTCGGGACGTTTATTCCATTTGAGCCCACACACGGTTTGAAAATCATATGAGACTAAATCCATGTGTCTGTGGCCAGCTTAAGCCACACTTTCATTGTACTTATTCAGTGCACCTCCAAACCCAACTTATTCAGCCTTGGGTTGCTCCTCCAAACTCAACTTATTCAGCCTTGGAGTGCTCCTCCAAACCCAATTAATTCAGCCTTGGAGTGCTCCTCCAAACCCCACTTATTTAGTCTTGGAGTGCTACAAACTCAAAGTATTCAGCTTTGGAGTGCTCCTCCAAACAAAACTCATTCAGCCTTTGAGTGTTCCTCCAAACCAAACTTATTCAGCCTTGAGGTGCACCTCCAAACCCGACCTGTTCAGTCTTAGAGTACTCCTCCAAACCCAATTTATTCAGCCTTGGAGTGCTCCTCCAAAACCAACTTATTCAGTGCTCCTCCAAACCTCAGGCCACTGCTGCAGGTCCCCCTAGTGACTCCAGCCCAACAGTTTGTACACAATGAGACCCCAAAAAAGTGACATTCAAAGTAATTATGATAATAATTATGATATGCAACACACAATATTTTTCCCCCAGGGTCAGATGACCTATATTTGGCTATACAAAGGTTCATAAAATCAGAAGATAACTTTGTCCAGT
This sequence comes from Xenopus borealis, assembly GCA_024363595.1. NCBI lineage: Eukaryota > Metazoa > Chordata > Amphibia > Anura > Pipidae > Xenopus > Xenopus borealis. The sequence goes on along the minus strand of CM044443.1, from coordinate 122,586,847 downwards.
CTACTGCAGGTAGACTTATTCAGCCTTGGAGTGCTTCTCCAAACCCAACTTATTCAGCCTTGGAGTGCTCCTCCACAACCAACTTATTCAGCTTTGGAGTGTTCCTCCAAACCCAATTTATTCAGCCTTAGAATGCTCCTCCAACCCCAACTTATTCAGCTTTGGAGCACTCCTCCAAAACCAACTTATTCAACCTTGGAGTGCTCCTCCAAACACCAGGCCACTGCTTCAGGTGGAAAGGCAGAGACCCCAAAAACAAGTGAAATTCAAAGTAATTGTAATGATAGTAATTATGATATGCAAAACACAACATTTTCACCCCCTGGGTCAGATGACCTATATTCGGCTGTACAAAGGTTCATCAAATCAGAATATAGCTTTGTCATGTCTACTGCAGGTAGACTAATTAAATCAAAATTCTGATTGTCTTTTAGGGGTTACTGCACTAAGGCCAGTTTGTCCAGTAGGAGTTAAAGAAGCCAAAAGGAGTAGAATTAACTGACCACAACACCCCGCGTTTTAATCAAGGTAACAGCCATCTGAAACCTCAATATAATCTCCATCTGCCCTATTTAACTCACAAAACATGCTTTTCCTGAGCATCAGGCCGGCAGACAGTTGTAAGAACAGGAAACCATCACTCAGACATTCCATGTAGTAGGACATTGTCCCCACTTTCCCACTAGGAAGGCATACACATGTAATAGGACACAATCATGACATATTTGTTGATTTATGGAGCTTGGAAGAATTTCCATTTCTGTTCCGACATTCCTGCATTGTACCCACATTCCTTTTCCTATAGGGAAATTATTTTATTAATTATTTTATCCTAGAGATTGCAAGACATAACAGGAAAAAAAAGCCCAAATATGCACAAGAGAGATGGATATGTTAAGTTGGAGGACATAAATATTATTATCCTTCACAATGCGATTCAGCATGAAGCAGCATATTAGCTTGGGGCTATTAATGGAACTCTGTCATGCTCTAAAAGGGTTACTGTCATTCCCATGTTTCCTTTTTTTATTTTTGTATCCCTTTCTTGTTTTTATATGGTCTTCCTATTAGGGTTTGGTTGTATTCCATTACTTTCTAAATGAAACATTTTAAATCTGTTATGCAGTAGCAATGGTAACCTATCCATGGCTAAACTTTATCTTAATCTCTACACTGTGGCCTATAAGCTCTTTTTTAAATATACAGGTATGGGACCGGTTATCCAGAATGCTTGGGACCTGGGGTTTTTACGTAATTTGGATCTCCATACCTATCATACTATAAAATAATTTAAACATGAAATAAACCCAATAGGCAGGGTCTGCTTCCAATAAGGATTAATTTTATCTTAGTTTGGATCATGTTTAAGGCACTGTTTTACTTTTACAGAGCAAAAAATAATGCAATTTGAAAATGTGGATTATTTGGATAAAATGGAGTCCGTAGCTAGAATCTCAGCACCACTGTAAATTCACACTTGTGGCTGTACCAATATATATCTATAGTTCTACAGAAAAAGTTTCCCTTCAGTCATATAAATTAAAAAAAAAAAGTTTGGCTCTGGCCCCTAGGACCCCTGTTAAGTGACAGCATTGCTGCAAAGGAATAAGACCATTGTATTTGAAGGGCAAGGAAAGGAAAATAAATAAAATCCCATTTTTACTTTCTTTTATAAAAAATGTCCAATATACTTTAATTAAAAAATCTCTACCGTTTTTATAAGAAACCTGACTGTATGCAGTGAAATTCTCCCTTCATTTAGTGCTGTGGCTAGGAATTGTCAGACGGTCCCTAACTTCTGGCAGGGAAACAATCATACTTATGAACAGCAGGGGGAGCCCCTGCCTTACTTACCAGCCATGCAGAACTCAAGCAGCTTTGTTTATTGATCATTTATGACGATCCCTAAGAAGCCCAGACCACACTGAGCATGTGTATGTAGTCTAGTCTTGCAAAGATGTATAACAAAGTTACAAGATGACAGCCCCCTGTGGCCAACTTTGAAAGCATAAATCATTTGTTTGATTAGGCTTGTGGTGCAGTAAGTTCATGTTTATGTTTAGTATACAAAATACAGCATTTCTACCCTTATTCTATTTTACACTTTCCTTGTCCTTTACGTTTATCAGGCAGCTATTCTTTAAGCCCTCCTCACCATAACCTTATTGCAGTTGTTCCAAAACTGTTGGTCTTCTAGTGGGGCTTCAGAGCTGTGGTTGGGGTAGCCCATCCAAAAGGCTAGTTATGGACAGATCTGTTGAAAATGCTTATGTGCTCTTCTAAAAACTTTTGCAAGCTAAGCGTGGAGGACAGTGTAAAAAAGATCAGGTATTCTGTGTTGGTTTCGGTATTCTTGGACCTATGGCTGAATGGCCAGTGCCACAATGTTTTTATATGTTTGTAACCCTGCTACGAACCAGAGAGAGCTCTGGCCAAATATTGGGCCTCAAATGGGGCAGGGACTTGTCCTGAATAAGTCAGACAACTACTCCCTTACTGGTTGCTCTTCAAACCATCCCATAATATGGACTTATGGCATCTAACATGATCCTAAGCAGACTCTGGTCAAGTGCAGGTGCATGGCTCTGAATTTATGGCTGAATCTATGATGTGAGAGCATGGCTTCTGCAAGAGACATCTAGCAATCATGTCATCTCTTCTTCCATCTCCTAAAGTCCGTGGAAGTCTCTCGCTTTTTTAATTCAGTAGAACAAGCAGCATCCACACCTACACATGAATGTTTATGCACTTGATACTTTTATTGCCCTTTGGTTTATCAAAAGACAATAGTTTCCTCCTTGTTGGACACGTTGGAGTTGAATGGTTTATGGGTGAAGCTGGTCATGCTTGCAGTACTGAGAGAGATACTCTGTAAATGTTCTCAGACTCTCAGTTAGCGGGGGAAAGGAATTCCCATGGACCTACAAGAAAAACCCATCTTGCCTGACTGTCCCTTGGGAGTATGGGCAAGCAATGAATAAAGCATCCAGCGTATTTTGTGACATTAAAGTATTATGAAACTTTTAGTAACTGAAAAGATTGAAATCACGGCGTCTTTATTAAAATTAATAGTCAGATGATCTGGAAAACAAACTGCTCCAGGGATAAGCTATCCAACCATTTGCACAGAGCTGCATTTACCTTTCATAGGAACAAACAAGCTTTTGCATTAGCCTCATTGTAGGTGCCCAGGGCAGAGGTAGAGTGTAGGGTTAGCACATGGCCGGTATTTTTGATGGTCGATCCCAATGTTATTAATAGGCAAGAAAAGAGAAATATACAGGAAAAAGTGGCAACCCTAGTACAGTAGGGGTCTCAGAGTACTACATGCTTTCTGTAGCAGCACACTTGTGCATTTTCTAGACAAAATCTAACCCATATTTGCAGTGAAACCCAATAGTTCTGCCAGCAGCTCAGTCTGTTTTTGACATGTAGTATTAGCTTAAATAAGAAGGAAAGTTTAAAACTAAGTAAGCTTTAACAGAAGGGTCTATGTAAATAAACCAGTAAACCCTCAAAGTAATGCTGCTCTCTATTATAAGAAACGCTACATTTCTTTTCTTATATTGTGTACACATGGGCTTCTATATCAGACTTCCTGTTTTCAGATTAAACCTCCAGGGCTAGGGCTTGAGCATGCTCAGTTTGCTCCTCTCTCCATCTCCCCCTACCTTTCCCTCCATCCCTACTCCCCTCCCTGGTGTAATCTGAGCCAACGCTATGAGTAATCAGGGAAAGACTCAGACAGGAAGTGATGTCACAACAAGCTAATATGGCAGCTGCTGTCCTACACAAACAGTGAGAGCTTCTAGAGCTGTTTACTCTGTAGCTTTCCTTCTCTTTTAGGGTAAGGGCACACCTGGCGATTCTGGGAGATTAGTCGCCAGGCAACTAATCGCAGTGTCGGACTGGGATGCCAGGGGCCCACCAGAAAACCTTTCCAAAGTATTATTCCTTCTCTCCTCATTTAACCTCTTTATTCTCCTATTATTTTAGATCTACTTACTATACTCTATTCTTCCATTATTAAAGGGCAAGGAAAGTGTAAAATAGAATAAGGCTAGAAATTCTGTATTGTGTATACTAAACATAAACATGAACTTACTGCACCACAAGCCTAATCAAACAAATGATTTATGCTTTCAAAGTTGGCCACAGGGGGCTGTCATCTTGTAACTTTGTTATACATCTTTGCAAGACTAGACTACATACACATGCTCAGTGTGGTCTGGGCTTCTTAGGGATCGTCATAAATGATCAAGAAACAAAGCTGCTTGAGTACTGCATGGCTGGTAAGTAAGGCAGGGGCTCCCCCTGCTGTTCATAAGTATGATTGTTTCCCTGCCAGAAGTTAGGGACCGTCTGAAAATTCCTATCCACAGCAGTAAATGAAGGGAGAATGTCACTGCATACCATCAGGTTTCTTATAAAAACGTTAGACATTTTTTAATTAAAGTATATTGGAGATAGATTTCTTTTTCATTAAAGAAAGTAAAAATGGGATTTTATTTCTTTGCCTTTCCTTGCCCTTTAAACCTCTTTTCCCACATAAAGAAATATGGAATGAACATGAAATAGACCAAATTGTTAGACGCAAGAGGGCCCACTGACACCTTGGCCCACCGGGAGTTTTCCTGGTATCCCTGTGGGTCAGTCCGACACTGACTAATTGCCTCTTCTTCTGGGCGACTAATCTCCCCTAACCGCTTCCCCTTGTCTTGCACCGGCTATAATGAAAAGTCGCCTACGGCATGACATACGTGACGCTTGTGTCATGTCGCAGGCGACTTTTCATTATAGCCGGCGAAAGTGGTTTGGGTAGATGAGTCGCACCAAAGAAGAGGCGATTAGTCGCCAGGAGACTAATATCCCAGAATCGACAGTTTGCCCTTAAGCTGCTAGTCAGTTTCCCCAAGAGATCAGCTTAACTTAAATTGTTTCAATTGTTTCCTTGCCTTTCAAACTGTTACAAAAGTATCTAAGTATCTGGGGTCTCTGCCAAACACCAATTAGGTTACAAAGTTTTATCTGTTTTTGGCTGTTCATTATAGGAGATCTAAGAGAAAGTTGGGAAAGTGACCTGGGGATCCCCACTGCTGCCGAAAACTTAACTGTCCAGTTTAATGAAAATTTACTTCTATCTTTTATTGTAGTACAACTATGGGATTCGTTATCCGTAAACCTGTTATCCAGAAACAGGTGGATAACTGGATATCAAAATAATCAATAAAAAAAAAATGATTTCCTTTTTCTCTATCTTGAGCATTCAGGATAACAGTTCCCATACCTGTATATTTGTTATTTTTTTTCTTTATGCTGGGCTTTCAATGACCCGAATCTATATTTTTCATAACCCAGTATTACTGATTTCCAGCCAGGGTCACAATCATGGAAATAGAAAACTGCGGCTACAAAATTGCCAGCTTCTATCCCTGAGATCAGAGAGTGGTCAAGCATTCATACAGAACAGCACTGTGAGAGCTATTGACTAATCGTCGGCCTCAGAATCGGGCAGTGCATAAATAAAGGCGTATATAAGGGTGTCTGTTCTCTCTGGTGCATATGGTCATCCGTCTGGCTTTCCACAGTATGAACACTGGCACTGGCATTTGTATTAGTGTAAGTCAGAGGAAAGTGGGGGATGAAAATAGTTGTGTATGTACCTAAGTATATTATTTCTTATGTTAACCACTGTCAGCCCACATAGACACATGAAGGTCACCGGTAACTCTTAGTCACCTGCTTCTTCACTCAAATGGTTGAACATGATTGGGGTCTGCGTATAGTTCAGCATATAGTAAGACTTGGGGAAAATGACTACTCCTAGATGCTCCTGGAAGTTCAGCTTGATGGACAGTTAGTTCAAGGACCACTTGCTGTGCTAAATGTTTCTAGAACTATGGATGAATGACTGACTATTTTGGATTCAGCCGAACCCCTGAATCCATTTACGAAAGGTTCTGTCGAATACCGAACCGAATCCGAAACCTAATTTGCATATGCAAATGAGCAAGGGGGGATTTAAAAGACCTTTTTTGTGATGAAAAGTCACATGATTTTTTTGTTTCGGATTCGGTTCAGCTAGGCACAAGGATTCGGCCAAATCCAAATCCTGCTGAAAATGGCTGAATCCTGACCCAAATCCTGGATTCGGTGCATCCCTATCTGTGACATCATTGTCAGCCAAGGCCACCATCAGGGGGGGCACGGGGGGTATTCCTGTACAGGGCCTGAAGGGGGGCCCGGCTGTGCTGCATTTTTAAAAATAGCTGGTGCCCCTTGATCGTGCAGAGCCGTGCCACCTCTTCCGTCCGAACAGCCGAAGTCCCAAAGTTGGTGAAAAAACCGAAAGGCTTGAAGTGGCGAAAAGACCGGAAGTCCTGAAGCTGCGTCCTGAAGCAGCGAAAAGACCCGACATCACGAAAACAGCCTAAATTGAAGTCCTGAAGTCACGGAAGGAGGTGAAGTTGAAATCCTGAAGCCACGAGTTCAATTCTACTGAACACCAATGTGTGTTTTTTTTTTTTT
>CM044443.1:122554849-122570504 GCA_024363595.1 Xenopus borealis | reverse complement strand
TTTGTTCCGAGAAGTAAACTAATGTAGAAAAGGAAGGAAAGGAACAACAAACCAGGAACAGGCCTCTGATAATAGATTAGGAAATTGGGCATTACATTCTCCTTATCATCCAATTATGATTTGCTTTCTGAACAAACAGCCAGGCCTAATTGGTGAAAAAGTCAAGGAAATTAAGGTTTTATGGCTGGTCCTGCCAGCTGGTCAGAGCTTCCTACAGTTGGCTTTCACTTATGTTTAGTAGCATCTGGAGTTGGATGAGTCTTACAGGGAAAATTCAATTAACTTATAATAGTATGATTAGTTTTCTGTTTATTTTTCTTTTCAAAAACATGCCCTACCCCTCCTACCCTAAATAGAACCCCCTTCCTCCTCCCCCCCCAGCCTACCTGCTACCCCAGGCAAATGGCCTCATTTTTTACTTACCCCTCTTTGATTCTGTCCTCGGGATCTCACGGGCGCCATCTTCTTTTCTTCGGTATTCTTCGTGTAGTGAGTGGAGTTTTGGTGCATGCGCAGTTGGAGTAATCTTCCGGGCCCAAACAACTTTGCATGTGCTGAAAATCATGGAAGTTTCCCAGAAAAAATTTTGGAAACTTTCACGACTTTAGATGCATGCGCAGTTGTTTGGGATCGGAAGATTACTCCAACTGTGCATGTGCCGACACACTGCTCTGATTCTGAAGAAGACTGAAGAAAAGAAGATGGTGCCCGTGAACTCCCGAGGACAGAATCTGCAAAAATTAGGGGCATTTGCCCGGGGTACCAGGTCGGCTGTGGGGGGGAGGGGTCTATTTAGGGTAGGGGTATTTAATAAAAGGGGTTGAGTTTAATTTGTCTACTAAAAAATCATGTAATCATTAAATAAACCCAATAGACTGGATTTGCTTCCAAAAAACATTAATTGCATCTTAGTTGGGATCAAGTACAAGCTACTGTTTTATTATTACACAGAAGAAGGAAATACCTTTATATAAGGATATTAGAAGTCACTGAACCAGTCCATGACTATGGGCTGCAAGAGGTTAATTTGGACCCTAGCATCCAGATTGCTGAAACTGCAAACTGAATAAAAAAAAATCACTAAAAAAACACAAATAAAATAATGAAAACCAGTGGCAAATTGTCTAGTAATATTACTCTCTGCAATGCAGTGTCTGCATCACTGTGGAAGTTCATTTAAAGCTAAGCAACCCCTTTAATAGAAATGCAAGCTACTGTTTCTACTATGTAACTGAAGTTGCGACTTGGGTGAAACGAACTTGGATTTTACTTTTGAGTGCTGTTCTCATATCTACCATTAGGTGGGGCATGGCAGCATGTTTAGCAATGCAGGTGTCAAGGAGTTTTTATTCGGTTACCTTCCCATTGTTCTGCTGGTAGGCTGCTGGGGGAAAAGCTGCAGTGCAGCAGTAAAGAGTGATTGAAGTTTATCAGTGCACAAGTCATGACTGAGGGCACTTGGGAAACTAACAACATGTCTAACCCCATGTCAGAATATGAAAAGAAACCTGATCTGCTGGAGCAGCACTATTAACCTATGTGTTTTATAAAAACACATTTTCCCATGACAAAATCCCTTTAAAGTTGCTATTATAGTTGTGAGTGCAACCCATTACATGGATAGAAATCAACATTGTTATCTCAGATTCTGCACAATTAGGTGAAAACCTAATTTCTTCTATATCTAAAGAGAGATGCTTCTATGTTGTAGCAAGATCTAATGCTGCATGGTCAAGTCTATTGAATCAATTTCTATATTTACATCAATCTGGTTCTCTTAGTAGAACACCTACAGATGGAGCAGATCATTTCCAGTTTAAATATTACATTAACTAAAGATTATTTTTTGTATAAAATTACAGATGGAGCACAGAGTAATCTCTGAACTGGCTTACATGGTACAGGTATGGAAACCTTTTATTCATAAGGCTCAGAATTACCAGATGAAAATCTCCCATAGACGCCATTATAATTAAATAATTCAATACTTGATCCCAAACTAAATAGGTAAAAAAGGTCCAGTTTTTTAGGTTTTTTTTTCTACCTCGAATAAACTCATAACTAACAACACAAAACTTGAATGTAAAAACACTGAAATGAATGCAATCAGGGGGGAAAACTCGAATACTTGAATTGATTGAGTTATCGGTGAAAAAAACTCAAGCAGCTCAAATTTATTGGGTTTTGAAGAGCAAACCACCGAACCCACCCCCGAAAATCATGAAGGATAAAATCATGAAGGATAAAATGGTTCAAGGGACTTTTGCCATTGACTTATACATGACTTCGACAGATTTCAGCTGGAGTATTTTCGGATTTGAGATTTTTGCAGCTTCAGGCAAAATAAATCTTGAAAAATTTTAGTTTTTACTGAAACGACCCTGAAATAAATTTTCCAGCGCTAAACCCCTCCCCCTCAACCCCACCCCCATAGGCCCCTCCCCCCAGCCTACCTCCCCCTGGGCTATTGTCCCTAACTTCTATATTACCCCAAAGTGCAGGCGCATGAGCAGTAGGACGCATTTGCCGCTTTGTACTACTGCGCATGCACCCAAAGTTCACGAAGTTCAATCAGCAAACTTCGTGAACTTCGGGCGCATGTGCAGTAGTACAAACCGGCAAATGCGTCCTACTGCTCATGCGCCGCCAAGCGCCGGCAGAAGACGAAGAAGACGTTGTGGGCGAAGATGGCGCCTGTGACCCTGTATGAAGGGACCTGCGCTTTGGGCTACTATACAAGTTAGGGGCAATAGCCTGGGGGGAGGAGGGGCCTACAGGGTGCGAGGGGGAGGGGTTAAGGAAGCGCTGGCAGGGTTGAATTCCCCTTTAAGGTACGAGATCCAAATTATGGAACACTCCTTATCTAGAAAACCCTAGATAATCTGCATTCTGGATAATAGGTACCATTCAATGTTCTTCCTAATTTCTTCTTGGCACAGAAAAATAATTTTGTGAGTAGATTTTAAACTTGCATGCACATTTTTAAAAACTTTGTTCATAGGCTGGAATAAATGCAAAATTTTGTAAAACTCTTTGTGCGCTCCACAATTTGTTGTGTGGTCCCATCCTTGTGACCCATTTGGAACTAGAAAAAAATGTGTGGCTCAGATTGTGCCAGAAGGGTCATTCACAGAAGAATAAAGTACAGTTAAATCTAACCAATAAATAAGAGCCTTAATCCCTCTATTTAAATTATTTTATTCAATTACAAGAAACCAAAACCCAGAATAAAACTCAGAAGCCCAGCCTCTTCCTATCAGCATATGGGTGTCTGGAAAATACCTAGCAATTACCCCGTTATTACAATGAAACTAGCCTTGCAGCTCAAATAGGGAAGTTTCCTCCTTTGTGCCAAATTTTGCTTTGAAATCAGATGATGAAGTTCTTTAGCCTTTTTAGCTTCTTAAGCTTTTAATTTTGGATGTGAATAAAGATTTTCTTTATTCACAGTGGGCAAATGTTCTAAAGACTCCATTAAAAATGATGTGTCCTCAGCTGGAGCACTGACTGCTGTGTTCCAACTGTCTCTGGGAGACATCTTCAATGGCAACTCTCTTGACAATTTTGTGTTTCCTACTAGTCTGGGGAAGGTCCCCCTTTCCAGTGGCAGAATGTAAGCAAATTATTTCTATTGTTGTTATGAACAGGTATTTATAAAGTGCCAGCGTGTTCCTTATTGTTGTACACTAAGACGGTTGTTTAAAAAAACCCAAATTTTTTCTTGTCAGGCTTGTTGGAGGAAATAACAAACTCGGATTTTTGAACATTTATTATACCCCAATGCTGAAGTAAACCCAAATCCGAAATCCTGGCACCTCAAACCTGTTGAGGTGATGTATAAATCAATGGCAGCAGTCCCTATGGCAATTTCAAGATATCATGGTCTGCTCTGGGTTTAGCCGGATAATCTGAAAAATTCAGGGTTATCGGCCAATAACCCAAAAAAATCAAGCAATTCGCAAGAAATTCTGAAAAATTCATACAATTCAAGTGTTCCCTTGATTTTATAGAGTTTTTAACTGACCTGAATTTTTTCGAGTTATTTTAATAAAAAATAAGGCAAAATCGTGGTTGGGAGTTTGATTGAGCTTTCTTTATTAGAAAATATGAGAAAAAAATTGGATTTTAGTAAAGAACCCCCTAAATAAGTGTGTATAAATGAGTGAGTAAATGGCTTTTATAGCAACAAAGGGGTGGTTAACCTTTGAGTTGACTTTTAGTATATTAAAGAATGGCTAATTCTTAGAAACTTATCAATTGGTCTTTTTTAATTATTTGCATTCTTCTCTTTCCAGCTATCAAATGGGGGTCAATGACCACATCTAAAAAAAAAACAAAAATGGTCTGTTAGGCTAGAAAGTTATTGTTATTTCTACTCTTTAAATTACAGACTGGAGAGCTGCTGAATAAGAAGCCAAATAACCCAAAAACCCCAAATAATAAAACCAATTGCAGATTGTCTCGGGATATCACACTCTACATCATAATAAAAGTTGATTGAGACATGAACAACCCCTTTAAGATGTTGGAGAGGTTTTTGCACTTTGCCCCACAAATTGATACAGGTCTCCAATACGGAATTCAGAAACCTGTGTTTGCCCCATTAATACAACACTTCCTACGTTGTTACTTTCCTACTTTCGTAAAGGTGACCCATGGAATGCTGTACCATCAACAATAATGATATTTGTGTAGAAATTGGCTTTTGAGCTAGTATGTGTGCAAAATGTACACTGTATGTATGGGCAGTATGGCAGCTTGCATTGCGTGATCCAATGAGTGATTGTTGGGAATTTCTACGTCACTGCCCCATACAATGCAGAGCAGGATTATGATAACTGGATCCTGGAATTGTAGCTTCACATTCATAATTCTGTCTGTCAGCATACCCACTGCTTAGGCTCTTCCTGCTCCTTCAGGAGCGTTTGACATTTCCCCCAGATCCATCCCAAGAGGCCACAAAAGTATGTCAGAGAGGATTGTTTTCTTTTTGTTCTGTCCAAACTATTTCTTCTTTGGCTCACAATATCAGGCAAGGGGAAAGAATGGCACATTTTTCTCTAAAATCTATTTCTAGAATTTTTTCCCTCGCTCAAGGTCTGGAGGATGTTGACAGGAACTTTTTGGGAGGACTTTAGTGTCATCATCTATTCATAGCATAACCTTCCCAGGCCTTGTCGTGTGGATTAAACAAAGATTACATTGGGAAACTAATATGCAGTAATCTATATGTATATATATATTTGGGAACCCCTCTCATTCTGCATAATAATTTACTCCACTTTCAACAAAAAAAGATAACAGCGGTATAATTAATTCCCCTGGAGTACTGGGGTGTTTTCTGAACAAAGATTTTTATAGTGAAGCAATATTCAGTTGTATGGAATCAAACCAAGTGTGAAAAAATTTGGGTATTTAAGGTGGCCAATTGAAAGTTGTGCATCTGTTTGACTCTCCTCTGAAGAGTGATAGTAACTCTCAAAAGATCTGAAAACAAAGATTGTTCAGTATCATGGTTTAGTGGAAGGCTAAAAGCTATCTCAGAGGTTTAAACTGTCAGTTTCAACTGTAAGGAATGTAATCAGGAAATGGAAGGCCACAGGCACAGTTGCTGTAAAACCCAGGTCTGGCAGGCCATCAAAAATACAGGAGCGGCTCAATTGGGGGATTGTTAGAATGGTTACAGACAACCCAAAGATCACCTCCAAAGACCTGCAAGAACATCTTGCTGCAGATGGTGTAGCTGTACATTTCAGCACAATTTGTACAAAGAACATCTGTATGGCGAGGTGATGAGAAAGAGCACCACTCACATTCATATAGACAAGCCACAGTAATTTTGGAACAATAGGACAACTGGACAGATGAGACAAAATTTTAGTTATTTGGTCCTAACAAAAAGCGTTTTGTATGGTGGAAGAAGATCACCGCATTCCAAGAAAAACACCTGGTACCTACTGTCAAATTTGGTGGAGGTTCCATCATGCTGTGGGGCTGCGTGGTTTCCCTAATTCCCTCGTTAAAGGGATACTGTTATGGGAAAACATGTATACATATATATATATATATATATATATAATAGATGGTTTTTGGTTTTTATGGGCAAAATACTAATGATATTCCCAGAAGACAATCAGGCCCCGATTTACGGAGAGGCCACCTAGGCCTGGGCATGCCCAACCACACCCACATTGGTTCAGAAATGTAAATTTCCCGTGAGCTAATTCTCATTGCTCTGTCCCGATGATGAAAATTTGAGCAAATAAAAGGGAGGGGACAAACGACAGCGGGTCTAGAGGCGCAGCTATGTATATCCGGCCCTGAAGACAATCTTATGTTTAAGAAGCAAACGAGATTTGCTAATACAGAGGTAATTGAGATGCTGTAGCTGTATAGAAAGACACACTTCACTATACCAGCCATACATCCTCTTATCCTTGGTACAATTCTTGTGTTTAAGGAGTAAATGGAACACTCCTGGACAGAAGGTAGACTGTCCAGGTTGGGGGTCATGATTACACTTTACAAATACATTAGAGGACATTATAGACAAATATCAGGGGACCTTTTTACCCATAAAGAGGATCACCAGAGGCCACCCCTTCAGACTAGAAGAAAAGGACTTTCATATGAAGCAGCGTAGGTGGTTCTTCACAGTGAGGACAGTGAGGTTGTGGAATTCACTGCCGGGTGATGTTGTGATGCTCATTCTGTTGATGCTTTTAAGAGGGGTTTGGATGATTTTTTGGACAGACATAATATCAAAGGCTATTGTGATACTAAACTCTATAGTTAGTATAGCTATGGGCATATATGGTTTGTGTGAAAGAGTGGAGGGGTGTGTGTGTATACTGGGTTTTAATTTGGAGGGGTTGAACTTGATGTCTTTTTTCAACCCAATCTAACTATGTAACTGACTATGTAACTCTTTCCATTTGTTGAGGTTTAGAGTCAATAATTGTTTACATAGATGCTTAGAACTATGTTGTTGACATAACCGCAGCAATTTTGTTAGACTGGCAACCTTGAGGGGCACAATTTAGTATTTTGACTGCAGTGGTCTTCTCAAGGAGGACGCCTGTCTTCCCGATTGGTGCCTGCAAGATGATGCAGCCGCCTGCCATAAGCAGGAATGGGAAGCAGCTGCAGACTGGGAAGGGGGGCTTTTACCTGCCATGGATCTCCCTATGGGGACTGCAGCAGTCAGAGTTTTGACTCTAGACTTTTCTCGGGGAGGATGTCTGTACTCCTAAGTGAACCCTGTCATGCAACACCACTGTCTACCACAGGCAGCACATTTCCTGTTTAAATAAATAGAAAGCTGCTGCAGACAGAGGAGTAGATTAGGATCACCAAATTGCTCCCCATGAAGACCACAGTCCTCATCAGTCAGACTACTGTATGTAAAAAAAAATTTTTCCTTTGGTATCTATGACTGTATAGCCTTGTTTTTAGCCAGTGGAATTGTGCCCCCTCCCCAGAATTTTTGTGCCCCCCCCAGAATTTTTACCCCAGGTTATGCACTAAAACTTACACCAAAACAATGATCTTTCATACCCATACATTTTTGGGGACTTTTGAAGCTTGTGTTGAAGTGCAGGTCAGTGCAAAATACACTTTGCCTGTTTAATGGTCTTCCTACTTATTCTTAATCTGCAATTAAAAGAAATGATGGATCATGGTGGACATATCCAACATTCCTCCAACAGCATAAATTATCATTTGTGGACAGTGAAGCAGGTCTTGCATGGGATGTAAGAGAATTTTATCTAGATCTGAACCCAAGGGTCACAGTCATTTCCCAAACAAGTTTTTTAACATTTTAGCCTTTAATTCCCCTGTCTGTCATGTATAATTACTAGGGGTCAACTTTATTGAAGTTAATCCCAAAACATGTCAGATTATTAGTCCCAATTTCCCAGGTTTTCAATTATCCTAAAGTCTAAAATAAAACCAACATATTCTGCAGCAGTTCTGTACAATAAATGGGTGCATACACTGATCATATAGATTGCATACAAAAAAAAAATCTCTAATGCAAGGGGTACAGAGGGCACTGCCCCAAAGAGCTTACAATCTTCGCCTGTAACTGAATTGTATTTGGTTTGTCTCCAAAGCTAAGTATACAAATGTGCAAGCCTTTTCTCTATCGCTTGTACTTGTCTTACTAGAGCCTATTTCTGGGTATTCAGAAACGTCTATCACTAATACTTGGCTGCCTTTCAAACTGTAGTGGAACAAACGATTAATGAGTATTTGTTGATTTGTAGCTTTCCTGTATTTCAATTCACGGGCCTATGAGATCCCTGCAAAGCGAAAGTACTTTTAAATATTAACATTTTCTGGAAGAGAAAGTAAACGAAAGTGGCTCTTATTCAAGGCACCCTGACCATTTTCATTTCTCAAAAAAAAAAAAAAAGTAGAAGAAGAAGTCTCGAACAATCCGAAAATGTGTAAACAAGGAAACATTTTTGGAAAATAGTCAAAGTAGTTAAAAATAATTGAGCCAAAAGTGGTTATTGTTCCTATATTAAGGATTTGTATTTATAAAACAAATGGCTGACAATCTCAATATCTGCTTTGGCAATTAACCAAAATGTACAGCTGGCACCCGTAGTTGAACATGTGATAATAGTTGTTAAATATTCCTTAGCATACAAACTCCATCCAATGGCTTTGTGCCCATGGCATCAATAGAAACTTACTAGCTCAAAGCTAACTCATCAAGAACCCACTCCCTTTATCCACGCCTTGTTGAACTTGTTCCCTTTTCCACACATCAGATGTAAACACCTACTGAATCAGTGATCCCCAACCAGTGGCGTGAGCAACTCACCAAACCCTTGGATGTTACTCCCAGTGGCCTCAAAGCAGGTGCTTATTTTTGAATTCCTGTCTTAGAGGCAGGGTTTGGTTGCATAAAAACCAGATGTACCCTCTTGTAGGCTGACAGTCCACATGGGGATGCCAAATAGCCAATCACAGCACTTATTTTGCACCCCAATTAACTTTTTGCATGCTTGTGTTGCTCCCCAACTCTTTTTACATTTGAATGTGGCTCACAGTTAAAAAAGTTGGGAATTCCTGGTCTAAGGCATCTACTGAGTGGAATATGCATGATAATGTATGAATAACCATGTACATGTGCCTACTGCAGTTGATCCCTCCTCTTCCTCCCTCAGATCCTGCATCTAACCATCGTGTATATTTGATTGGCTCGTGTTAGATTGTGTTGCTCTCAAACTCCCCATAGACCACTGGATCTGCTGTCATAACAGTTATTACTGTCTGTTCATGCTTCCATTATTACGGAATTGTATTTCCTCCACAGAACCCATATACTGTTTAGGTCAGCTAAGCGTAAAGCTGATCAAATACAGGCTAACATTGGGGGCTGGTTTAGCACATCCAATAGGGCAGGCAATCAAATGGAGCACACAATGACCAATATTGCATCAGAATCAATCAGAAATTGATGGCTAGATCTGCCTGGCAAGGAATGCATTGAGTGAGTGTGGCCTGCACAAGATCATTGGCTCAACCAGATTTCTCCCATTACTGTGATGTAGCTTTAAAGCCTACTAGACCAGACTGAGAATTACAGATTGGAATATGACTATGAAGATTTTCATAGAAGCTGCTCGGATGAGTAGTGAAACGTCTTCAATAATTACTCAGCAAGTAAAGTTGTTTGACACCATCATAGCCTAAATGAATAAATATTTTCCTAATATTTACTTGTGCACTAAAGATGGATAATTTTATTATTTTTTCATCTTTGTTATTTACAGCGTGCCCTGTCATTTCCACAATAGATATAATGACTTATTACAGCGGTTATATGCTGCCAACTCTCTGCTGATGCTCAGGGGAAAAGAAGAGGAAAGAGAGAGTAGTAAATAGTTACTATGAAGTTTCTGGACGTCCTTGGAGCTCGCTCTTTAAAGGCAGCTGCAGATGACTTAACAGGAAAAAACACTTCTCTGCGTGAATGTATACATGGCAGCAAACAATAACGCTGGAGAGGAACTGAAGGAAGTCGCTAAGACGAAAGCCGAGGGGTGATAAAGTTTGAGGCTGGATGCAGGTGACAAAATAATCCACATATATCCCGGGATGCTGTTTACTGCTGGGAGGAGGATGGTACACTCCTACTTGGCATTCAAAAGGCAGTGGCTGGGTAGGTAGTAAAATGCAAGCAAAACAAAAAATTTCCATTTTGTTCAGCTTTGTACTACAATGTGTCCCTAAGGCATAGAATCAAAGTCGTCAGTGTGTGTTTACAGCAGGACAAAATAATTAGGGGGTGGGACATTCAATAACAAAACATCAGGTATGAAGGACTCATCTTGGGGCAGATATCTTCATTCATGTAGGGCTGGATCTTCTAAGGCATACAGGGATAAATCATAAAAACAATGTATTGGCACAGATTAGGGGTTCATGCTAACTTGATGCTCTAGATACCTCTGAAGCTATGGTCATCCTAATATCTAAGGGTGGCCCTGAACAAATGTTGAACCATAGAGGAGCACTTGAACTTAAGCAAGGACAGACAGGACATCCTGATTTTATGGTTGTAGTTTGCCCCACAATGCATATTTTTCAAGCGATAATCACAGTTCAGGGGCTTCCAATGACCTGATACCTAAAATAGTTGTAATGGCTTCCCAAATGGATGGAGACCCTTATAGCAAGTGAGAAGGTCCAGGCAACTAGCATTTGTATTTGAAACGCCTGGAGCCATAGAGCCTGATTTATCTGAATATTTGGCAAAAAAAAGAAATAAAAGTGCATGTGACATGAAACCACTCATGACTTTCACTCTTTAAAGGGCAAGGAAAGTGTAAAATAGAAGAAGGCTAGAAATGCTGTATTTTGTATACTAAACATAAACATGAACTTACTGCACCACAAGCCTAATCAAACAAATGATTTATGCTTTCAAAGTTGGCCACAGGGGGCTGTCATCTTGTAACTTTGTTATACATCTTTGCAAGACTAGACTACATACACATGCTCAGTGTGGTCTGGGCTTCTTAGGGATCCTCATAAATGATCAAAAAACAAAGCTGCTTGAGTTCTGCATGGCTGGTGAGTAAGGCGGGGGCTCCCCCTGCTGTTCATAAGTATGATTGTTTCCCTGCCAGGGACCGTCTGAAAATTCCTATACACAGCATTAAATGAAGAGAGAATTTCACTGCATACAGTCAGGTTTCTTATAAAAACGTTAGCCATTTTTTAATTAAAATATATTGGAGATAGATTTCTTTTTCATTAAAGAAAGTAAAAATTGGATTTTATTTCTTTGCCTTTCCTTGCCCTTTAAGGGTCAAATAAAGCTTTTCAGAACCTATTAATTAGGACTAAGAGACAGTGACATGACACTTAGATTGGGGCATGCCTCATGTGCAAACCCATGGTAATATACCCAGCTAATGCAACATCTAGTCTAAAGATGTGTGTTTCCTAGTTCATTCTCTCAGTGGCTACAGCAGGTTTATTGTAGCCGGAATGAACATTCTGGGACAGATTTTTTTTTTTTTTTACAAATCCTACCGCATGGGGCATCCCAGACAGAGACAGCTCTCATTTATGAGCAAAGAATCCCAGACAGCATTCTTAGTACAGAGTCCCCAGGCAAGAACACTGGAAATAGCTGGCATTGAAGGGTCAATGTGTGAGTGGGTGAATCCCTTTTATATTGAGAAACCACAAGGAATAAATTGTTCATTGTTGCCAAAATAAATCTCTCAGATCCAGAATCCGGCCATGGTAACATTTATGCAATTGTCTGATGCTTCCATTCTGGTGGTGTTAGCTGGTTCCTAAAACAGGCAAACACACGTAGTTCAACAAAGAAACCCAGGAGCTACTGGAACCTTCAAGTTCTCATGCATCTGCTTTGCATCAAAACAATAGCATTTATACATAATTTCACACATTTGATATGTTTGCCAGCAATTGTGTTGGGCCCCCCTCATGGCTGCAATTATGATAGAACTAGAGGGGGGAATGTTGCATTTTGGGTAAGAAAAATCCAAAACTTCACTTTGCACATTGCATTGTAAAAGGGTAAATTACCCTTTGAGTCTTCTTTTGACATTGGAATTGAATTTCAGAGATTGATATGCTTCCTTTTCCCAGATTTGCTTACTGACCCTGATAGCTGAGCACTAGAAATAAAGGTTAAGGTTGCCATATACTTGGTTGGGTCGTACCAGTAATTTTTACCACACTTCCAAGCTGTCTGGGTGTATGCAGCACCGTGGTTGTAGTTTTAGCAGACCAATCTTTGCATTGCAGTTGGTCTATCCGAACCAAAAATTGAATCTACCAATGTCCTTTGTCAATGTAGAAGCTAGATGTGCCCAAACGTCTCTTCCTTTTCCTTTAGATGATGATGATTTAGATGGTTCCAAAACTGTTTGGCTAGTCCCTTTGAAGGGGGAGAGGTCTGCAGAAGTGTCATGTGTTATGAGGATATTTGGGTTCAATACCTATTTGCTCACCTGAAAGCCCAGCTTAAAGGTCAGTTATGGTGACATATGGAGTGAAAACTTTGCTGTCCTAGATATTCTAAAAACCATGCCCAAATGACTGGTACACTCATATTTTCCAATATCTTTAATGTCACCATGTGCTAAAGGGGTCTTGCTAAAGGTTGGTCCTCCAAAGGGAAGTCTTGAACTGAAAAAGTCCAACAACCACTGCTTTAGATTCATTCATTTGGGTTATTGACCTAAACAAACAAGCACTAATATTTGACCATCTATATGGATGGCCAAACTGTAAAATATAACCCAAAAGCTGGCCTTATTGGTAGCTACAGCGCAATTAACCTGTCACCAACTTGGAAAATCCCACAATAACACCAAAGACATCAATCAGTTTCTGTACTTTTGACCTGTTTGTTGTAAGAAAAACGTCATTGACGCTGAGACTCAAAGGCTACACTAACTCATTGGCTGTGGTTTCTCTCCCAACTGCTGTTTGTCTTTCCCATAAATATAAATACTTAATGCAACTACAATTCATAGACTGGGGGCTGGTTGGGGGTAACAGGATGTGAATTGCTACTAACAGGAATTTGCTGCCTCTATTGTTTTGACCTCTTTTGTACAGCACCTGCACATTATCAGCTGTACAGAACCAGAACAAAGGTCACGGGACAGTTTTATTACATTATTTACTAACAGAGAAGAGTTCTGGACCCTGTGTTTTCAGTAGATGCACTCAGAAGTTATTGTAAACATTTTTATGTAACTCGATGTTAAAGTGGCTGCAGTAATCCCCTGGAATGGTTTGATATAAATACATCGGACTTCTTTGGCTTGTAATATAGTAGTCTAAATATTACAAAACTTTTGTTAGTAGGGGTTAGGGCTAGTAGGGGTTATTCTGATGATGAATTAGGTTTCTCCTTTTAATTGTGATTGTGTTCATATTAGATGAATTGTATTGTTTCAGGAAGAAATTCCATTCTGACCAACCCTAACTACCAAGCAACATGTTGCTCTCCAACCCCTTGGATGTTGCTCCCAGTGGACTCAAAGCAGGAGCTTATTTTTTAATTCCAGGCTTGGAGGCAAGTTTTAGTTATCTAAAAACCAGGTGTACTGCCAAACAGAGCCTCCTGTAAGCTGCCATTCTAAAAAGGGGCAACCAAATAGGCAATCGTAGCTTTATTTGACACCCCCAGGAACTTGTGTTGCTTCCAGACTCTTTTTACATTTGAATGTTGCTCACTGGTAAAAAAAAGTCGGGGACCCCCATCTTAAATAGACAATAAAGTGTGAAGCCATAATTAATTAAGTGCACAACACATTACATCTCTACATACTTGTATTCAAAGGTGTGGTAAGATTTGTTGGTGCAGATTCTGCTTCCTCATTATCCCCTTTTATTCCAAAAAGGCCTCTATGAAATAAACAAAAAGATGTTTTTTATAAACGCAAGGAACATGTCAGACATGGTCTATTGCCTCCCCAATCACCAGATATGAATTGCGTTGATCTTTTGGGAAATAGAGCACTGAATGTCAATACTTTCTTTATCCATCAAAGAACCCTTTAGGCCAGTATGCCATTATACATAGTTCAGAACTTGAAAGCCAGTGGCCAACAAGACCTTCCGGATAACCACCCCCATCACCCTGGCTTACATAAATGCCGATGGCTCTATGGGTGTGGGCCACAGGTGTTAGCCTAGTGGCTCTAGTCGGGAGGAGGAAGCTGTATGCAGAAAAAGTTCTATTTGCAATATCCAGGGGGTTAAGAGAGTTTGCAGTTATATTCAGGCCACAAGATCAAAGCAGGCAGCAAGTCAAATCAAAATAAACCAATGGATCAAGGCAGGAAAACATTTTACGAACACCCAAGACCTTTAGCAAGAAAGACATATGTTCAGGGTCTCTGGTGTCCTTTTATTTAATAGTTTGTGCATCGAAATGCAGAGCCATCATGTTCATGCACAGCCATTAGTGATGTGTGGTCCGGCCCAGTACCCGCGGGTTTCTTCTTCGTGGGCGGGTCTGGTTTGAGCTATTCTCCTGCTCACCCGGCCCGCCACCTTGCACTGCCAGTTTCTGGCTTCTTCTTTTAAAGACACTGCACCCTACTCGCCCCACCCCATTTGTGACGTAATTGGCGTGGCTGACCTATAGAAGGAAGCCAGTAGGGGGGTGCTGGCAGGTGGAGGGCAGGTGCGGGTTGGGAAGAACCTGACCTGCACATCACTAACAGCCATGGCTGCCTCCATCTTGGAGTGGAGAGCTCTGCAACAGAGGACTCTTGGCAGCAGGTAGGAGGGTGTTGGTGTAGATAGGAGAGTAAGAATAGGGGGTCCTCACCAGGTGACTTTTTTCTTGTACCCCCCAACTGCTGTAGTGTAGTTACACCACTAATGACAGCAAAATACTGAATTTCTTCTACATATTAAATACATGTATCTATGCTAATAACCCACATGTCATTGCTTAATAGCATGAACTTGCCTTAAATGTAAACTGTCCCAATTCCATTGTATTGGAGGAAATATGAGCAAATGTACTTCCGTCAGGATTGCTGGGAATCCTTCTAGATACCCCAAACCTAACTGTAAATATGTTGCCCCATTACCTATTCATGTTTATTATTATTCTTATGAGCAATATTAGTTGTGTGCCGAGCAAGGCGGAATTACTACAGATATCCTTATCCACAGGCAGATTTTCCTGAAAGTCATGAGTGTCTAAAATGTGATGAATGCAAAGGAAATGTTTCACCCATACACCTAAATATAGAGCCTTTTTTTTATTTCCAAGGAAGTTCTCTTATCCAATAAACCGGTATTAGCAGCTGCACGGGTCTGGGCTTTATAGATTACTTTCTATATCTTATCTGCCCCAAATCAGTCAGAATATTAGCCTTGGCATTTAGAATGTTCCATTGTTTCCTGAAAGGAGCAGATGTTTGGTGTTTGTAAACACAGATAGGTTATGGGCTATTGTCAGGCAGCTGTAGCAAAACTCTTGCCCTATGTCACTTGTTATGGGAAAATGGACCCTATTTTGTACGTATGGTTTAGTCCTTTATTTCCCTGAGCTACTAGGAAATAGGGATGGCGCGAACTGTTCGCCGGCGAACTAGTTCGCGCGAACATCCGGTGCTCGCGC
>CM044443.1:122509783-122537501 GCA_024363595.1 Xenopus borealis | reverse complement strand
TTTTTTTTTTTTTTTTTAGTTTTTAAATCATATGCCTTTTACTTCGGATTCTTTCCAGCTTTCAAATGGAGGGTTCACTGACCCGCTCTAAAAACATATTCTGCAATGCTATAAAATATATTGTGATTCACACTTTTTATTATTGACCTATCATATCAGGCCTCTTCTACTCAAATCCCAGTCTCTTATTGAAATCAGTACACGGCTGCTAAGGGAATTTGGATCATATATATTGTATATATTGTTGAAAAAAAAAAAAACTAAATAACTCAAAAACCACAAATAATAAGAAACACAGATTAATTGCAAATTGTCTCAGAGTAACACTCTCTACATTAAACTAAAGGTTCATTTAAAGGAGAACAAACCCTTTAAATTATATTTTAGACTTAAGGTATGGCAAACCAGTTTGCAGAAATATCTCTTATCTGGAAAATCCAATGCATTCTGGATAACAGGTCCAATTCCTGTATTGTGGGAAATGTCCAGGTGAAGATCTTAGGCTGGGGGCTGTAGTGCAAGAGCAGTTGGAGGGCTACAGATGTAAATAAATACCTGCCATCGATTTGGTTTCTCCCTGTTAGTGATGGGCGAATCTATCCTGTTTAGCTTCGACGAAAAATTCATGAATTTCCAGTGAAATCCGCAAATTGGTGAAAAATTAGCAAAACAAGTTGCTGCACGTTTTTGACGCATTGCGGCGTTTTTTTGTCAAAAACTTTCCGGGACTTGTTTCGAGAATTTTTTGCCAATTTGCGGATTTCACTGGAAATTTGCGTCATTTTCATTGCGTGACTCGTTTTTTTTTTTTTTTTTTTTAAACCAGTGAATTTTCGAATAAATTCGCCCCTTAACTACTCCCTGTGACCATTCACAGGAATGCAAGAAAGGGGAGGTGTTTATGGAAAATTGGGGGAGATTATGGGGGGCTAAAGATAGATACAGGTATGGGACCTATTATCCAGAATGCTCAGGACCTGGGGCTTTCTGTATAATGGGTCTTTCTGTAATTTGGATCTTCATACCTTTAAGGCTACTAGAAAATCATGTAAAGGGTAAATAAACCCAATATGCTGGTTTTGCTTCCAATAAGGATTAATTATATCTTAGTTGGGATCAAGTACAAGCTACTGTTTTATTATCACACAGAAAAAGGAAATCAGTTTTAAATATTTGGATTATTTGATTAATGAAGTCTATGGGAGATGGCCATTCCGTAATTCGGAACATTATGGACAATGGGTTTCCAGATAACGGATCCCATACCTGTACAAGATACAGTAACAGTATCAGCTCAAGAGCAGGAATATGGCTGGACATTGCACTTGCCTAGGTAATGCTTTTTAGGTGGTCCCTATAAATAGATATTGGGTATTATAAATAGAAGAAGTAGGACTCAATCATAATAAGGAAACAGTGTGGGTAGAAAAACAGCGCAGAGACAGAAATGTTAAAAAACATGGCATATTTGACATTCCACCTAATATTTAGGAGTTTTAAAAAGCAACTGCAAATTGCAAGGTGGTAATGACAGAGCGTTTAACACTTCAACAGCCAGGAAGAAAAGTATAAGAGAGTATGAATTGGATTTTGTCTCATGACTTCATTCCGTGATGGGAAATATTAGTAATAATCCAAAGCAGCGCATCGTTACAGCTCGCCAGAAACTGGACTGACTTCATTAAATGGGAAAAAGTCTCATTAAACAACTCACTGGAAACAAACACACACAATAACATACTGAAGAACCAATTACATTTGTGAAGGAAGCGAGAATTTTCATCAGAAGTGAACAAAACAATGACTTACATTCTGGGAAGAACCGAACGTCAAAAGAGAAACAAATGACTTAAAGGGCACCTATGGCCCCAAACATTTTTCCCAAACCGGGGTCTATCAGCCCACACCTTCGGTTTGGGGAAAATGTTTGGGGCCATAGGTGCCCTTTAAGTCATTTGTTTCTCTTTAGTTCTAGTAGTTTAAAAAAAAAAATTTCCCCAGCAGGCGATGGCTCCCGATGCGAGCCGCCATCTCTTAGGAAGCGCATGCGCAGTATGAAAAGCGGGCTCAAAGTGTGACGCTTTTCAGAATGCGCATGTGTGTGACGGTTGGAAGAGAGGATGGGGACTTATACAGAGGGGTAAGTAGCAACTTAGGGGCCATAGGCAAAATGCTGGGGGGAGGAGGGGGACTTACGGGGGGGTGGGGGAGGGGTTGAATTCTACTTTTTACGTTAGCCTTCAGTATGTTATAAAACAGCCAATTCTAAGCAACTTTTCAATTGGTCTTCATTCTATATTATATATGACTTTTAATTATTTGCCTTCTTCTTCTGACGCTTAACAGCTTTCAAATAGGGGTCACCGACCCCTCTAAAAACCAAATACTCTGAGCTGAGCATTTGTTTGTAGCACACCCTTGAGTGCACTTTAGCTGTGGATTTGTGGAATGTGTGTGACTCGGCTAAATGCTTAACTTCTGCCCAGGACTCCCAGTGCACCCGTGCAACTCCCAGTACCTGGTGTTGTTCAGTGCAGCAGGAGATTCAGTCAGACATAGTTCTTTGCAGCAAACTTTAAATTATATATTGAACTGAGCAGAGTAGTGAAATACCAAAATATTCTCTCCAGGGGGAATAACATATACAGACAGTATGCAATTCAAATAGCCAGCAGCAGCAATGATTCACACTTCACAAAGAATAATTACCCTCTCACAAGGCCATATCCCTTTTCCGTTAGATCTTGGATTTCCCAGCCTGGGATCTTGTTTCTTGGCACCCGATTTAGTCCTCGCCTCACCCACTGAACTCAGCCTGGGGTCGTGGGTCTTGGCACCCTATCTGGTCCTCAACTCAGCCACTGTAGTCCCTGATCTAGTGGTGTACATACCACGGGGTCCTAACCCCACTATTTCTCCTTGGTGGAGCCACAGCTGCTCACTAACTACCCTAAGCTGTCTTTCATGTTTATTTAAGTCTGTATGATACAGTCTCCTCAACCTTTGTCACTTGTATGCAAAACTCCTAGGGTGCCTATCACAGTAACTAGTATCACTGGCTAAACCTAATTTTCAAGGAACCAGGGCTCTGGTCCTGAAACACCTCTCTAGGAGGCACGGTCCCAGGATTAAGACCCTGAGCACATGCAGCTATAGCCTTTTATACTTTTATACTACTGCCACCTGGTGGCCAAATCCCTTGAACTAATCTGGACCCAGGATCCATCTGAATCTTTACAAATGGTAAAAAAATTTGTAGATAAAGGGTATGACCAGTCGACACTCATGGATATAAAAAGAGAGGTAGGATTAGTTTCACGGGATGAGGCACTTATTAGGAAATCAAAAGGACAATCTAATCCCCAAAGGATCCCCTTCATAACCTCCTATGACACAAATGCTAAAAAGGTTAGGAGTATAATATTAAAATACTGGAATATTTTAAGCACTGATGAGAAATATGGACATCTGTTCGGGACACCCCCTCTGTTTTCATATAGAAGAGGACGTAATATTGGTGAGCTTATAAAAAAGAAATCCGCTAAACGTAAGGATGAACACATAACTTTTGGGACCAAGAGGGAGGGGACATATCCTTGTAGATTGTATGCCATCATCCCTGGCACCTTTGTGACACATCCCCACCAAGGTAGTAAACATACAATCCATGGGTTTTTTACATGTGATACGAAGGGCGTTATTTACAGTTTAAAATGCCCCTGTGGATTACTTTATATAGGCCAGACCAGTAGAGCCATTAAACTGTGATTAAATGAACATAAATCGGTCATTCGTAACTATCAACCTGCATCCACAAATTCTCGGACTATAGACTCTAAGAAAACTGAACAATACAAATTAAAAAGAGAAACCTTACTGGCTAAACATTTTTATACCCACAAACACCATCTTTCCCAATTACGTTGGCAGATTCTGGAAAGGGTTACCATTAAACCCCTTTCAGAACAAAAGAAATTACTATTACAGAGAGAATGTTTCTGGATATGGCTTTTACAAACACGCCATCCTAAAGGGCTAAATGAAGAATTTAATATGAGTTGCTTTTTATAAAAAATGAGTCTTACTTCTTAACTTTGTAATATTCTCTCTTTTTTAGATAAATCCCTCGTTGATATACATCAGGGAAAGGTTATCCCCCTCAAACTGGTAGGGTAAGATAGAAGTGTATTGAGTTAATTACTGCTTGTAATTTTGTATAATTTTTGTATATTTATATTTTGTACTATTTATATTTGGACACTACGGCACATGGACTTTAAAATTTATGAACTTTAACTTATCTATACTAAATTGGAAACAGTTACTTCACTGCTCTGCTAAGGATGTTGATGGTCACTTAATTGACACTTAGTATGATACATTTTATGACACTTGCGTTTAAAGAACAAGTAAACGTTTTTTTTTTCTATCTGTAAATTTGCTCTAAACAGCCCCTCAAATTAATGTACCTTAGTTCCTGCTGCAAGTCTGCTCTGGTTTCTGTGTTATCAGCAGCTTGTTTCCCCTTCTTCCTGGTGCAGAGTGAAGCCCCGCCCCTTAGCTTTCTGAGCTGACCTTATCTCTGTGACTAGTCCTGGAGATCATTTGCATACTATGACATAGCAAAGACCAGTGTGTGCAGCACCTTTTGCTTGGGGAAACTAGCTTACTAATGCACACACTGGCTCCCTCTTCCTCTCTATTGTGGAACAGCAGCAAATGGACTGCTCAGTAAACTAAGGGGCTGGGCTTCACTCTGCACCAGGAAGAAGGGGAAACAAGCTGCTGATAACACAGAAACCAGAGCAGACTTGCATCAGGGACTAAGGTACATTAATCTGGGGGGCTGTTTAGAGCAAATTTACATAAAGAAGAAAAACATTTACTTTTCCTTTAAGAAATCACTTGATACTATGTATGAAATGTTTGCTTCTGAAAATAATGGCTATTTATTTAATTTTATCCATCCACTTTTTAAGATTACCTTCACTGTGTTTTTATCTGCATTGTTATGAGCTACTTTGCTTGATATTGATAGCTTGATGTATCAGCACAAATTTAACTTATTTTACACATGTCACTAATTACCCTAATTAATGGGTTGTACTATTTTAATGCTATGCTCACTATGATTTGGTATGCTTGACAAAGGGGTTACGCCCCGAAACGTTGCATCCGCAAAATAAACGAGTAAGGGGGCTCCCTACTCGAAAGTACCTGTTGTGCCGGTGAATTCTTTTCTTCCCAGGAAAGGGGACATAGCTGCCTGAGTTACTAGAGGACCCTTAGGTGTCCAAATAAAGAGGGGAACTGTCTGAGTAAACTACACCCACATCTCAGGGTCCCTACATGTTGTTATTGATACTTTTTATTACTTGTCTTTCTATTCAGACTTTTTCTATTCATATTCCAGTGTTTCATTTAAATGGACCCTAGCAACTAAAATTGCAAACTGGAGAGCTACTGAATATAAAGCTAAATAACTCAATAACCACAAATCATAAAAAACTAAACACAGTTACAAATAGGATATATATATATATATATATATATATATATATATATATATATAATGCAGAAAAGCTGTGAATATCTTGTAAATTGTATCCTTATAAATGGTGAGTTCTGATGTCATCAGTTATAAACGGGGAGTTCTGATGTCATCAGTTATAAACGGTAAGTTCTGATGTCATCAGTTATAAACGGTGAGTTCTGATGTCATTTCTGTCACATGACTCACTGAAACTTGTGTACTATAATAAATAATGTACCCCCAGCTGCAAAATATGAGGATATTAAAAGTTACCTCGGAGTTCCATGACCTGTATAAAAACAGGCCTTCGGCCTTGTGTATTTATATAGTGAATAAAGTACCCCCTCTTGTAAAATATAAGGATATTATAAGTTACCGAGGAATTCCATGACCATATAAAAACACGAGGCCAAAGGCTTCATGGAAGTCATGGAACTCCGAGGTAACTTCTAATATCCTCATATTTTGCAACTGGGGGTACTTTATTTATTATAATACACAAGTTTCAGTGAGTCATGTGACAGAAATGACATCAGAACTCACCGTTTATAACTGATGACATCAGAACTCACCGTTTATAAGGATATAATTTACAGGATATTCACGGCTTTTGTGTATTATATGGTCATAAAACTCCTCTGTAAGTCGGACTTATGTGACCTGTATAAAAGCATATGGTCACATAACTCCTCGGTGACATAATATCTTTATAAATTTCAGTAGGGGGTAAATTGTCCACTATATATATATATATATATCTCATAAGACTTGACAAATATCATATAAAAGTATCGGTGCTGAATTCTTCTGTCCGTATCAGAGAATCTCAGTGAAAGCTGCCCAAGGACAACAGGAGTTATTCTTGATGGCTGAGGGTGCCGTCTGCCTGTTGAAAGCAGGGAAGATAATAGATAGTTCAGCTGTTTATAATTGTGTGTTGTGTTTGTCCCACCTCGGAATGAGCAGTTTTTCCTGCTCCTGTTGACAACATCAAGTGTGAGTGTGCCAGCGAGACTGGGATTCATGGTGACATGCTGGGGAGCTGCTTGTCTTTAGAAAGGAACCTTTGAAATGTAGAATATATATACATATATATAGGATCTCTCACCGCAACTTGGTCATTTTCATGTTGCTATTTCTGTTGTGGTGTCCCAAGAAAGATGATATACAAGATAACTTTCCTGTAAGTCAGAGTGGCACTGCCAATTTAAAGGAGAACTAAACCCTACAAATGAATATGGCTAAAAATGCCATATTTTACATACTGAACTTATTGCACGAGGCTAAAGTTTCAGTTTGTCAATAGCAGCAATGATCCAGGACTTCAAACTTGTCACAGGGGGTCACCATCTTGGAAAGTGTCTGTGACACTCACATGCTCAGTGGGCTCTGAGCAGCTGTTGAGAAGCTAAGCTTAGGGGTCGTCACTAATTATCCAGCAGAAAATGAGCTTCCCTGGCTGTAATAAAAGCTGATGCTACAGGTTTGCTGATTATCAAATTCTGATGCAGCTAATTGCACTGGTTTCTAATTATCTGTATTAATGACTAATTAGCCTCATATTGTGACTATATTTCTATGACACTATCAGGTGTACTGTATATTGTGACTATATTTCTATGACACTATGTCGCAAATTTACAAAATTCACGTGAACGGATTGAGGTTCGAACGAATTCGATCAAATTCTGATCGTATGATTTTTTCGGAGGCTCAAATATGCAAATTTGGCCACTTCGATCATCGTATACAGAAAATTCGAATGATCGAATATTCGATCATTCGATGATCGAAGCACTTTACCTTTAAAATTTTATTCGACTGCCTACTTCGCCAGATTGAACCTACCGAATAGAGACAGAAGGTCACATGTTTCTCTGTATATGACTGCTCCATATGGGAAGCAATGTATCCACCCTACACAAGCAGAACCTTCTGAGTAGTGATGGGCAAATTTATTCTCCAGGCGCAAATTCTCGGCGAATTCCCGCGATTCGGCGCCGGCGAATAATTACCGAAAATTCGCTGGCGAGTCGCGCGCCAGAAATGGTACGGCGAAAGCGACGCAACGCGTCGTAATTGATGCGATGCACGTCAAAAATGACGCGGTGCGCATCAAAAAAAGTGCTGCGACTCGTTTCACTAATTTTTCGCCAATTCGGGAATTTCCAGCGAAATTCGCTAATTTTTGCCGAAACGGGATAGATTCGCCCCTCACTACTTCTGAGATCTAAATATCAGAGCCATAGACATAGCCAGTCCTAGAGCTGTCTATATAGCTATAATGTTAATTACTGATGTACAGACACCGGCTGCTTTTATAAAACTGTGCCAAAGTCTCCCAGTAAATACATATATTTTATTGCTATGTTTGAGCACTCTTTCCATTGGCTATGCGAGTGTAATTAGCCCTTATGCTTCGTGTGGGCTACAGTCACAGAGCCAAATGTGGCCGGAGAAGCCATGCACAGACGCACGTGAGAAACATGTTATTTATGAGGAAAAAAAAGAGACAGTGCTCAGCAATGATCAAGAACAACGGTATAAGTGGCATTTGTTTGAGTCGCACCAGAGACCATAGTATGGCTTAAACAACCAGTAAAGTGACTAATCTAACCATTGGTGATATGGGGTCAAGAAATTCTTGAACCACACGTGATCCTAACCTTTTTTTTTCTTATCATTTTTTATTTATTAATTTATTTTAATTAATATTCTGAAAGCAGTGGGGAACTAGTATAACTATACACTGCCATCTAGTGGCAAGATTGATTATTTCTTACATTTCATAAGGGCAAGGAAAGTGTAAAATAGAATAAGGGTAGAAATGCTGTATTTTGTATACTAAACATAAACATGAACTTACTGCACCACAAGCCTAATCAAACACATGATTTATGCTTTCAAAGTTGGCCACAGGGGGCTGTCATCTTGTAACTTTGTTATACATCTTTGCAAGACTAGACTACATACACATGCTCAGTGTGACCTGGGCTTCTTAGGGATCGTCATAAATGATAAAAAAACAAAGCTGCATGGCTGAGTTCTGCATGGCTGGTAAGTAAGGCAGGTGATCCCCCTGCTGTTCATAAGTATGATTGTTTCCCTGACAGAAATCAGGGACTGTCTGACAATTCCTATCCACAGCACTAAATGAAGGGAGGATTTCATTGCATACAGTCATATTTTTTAATAAAAGTATTTCTTTTTCATTAAAGAAAGTAAAAATGGGATTTTATTTCTTTGCCTTTCCTTGCCCTTTAAGGGTAGAACTATTATTATTATTATTATTATTAACAACATGTATTTCTGTAGCAGTGTAAAGTGAATGTGATTGTACAACTAAATCACATGAATTACATACATAGAACATCTGGAGTTACATACATCACAATCAATGCCGGTGTAAAAGGTGAGGAAGTCCCTGTGCAGAAAGAGCTTACAATCTAAAGGAAAGGGAATGATATACAAGATGTACATGGGCTTTTCCCCTGCGATTCTGCCAGATCCGACACTGGGTGACAAAATGCCTGCATCAGGTCGGATGCGACGGAAACAAGGTAAGTAATATAAAGTCGGATGGTGTTGCAGCATTGATCGGACGCAACACGACTGTAGGATGCAAATGCTGCAAGCTGCTCCTGCATCCAACAGCTGTGTCGCGTCAGATCAAAGTTGCGACACCCTCCGATGATTCAGTTACTTGACTTATTTCCGTTGCATCTGACGTAAAGCCTGCGTCTTTACGCAGCGTGTTGGATCGCGGCAAACACGCCAATGGAGTTCTGCCCTAAAGGGGTTGTTCACCTTTGACAACTTTTAGAGGCCCATTTATCAAAGGTCAATTTCAAATATCTGCGATTTTTTTTTTTTAACTCTAATAAACTTGAAATCGATTGGGAGATTATCTAATAAAAAAAATCGAATATCTGAAACTTGAACACGTATTACCGACACGAAAACTAGAATCGAATTCCAATTGAACTTGAATGGCAAGAAGACTATTATCATCTTCAAACAGGTCACTGGACCTCTCCCAGTGACTTGTACATGAACTCCACTGGTTTTAGGTGGCAAAAAAGTCAAATTGTTCCAGTGGTCAAAGTTTGATAAATCTCGATTTTCGAATTCAAATTCAAATTGAGTTTGGATTATTCCCAATTTGAATTTGAGAGTTTTGACCAAAATTTGTTTTTGGAAAATTCTAATTTATAATCCGACCCATAATGTGATGTTGCATGATGTAGTGTAGAGAGTGATATTCTGAGACAATTTTCAATTGATCTTTATTTCTTATTATTTGTGGTTTTTAAGTTTTTTTTTTTAGTTTTTATTCAACAGCTCTCCAGAATGCAATTAGCAGCCATCTCCTGATTTCAATGAGACTGGAATTTGAGTAGAAGAGGCTTGAACTGAAAGAACAATAATAAAAATTGGGAATCGCAATATATTTTTGTATTATGTGTGGTTTGTGTGTTATTTAGCTTTTTATTCAGCAATCTGGTTGCAAGGATCCAAATTCCCCTAGCAACCATGTGCTGATTTGAATAAGAGACAGGAATATGAAAAGGAGAGGCCTGAATAGAAAGATGAGTAATAAAAAGCAGCAATAATAATAATACATTTGTAGCCTCACAGAGCATTTGCTTCTCATATGGTGTGGCATTGTTATACTCTCCTCATCCTCGGCTACCAAACACAACAAATGGCGACCAGGATGGGATCTCTTTGCTGCATTAAAGGACAATATAAATTTATACATTTATAAAATCCTACAAAATCATCTACTGCTGACATTGTGAGACATCACCAAGCCAAATGCAAGGCTTTTACTGATAGAAACCGTGGTGCAAGAGAAGTGCACTTTCAGCCTGGATCTTTAGTCAGAATTAAGAAACCAGGAATACTGAAACAAGGACAATATAAATTTACTACACCACTTGAAGTGAGACCCCAGCGAGGACCATACACATATGAACTGTCTGATGGACGCATATGGAATGCAAGTTTTGGTCTCCCTCACTCAAACAGGACATTATTGTATTAGAGAGGGTACAGAGAAGGGCAACTAAGCTGGTAAAAGGTATAGAAAACCTTAGCTATGAGGAAAGACTGGCCAAATTGGGGATGTTCACGCTGGAGAAGAGGCGCTTAAGGGGTGATATGATAACTATGTATAAATATATAAGGGGGTCATATAATAATCTCTCTAATGCTTTATTCACAAGTAGGTCTTTCCAGCTGACACAAGGTCACCCATTCCGTTTGGAAGAAAAGAGGTTCAGCCCAAAGGGGTTTGTTACAGTGAGAGCTGTGAAGATGTGGAATTCTCTCCATGAATCAGTTGTACAGGCTGATACATTAGATAGCTTTAAGAAGGGGTTGGATGGCTTTTTAGCAAGTGAGGGAATACAGGGTTATGGAAGATAGCTCATTATACAAGTTGATCCAGCGACTAGTCCGATTGCCTTTTGGAGTCAGGAAGGAATTTTTCCCCCCTCTGAGGTAAATTGGAGAGGCTTAGGATGGGGTTTGTTGACTTCCTCTGGATCAACTAGCAGTTAGGCAGTTAAAATTAAAAAAAAAAAAAGGTTGAACTTGATGGACGCGAGTCTTTTGTTACTATGTAAGTCGTCTTGCTCCTGCTAGATATGACTTTGGAGATGTTCAATTTGAGGAAGGACATTTCCCTACTCCTAATGCCAACCACACTAGGGCAGAGGAAAGTGAACCTATAAGGCATACTGAGAGAATCAGG
This sequence comes from Xenopus borealis, assembly GCA_024363595.1. Lineage (NCBI taxonomy): Eukaryota > Metazoa > Chordata > Amphibia > Anura > Pipidae > Xenopus > Xenopus borealis. Next base: position 122,526,210 of record CM044443.1, on the reverse strand, counting down.
AAACTACCTGCTTGGACCAAGGACTATGTCATGTGAAGAATGTATATATTGCTTTAAGATACATACGGTAATTGTTACTGTTTATATATTTGTCTAAATTCTTTCCTACTATAGGGGGAATATGTGGTGTTTATACAAGTGGCCTGCAGGTGGCACTGTACATACATAAGACTGTCTGTACAGCTTGGCTGTCATAGACCCCTGTTAAACAGCTAGGGATGGCGCGAACCGCGGAAAAAATGTTCGCGAACATATCCGCGAACTTGCGACAAAACGCGCGAACGGTTCTCGAACGTCGCGAACCCCATAGACTTCAATGGGAAGGAGAACTTTAAAAGCTAAAAAAGACATTTCTGGCCAGAAAAATGATTTTAAAGTTGTTTAAAGGGTGCAACGACCTGGACAGTGGCATGCCAGAGGGGGATCAAGGGCAAAAATGTATCTGAAAAATCCAATAGTCGCAGCCACTGAAGCACAGAAAAAATACGCCATATAAATGCTGAAAATAGTCGCAGCCACTGAAGCACAGAAAAAATACAGGTCAATGTATGGCAGTTGTTTGAAGAACAGTAGATTACTAGCCAGCGAAGCTACCTAACCTAAAATGTCCCTCAAATCCCTGCAGACTTCTGTCCCTCCAATACAGAGCAGTATCAATCAGATTACTAGCCAGCAAACTTTCAACTGTCCCTGAAATCACTAACAGCTCTCTCCCTACACTAACTCTTCCAAGCAGCACACACAGACAGAATGAAAAAATGCTGCAGGGCTTCAGTTCATATATGGAAGGGGAGTGGTCCAGGGGGTGTGGGGGTGGTCCAGGAGGGAGAGCTTCCTTATTGGCTGCCATGTATCTGCTGGTCTGGGGTGAGAGGGCAAAAAAAAGCGGCGACTATGCGCGAACCCAAAATGGCGAACGTCGCGCGACGTTCGCGAATATTCTGCGAGCAGCGAACAGTTCGCGCCATCCCTATAAACAGCGCATTCTGATGTCACAACATACTGTTTATAAGGCTATAATTTACAGTCTTGTCCCATAAGGAAATGACTAGACTGTAGATCAGAGATCCCCAACCTTTTGAAGCTGTGAGCAACATTCAGAAGTAAAAGGAGATGGGGAGCAACAATAGCATGAAAAATGTTCTTAGGCTGCCAAATAAGTTCTGTGATTGGCCTTCTGGTAGCTCTTATGGGAACTGCCAATATACACAGAGGCTCTGTTTGGTAGTGGACTTGGTTTTTCTACAACTAAAACTTGCCTCCAAGCCTGGAAAAATAAGCTCCTGCTTTGAGGTCACTGGGAGCAACATCCAAGGGGTGGGAGAGCAACATGTTGCTCACGAGCTACTGGTTGGGGATTACTGCTGTAGATTATATATATATATAGAATAAAGTACCCCCTCTTGTAAAGTATAAGGATATTATAAGTTACCAAGGAGTTCCAGGACTATATAAAAACACGAGGCAGAAGACTGGAACTCCAAGGTAACTTCTAATATCTTCATGTTTTGTAACAGGTGGTACATTATTTATTATAATACACACGTTTCGGTGAGTCATGTGACAGAGATGACATCACTAAGCTCCGATTATAACCAATGATATCATGAAGCACCCTTTATATAGTGGATAATGCACCCCCTACTGTAATTTGTAAAGATATTAGAAGTCACCGAAGAGTTATGTGACCATTTATACAGGTCACATAACTCCGAGGTGACTTCCAATATCTTTATAACTTTCGGTAGGGGGTGCATTATTCATTATAATCTACAGTGTTTCAACTTCCTCTGCTCTATATTAGACTACTCAATGCAACACTTTGTTCCCCTTGTGGTTTTTCATTTTATTATTGTGTCTCCCTGTAGCCCCTCTGTACCTTCTGAGGTATATTTGCCTAATTGTTCTCCTTTGATCTAAGTTTCTGACCATGCCATGTCACAGTTATATTGCTGTAGGTTAAAGGGGTTGTTCAGCTTTAAATTAACTGTAAGTATGATGTAGAGAGGTGTGGTGTTTATAAAAATGGCCTGCAGGTGGCACTGTGCATACATAGGACTTTCTGTACAACTTGAAAGTGAAAGTAAGTCTTAATGCTGTTATGTAATGGCTGCATGACTTGCTAATAAAGCACTGTTATACTCTCCTAATCCTCGGCTACCAAACACAACAAGAGGGATATTCTGAAACAATTTGCAATTGCTTTTCATTTTTTATTATTTGTGGCTTTTGTTATTTAGCTTTTTATTCAGCTGCTCATTAGTGTGCAGTTTTATCTAGTTGCCAGGGCCCAAATTACCCTAGCAAACATGCATTAATTTGAATAAGAGACTGGAATATGAATCAGAGAGGCCTGAATACAAATATGAGTAATAAGTAGCAAAAACCATAAATCTATAGCTTAACATAGAATTAGTTTTTTTAGATGGGGTCAGTGACCCCCCCATTTCAAAGCTGGAAAGAATCAAAGGAAAAAGGCAAATAATGTAAAAACTATAAAGAATAAATAATGAAGACCAATTGAAGACTTGCTTAGAATTAGCAATTCTATAAAATACTAAAATTTTATTTTAATAAGTGACAGAAGGGATAAGGCATGAAAGGTTGAAGATGCAGGGGGGGGGGCAACAGCAGAGATGAACAGAGAGTGGGAGGGGGGAGAGTAGATATATGATTGAAGGGCACAAGACTGGAGGGACAGAGAGGGTGGGAGCAGCAGCCAGAACAAGATGTAAGAGTGACAAAATGTGGGAGGGGCATAGGGAGCGTGCCTGAAGAAGGAACTGCAAGTGAGAGGCAGACAGAGCGCAGAAGGATCACAAGCTAAAAGTGACAGATTGTGGGAGGGGCAGAGGAGCTGTGACGGAAGAAGGAACAGCAACTGAGCGGAAGAAGGAACAGCAACTGAGAGGCAGACGGAGCGCAGAAGGATCAAGAGCAGCTAAGAGTTACAGGGTATGGGAGGGGCAGATGGGCTGAAACGGAAGAAGGAGGGGGAGCGGAAGATAGACATGGGGGGAACAGAAGAGGACACTGAGAGAGCAAGCAGCAGAGGGTGGGAGACCGAAGGAGAACATAGAGTTAAGAAAAAGGCAGCAAGAACTTAATAAGAGCCGTGAGAAAGCGCAGAGCGAAGGCGGAAGTAGGGAAGTGAGGCGGACAGGCAGGAGGAAAAGCAGTAGGGAGAGTGCGGCAGTGACAACTGCTGACACATGAAGTTATAAACAGCGTGTTCTGACGTCAGAACGCACGTTTATAAGGATTTAATTTACAGTCTGGTTCCATAGGGAAATGATCAGACTGTAGATTGTATAGTGGATAATGCACCCCCTACTGTAATTTATAAAGATATTAGAAGTCACCGAGTAGTTACGTGACCATATAAAAGCACGAGGCTGCAGGCAGAGTTATACAGGTCACGTAAGTTACGTACTCCGAGTTGACTTCCAATCTATTTATAACTTTCGGTAAGGGGTGCATTATTTATTATAATCTACAGTGTTTCAAGGAGTTCTCTGCCTCTGCTCTATATTAGACCACTCAATGCAACACTTCGTTCCCCTTATCGTTTTAGATTTTATTATTGTGTCTCCCTGTAGCCCCTCTGTACCTTCTGAGGTATATTTGCGTAATTGTTCTCCTTTGATCTAAGTTTCTGACCATACCATGTCACAGGTATATTGCTGTAGGTTAAAGGGGTTGTTCAGCTTTAAATTAACTGTTAGTATGATGTAGAGAGGGATATTCTGAGACAATTTGCAATTGGTTTTCATTTTTTATTATTTGTGGTTTTTGTTATTTAGCTTTTTATTCAGCAGCTCATTAGTGTGCAGCTGCCCCAAGTCATGTGACTTGTGCTCTGATAAACTTCAATCACTCTTTACTGCTGTACTGCAAGTTGGAGTGATATCACCCCCTCCCTTTACCCCACCCAGCAGCCTAACAACAGAACAATGAGAAGGTAACAGATAACAGCTCCCTAACGTAAGATAACAGCTGCCTGGTAGATCTTAGAACAACACTTAATAGTAAAAACCCATGTCCCACTGTGTACTATTCAGTTACATTGAGAAGGAAAAACAACAGCCTGCCAGAAAGCAGTTCCCTCCTAAAGTGCTGGCACAAGTCACATGACCAGTGGCAGCTGGGAAATTGACAAAATGTCTAGCCCCATGTCAGATTTCAAAACTGAATATAAAAAAATCTGTTTGCTCTTTTGAGAAATGGATTTCAGTGCAGAAGTCTACTGGAGCAGCACTATTAACTGATGTGTTTAAAAAAAAAAAAAAAAAACATGTTTTCCCATGACAGTTTCCCTTTAATTAGAATAAGAATACATTGGGTAGCCAGCCTTTTCAATACATATTTTAAAAAATGAAATATAAAAAAATCTGTTTACTCTTTTGAGAAATGGATTTCAGTGCAGAATTCTTCTGGAATGGCACTATTAACTGATGTGTTTTGAAATTTTTTTTTTCTCATGACAGGATTCCTTTAAAAATTTGACTATTCGCAACATATAACCTGACAAATTGCTGTTTAGGTCAGAGAGGTCCAGGGATCAATTTGGGGATGTTTGCAGCCTTCACTTTTTTTTTTTAAATTCGAGTAAGAATTTCTAATTGGAATCAAATTTGATTTTGAGTTTTCGGGTCTATTCAACTAGTACCCACTGAGAAAATTCTATTTTTATTAATAAGCTTCGATTAGTCGAGTTCAACTGAGTTTGAGAAATTAAATTTTTTTATTATTATTCTAATTTATGGGAGTTTAGGGGAGTTTTAAAAAACTGACATGCGTTACAAATTCAACCCTTGATAAATGTGCCTCCCTGTGGTGTTCATACAAATGACCTGCAGGTGTCACTGTGCACAAGACTTGTACTGTACATACACAGGAATTTCTGTACAGTTTGAAAGTGAAAGTAGGAAGTACTACAGTTGTGTAATGGCTGCATGAACCTGCAAATAAAGCACTGTTATACCCTGCTCATCCTCGGCTACCAAAACATAACACTCCCCATGTCTAGCTTAGTATGATGTAGACCAGGGATCCCCAACCTTTTCAACCCGTGAACAACAATCAGAAGTAAAAGCAGTTGAGGAGCAACACAAGCATGAAAAATGTTCTTGGGTTGCCAAATAAGTGTTGTGATTGGCCATTTCGTAGCTCCTATGTGGATTGTCAACCTACATTGAGACTCTGTTTAGCAGTACACCTGGTTTTCATACAACCAAAACATGCCTCCTAGCCGGGAATAAAAAAAAGCACTTGCTTGGAGGCTACTGGGAGCAACTAGGGTTGCCACCCAGCCGGTATTTTACTGGCCGGGGCCGGTATTACAAATTTACCGGCAATGTAGCTGCCGGTAAATTTGTAATACCACTTAAAAAAGGCCCTTACCCTGCCTTAGTTCCAGTTAAAACCTACCTTTCTCGCAGTCTTCAGCCGATCGTTGTATGTGGCTCCGCCCCTGTGATGTCATGACCCGCCCCCTTTGATGTCACTCCCCGCCCCTTTGTGACTCCGCCCCCGCCTGCCGGTAAATTTTTTTACCAAAGGTGGCAACCATAGGAGCAACATCCAAGGGGTTGGAGAGCAACATGTTACTCACGAGCTACAGGTTGAGGATCACTGATGTAGAGAGTGATATTCTGAGACAATTTGCAATTGTTTTTCATTTTTTATTATTTGTAGTTTGCGTTGTTTACCCTAGCAGCCATGCATTGATTTGAATAAGGGATTGGAGTATGAAAAGGCCTGAATAGAAAGCAAAGTTATCCCTTTTACATGGGATCAGCGAAGAGCAAAATTATAAAAAAATAAATAAATGAAGACCAATTGAAAACTTGCTTAGAAGTGGCCATTCTGTAACATAATAAAAGTTAACCGAAAGGTGAACCGCCCCTTTAAGGAGGAAAAACTAATGGCTTGCTCCCCACAAGCGGAACGTACCAAATACCCGAGCAACTGACTATTAAAGTAGATATTCTTGACAGTTTACACTGTGCTCTGTAGAGAAACGCAGACATTTCACAAGGTGTATGGGCAAAGCCAAAGTGACCTTGCTGAATTATAACTATTACTGCTCAGCGGACACGAGGGAGTTGAGGATGGAGTCCTGAATGAGCATCAGAGAAATCAATGTGCACAGGCAAATAGTCCCCCACAGATCAGTCACTTGTCCATGTGCTGAGCAGCACTTTCAGAATATTTGTTCCATGTTCTAGACAAGACACCAAAAGTATAGCTTTAATGAAAATCCTGTTCAAACGGCAATTTGTCTGTTACTTGCCTACAGCAACGTCTGTAAAATAAACGGAGCCATCTACACAGACTGACCACTGAATAGTAAAACAGTAATGCTGTCATTCATATAGCTCAGAAGATCATAGACTCTCTCACACTGGATCTACATCAAGGCCATTTTGTTTGAAAACCAAAATATTATAACCAGATGTTTCCATATTATAAGAATCAGATTTATAGTAGCAGTAAACAGTTAGTCTAGGTAGTTCAATCCATTGCTTAGCTGGGTTTCAATGCCCGCTGGAGTATGAGGGAGATCAGAACAGAAAAGGGAGAGAGAGGAGGATCATATTAGAAGATGAATGGGAAGATGAGAGGTGAAGTTGTACCTACATTAAGTGTTTGGGCTACTAGATATCTTTTTATAAGGGAAGGTACAATAGGGACAACCGTACAGTAAATGCTTACAGCCTCAACTGTTGATTTCCTACTGTTAGTGGCTTGTAAACTGGGTTTAATCACGTGAAAAGACAATCCCTGTTTGAGTTAGCTCTCTACCATTAAGCGTGACAGACCACATTGTATTATTATGCATCATTCCCATTAGTCCCTACACCAGTGGAGCTCACAGTCTACTGTATCTCATCCACTCCATGGCAAGTTTCATCAGGAATATGGTTGCCTCCTGGTTTTGACCCAGACAGCACAGATTAAAGTTAGGATTCTCTTAAAGTGGCCATACGATGTTGCCAAACGAGCATATCTCTCCCCGATATGCCCACCCTGAGGTGGGCGATATCAGGCTGATCCAATTGTGGGCCCTAGGCGCAGATACGGATGGTTGGATCGCAGGACCACATTAACGAACAGATGCGTATGTAATCCGATGGGATTTTTAATCCTGCCCGATCAAAATCTGGCCGACTTTCGGCCAGATATCGATTGGGGAAGCCCGTTGGAGGCCCCCATACACGGGCCGATAAGCTGCCGACAGCTTTTATCAGCCCATGTATGGCCACCTTTAGATCGATATGCCAATAGCAACGTCATGGTTTTGCCTGTGATGTCATAACTCCACCTTGTGATGTCCCGCATCCCTTCAAGAATGGGGTATGGGGAAACGTAGCAACCCTAACCAGGATACTGTTAACCTGCCTGTAGGTATTCAGAGGGTTAAAAGGGGGGGGTTTACCTTTAAGACTTTTAGTATGTTATAGAATGGTTAATTTTTTTTTAATTATATACCTTTTTCTTCTGACTGTTCACAGCTTTCATACAATCTAAAAAACAAATGCTCTGTCACCAACCGCCGGTCTGCGACCCAGAACCAGGCAATGGACAGTTGCCAACTGGACCACTGAAATAAATGTAGCATGCCGTATTGGACGCCGCCAACCAGAATGGGACATCAGTGTGCCCAAATTGGATGCCGGTGACCAGAATTGGATGCGGGCACGCCCGAATTGGACGGCGGCGACCAGAATTGGGCCCCCCTCCTGACCACCCCCCCCCTCGGTCCTTGCAAAACATTTTGCCGCTACAGCAGTCCCCGGACCAAAAAGGTTGGTGGCCCCTGCTGCAAGGCTACAAATTTATAGTGATTGTTACTTATTATTACTCCTCTTTCTATTCAGGCCTCTCCTATTCATATTCCAGTCTCTTATTCAAATCAATGCATATGCAAATTAGGGTTCGGATTTGGTTCGGTATTCGGCCGAATCTTTCTCTAAGGATTTGTGGGTTCGGTCAAATCCAAAAAAGTGGATTCGGTGCATCCCTAGTTAAATGTCTTGTTTCAGACTCACATCAAGGTCTCGCAGGACGAGTACAGTCAGCACAGAGCCAGTCACTTGGAATATACTGCCCTCATACTAACACAACTAACACAAACACCACTATATACTTTTTCAGAACTAAAATGATTTTTCATGCTCGAGATGGGAGATGTAGTTAAAATCTTTTGCATGTTGATAACAGTGTCAGGCAGGGAACTGTAGAATGGATGTTTCTGGGTTACTTTCTGATCTGTGCTGCAGTAATTTATGTCCGGCATTAAGCGGAGCAGCAAGAGCCCTGGGAGGCAAGGGGTTAAATAAAAAGCCCTTTACAGCTGAGTCATGTTCATTATCTCTATGATCTCACTATGAGAACTATGTCCTTTAGACCAGCAGCAATATAACCTTTAAGTGCCCTATCCTATTCCCATTCATAGGCTGTAGGTGAACTTTGAAACAAGTCCAGCCCCCTGATTTGGCAATCTATAGGAAATCTTTCTCTTGGATGTATGGATACTTGTTCTGCTCTGTTTCACACGGGGGATCAGACTCTTCAGTGAAGGTACATTTTTATTTTCCCAAAATTAATTCTGAAAAAAAAAAAACCCTGTTGGATAAGAGTTCTTTAAAGGGTGGTTCACCTTTCAGCTAAGTGGGATTCAGTCATGATTTTTATGGCTTACTTTTTTTTTTTCTAAATTACACATTGTAAATAATTCACTTGCCTATTCTTGAACCACCAAATGTATTTATTTTTAGCTGTAATACTGGTGTGGAGGCAGCCAGCTCTATGCTTTGTGCCTGACTTTGAGCTTTGAGAGCCAGCACTTCAGGTTGGAACTGTTTTGAGACAGCAATTCAGCAATTGTTTCTCCCCTTTCCCATACAAGGACTTGGGTCGGTCTCCCTAGCTAAAATTTCTCCCTCGCCCCACCTACTGGTAGACATGAGAATAGCAACCAAGCAGAAAAAAAAGCAGGGGTCACATGACCTGAGAGCTCCTGGGAAACTAACAATATGTCTAGCCGCATTTCAAAATTAAATATAATGCAATCTGTTTGCTCCATTAAAAAAAAGGATTTCAGCACAAAATTCTACTGGAGCAGCACTAATTGTTAATTGTTCTGTTTTGGAAAAAAAAAAAAGTTTTTCCGCTACAGTATCCCTTTAAATTGTAGTGTGCTATAGAATTGACAATTCTAAGCAGCATTTCAACTGGACTTTATTATTTATTTTTAGTGATGGGCGAATTTATTCAGCAGGCGCGAATTTGACGCGACACGCCGAAAACGACGCAACACGTGTCAAAAACGTGACGAGACTCGTTTCTCAAAATTTTTGCCAATTCGAGAATTTTGCTGGAAATTCACGAATGTTTCGGCAAAGCGAAACGGGACAGATTCGCCCATCACTATTTATTTTTTATAGTTTTTTTAGTTATTTGCCTTTTTTTTCGGACTCACTCCAGCTTTCAGCTGGGGGGGGTGGGGGTGGCTTCGCTGACCCCTGTCTAAAAACAAATGCTGTGTAACGCTTCACATTTATTGCTACTTTATATTAGTAATTTTTCTATGCAGGTGTCTCCTATTCATACTCCAGCCTCTTATTCAAACCAGTTCATGGTTGCTAGGGTAATTCGGAACATAGCAACCAGATTGCTGAAATCTGGAGAGCGGCTGAATGAAAAGCTAAATAACTCAAAAACCAAAGATGATAAAAAAAAAAATGAAAACCACTTGTTTCAGAATATCCCTCTCTACATCATAAAAAAAGTTAATTTAAAGGTGAACAACCGCTCACAACATACTTCTGTTTACAGGTGTATATGTGATTAGAGAAAAACCATTGCTTATGTTGATGACACGTCTTTCTTTCTCTCTTTGCAGATAAAAAAATGTCATTTGATTATTTCCTATACAAAGGGGTCAAGTTTTCCCCGGGCTCATACTCAGAAGAATTGCTTCAATCCGTAGAGAATGAATTCCAAGTGCTGGATGATGATGTTTACATTGTGACCTATCCCAAATCTGGCAAGTCATTGACTTCCTGTTCTTTATTAATTACTAGACATTAAGCCCGTTAAATTAACGGGCGCTAGAACATATGTAGTCAAACATTTATAAAAAACAGAATTGTTCTAGGCGAATTTTCGTCTGCGCTGCGCAAATTCACTAACGTGCGAATTTATGCTCTGGTCGGCGAACAGTAACGTATTTACGTTTTTCAGACTATCACCCACAATGGTAAAACATGCCACAGCGTAAGGGTGCAAAGTTACGCATCTATCTACTTCGCTAGCGTAAATTCGCCAGTCACAGTCCGTGCAGCACATTCACAGTAGCGCAATTCCACGCACACAGGGACTGGACGCAGAGACACTTGAACTTTACATTAAGCCCGTTAAATTAACAGGCGCTAGAACATATGTAGTCAAACATTTATAAAGACAGAATTGTTGTAGGCGAATTTTCGCCTGCGCTACGCAAATTCACTAACGTGCGAATTTACACTCTGGTCGGCGAACGGTAATGTATTTACGTTTTTCAGACTATCACCCACAATGGTAAAACACGCCACAGCGTAAGGGTGCGAAGTTGCGCGTCTATCTACTTTGCTAGCATAAATGATCACTCAATGGGAATTGAACACTAAAAGCACTGGTCAGAGGCATTTACCTTATACACTTCACCACAGGCTTCCATTGCCTCTAGTCTAAGTACTGGTACTGATAGCATTAGCTAGTGATTGGCGACCTCTAGTGGCCAAAACTAGTAAATTCGGTCTGTCGGCACATGCGCAGTAGCGAATTCCACGGACACAGGGACTGGACGCAGAGACACTTCAACTTTATTATATAGGATTATTAGTGATGGGCGAATCGGCGACTCGTGAAACGGCGAAAAATTTGCGTCTCGTCCATTTTCAATGCAACCCTTGATAAATATGGCCCTTACTTATATTTTACACAAGTTTAAATATTTTCCTTTCCCACCTGTCACAGGAACACATTGGCTGATAGAGATTCTGAGTCTTATTAACCGAGATGCAGACCCTACCTGGTGCAACAGTGTTTTAATATGGCTGAGATCTCCTTGGATCGAAACTAAAGAAGGCCAGCTGCAATTAAAGGACCTTTCCCGTCCAAGGGCTCTTACGTCTCACCTACCTTTCCATATTTTTCCAAAGGCATTCTTTACATCTAAAGCCAAGGTACTCCATTATTAATGCTTGAAAAGTAAAGAAAACCTGGGTTTATCAAATTCACATGAAGGATTTGAAATTCAAATTCGAATTTTCAAAAAGATTCGGATTTTCGACTGTTTTTGAAGACCACTTCGGCCATCGAATTTAGAAAATTTCAATCGAATCGAATGATTAGAATAAAAATCTGTTTGAATATTTGAATATTCGACAGTCAAATAACTCGCCCTTTTAATTTTTATTCGATTGCCTAGTTCGCCAGTTTCAACCTACCGAATTGGTTGTAATTATTTTTGATCGAATCAAATTGTTCGATTCCAGAGATTCTATCGGTCGAATTATTTCTATTTGAACGTCCGATCAACCAAATTACGGTAAAATCCTTCGAATTCAAAGGATTTCAATTCGACCGCAATTTGATCGGTTCGAAATCGAGGGTAAATTCACCCTTGAATTTGACCAATAGTAAATCTGCCCCTAAGTAATTCATTCTCAAACCAGAGAATGTTGTAGGTATTTAAAGGGGTTGTTCACCTTTACTTCAACTTTTAGTACAGGTACCGGACCTTTTATCCAGAATGCTCGGGACCTGGGGTTTTTCAGATTGTGGATCTTTGTCAGTTGTATCTTCATACCTTAAGTCTACTTGAAAATCATGAAAATATTAAATAAACCCAATATGTTGATTAATTATAACTTGGGATCAAGTAAAAGCTACTGTTTTATTATTACAGAGAAAAAGGAAATCGTTTTTATAATCTGGATTATTAAATTATTGGAGACAATAGGAGATGGCTTTCTGTAATTCAGGTCCCATACCTGTATGATGTAGTTTAGATATATAATTTGCATTTGATTAGTCATTTTTCATTTGTGGTTATTTAGCTTTTTATTCAGCAGCTCTCCATTTAGCAATCTGGTTGCCTGTAATAAAACCCAGAGATTCTGCTCAGCAGGGACCAAGATATTACGTGTATCAGTTTAGAACAATTTTGAGGGTCGGTGACCCCCCCCCCCCGAGCAGCTTTAGAAGGTGAAAAATATCACTTTACACTTCAATATTAGAAAAACTGTCACAAATAGATAGTAATTGGAAAAAGTTGTAATCCCTGGTGCTTTCTGAAAAAAACTAGTTGAATGTGAGAAATTGCTTTAATCCCTGCTTCTACTATTTGTAATTGTCCCAAAGAAGGCAAAAAAAAAGAAAGGAAAACTATCAAGCCTTAAGCCACACAGAAATTCTGTCCCTGGATCAGGCCTGTCAACGGCTCACTCAACCTTTCCATTTTTAACAGCAAAAGTCAACTTCTTACTTTCTCTAATCTATTTCAGATCATTTATGTGATGAGGAACCCCAAGGATATCTTTGTGTCCCTTTTTTACTTTGCAAAGATAATCTGCCACTACAAAGACCCTGAAAGTTTTGAGCAATACTTAGAAGACTTTTTGCAAGGGAATGGTAAGTCTGCCACATAAAGCTACACACATGCAGTTTATCAATTCCAGTGTTCCAGCTTCTTGACTAAAACAGGAGCGCATTTAAAGGGCAAGGAAAGGCAAAGAAATAAAATCCCATTTTTACTTTCTTTAATGAAAAAGAAACCTATCTCCAATATACTCCAATATATAATTCAAAATGTGTACCGTTTTTATAAGAAACCTGACTGTATGCAGTGAAATGCTCCCTTCATTTAGTGCTGTGGATAGTGACTGTCAGACGGTCCCTAACTTCTGGCAGGGAAACAATCATACTTATGAACAGCAGGGGGAGCCCCTGCCTTACTTACCAGCCATGCAGAACTCAAGCAGCTTTGTTTTTTGATCATTTATGATGATCCCTAAGAAGCCCAGATCACACTGAGCATGTGTATGTAGTCTAGTCAATTTAATTTGAATTCACAGATTTTTACATTTGAGTTGTTTAAGTTAGAAACCATCCGAGTTGTGAGTTCATTTGAGGTTTAAAAAAAGCTCACAAAAATCAACCATTGATATATAACCCCCTAAATATTTGTGGTGGGATTAACAGAGTCCAAATACTAGGAAATGCCACAGGTTAGCCAAAACATTAATTTGTGCACTTTTTTGTGTTGCTTTTTGCTGTGGTTTCCTTATTTTATAAATCTCATTAACCACACTGTTCTCTTCCTCCAGTTCTTTATAACTCTTGGTTTGAGCACGTCAAAGGGTGGATGCAAATGAAAGACAACAGCAACTTCTTTATAATTACTTACGAGGAACTCCACCAGGTGAGAATAAAGGGAGAGTGATATATCTGTTTTGTTATATTTAAAACCTTCAGAAACACGCTTAAAGGAGAAGTCAACCCATAATGCACTAAACCCCTGCCCCCTCCCCCCATAGGCCCCCTGCACCCTGGCCTACCTCCCCCCAGGGCACATGCCCCTAAGTTGTTACTTACCCCCTCAGTGCAGGTCTTGACCATGGAGTTTACAGGAACCATCTTCTCCCCAGCCGTCTTCATCCTGGATTCATCGTCTCTTGGCAGCACATGTGCAGTAGGAGGCATTTACCGGTTCAGCTCTACTGCGCATGCACCAAAAGGTACTAAGTTTTCCGATTGAAACTTCGTGACTTTAACCACACGTGCAGCAGAACTGAATGAGCAAATGCTCCTACTGTGCATTCACCGGCAAACGCCGAAGGATCCTGGAAGAAGACTGCATGAGAGAAGATGGAACCTGCAAACTCCATGATCAGAACCTGTGCTGAGGGGGTAAGTAACAACTTAGGGGCATTTACCCAGTGGGGGAGGTAGGCTGGGGGAGGGGGGCCTACGGGGGGAGGGGGGCCTACGGGGGGAGGGGGCAGGGGTTTAGCGCATTATGGGTAGACTTCTCCTTTAATCCTAATTATGGATAGATTTCATTGTTTTCAACCAAAGCAGAAGATGGAAGGAAATCACAGATCCCACAGACAGGCTTATAAAAGAAAAGAGAACCTTTCCTCAAAGTAAGTTAATACATAACCTTATGCGTTTCATGCCTTATAGGCCTAAAATAAAGTTCTCAGTTCTTTAACAAGCCTGTTTGTGGGATCTGTGAGTGCCTGACATCTTCTGCTTTGGTTGAAAACCTCCACCTTGAGCTGTAGGTCTGGGGCATGTGCACCTACTGGTGAGACAAAAAAACTTACATTGGGATTTTTCCTTTGTAAATAGATTTAAATGTTGCCCATCTGTTACTTTTCACGCACATTCCTGCTGAAGACATCTAAACTATCCTTCAACATATGGATAGACCAATAACCTGTTTAACTGAAGAGCAGGCTCATTTCAAGCAATGACTAGAATAGGGCAGATGTTTCCAAACAATAGTGCTAGCCACCTTGGGTGGGGCTGGGGCAGTACTGGAGGGACTTAAAGGAACAGCTCTATGGGTAAATAGATAGGCTGTGCAAAATAAACAATGTTTCTAATATAGTAAGTTGAGTGGAGTTGAGCTGAAGTGAGTGGATGTGTTACAGAACAGAACACAACTTCTTGTTTTGTAGCTCTCTAACTATGAGTTAGTCAGTGACTTGAAGGGGGGCCTCATGGGACATAAGTGTTCAGTGAGTTTGCAATTGATCCTCAGCATTCAGCTCAGATTCAAAAGCAACAGTTATGTCCCATGTGCCCCCCTCAAGTCATTGATTGGTTACTGCCTGGAAAACACTCTGTGGAACCAAAAGAGCAATAAAGAGGGAAGTAATGTTAGATGTCCAGTCACTCCAGCCTTTATACATGACATTTTTGGCTAAATAACTACCTGTATATTCGATACATTTCTTATTTTGCACAGCCTGTCTATTTACCCAGTTTTTATTTTTATACTGAACAGTGTAAATGGCTTAACTAGATATGATTGGAACTAGTGATGAATGATTGATATGGCGATTTTTTCCCTATATTACCATCGCTGTACAAAGCACAGGTGGGTTTTAACAAAGGTTGGTCTTCCAAAGGGAACGTGAAACAAAAACGTCTTGACAATCAATGGTGGAATCAAGGGGTGGACCCAAACCACACCTCCACCACTGTCATATTACTCTACACACACACAAGGGGCCAGATTTATAAAGATTTGAGTTGTTGTTTTTTCCATGAAATTCAAGTTTTTGAGTTTTTTTGGTCAAGTTTAAAAAAAAAAAAAAATCAAATATTCAAGATTTATTATACACCGTAAATAACTAAATTCTAAAAATACAACGCAGGTCATGTATAAGTCAATGGCAGAGGTCCCTTGAAGAGGATAAAAACCTACATGATGTTCAGTTTTTTTTCCGTAGGGTTTTGCCTGAAACCTCAAATGATTAGAGCAAGTTTTTTTTCTGCACAAAACTTGATCAATTCAAGTTTTCGGGTTGCGGGACTCGAACTCGTCACTCTCGAGTTTTTTCTTAAATAAGATACTATTCGAGTTTCAAGTTCATTTGAAAAAACTTTACTAACTTTGAACTAAATAACCCCCTAGAAGTCTTATATGATGAGGATTGATGCATTCACTGCTCATAAAAAGGTTATTAGAAATCACCACTTGGCCCTTGCGCCCATGTTCCTTTATTTGGCCAGATCCCTTCTTTATGATTATTGATGATGTGTCATTAATTGATACAATTTGCTCCACAGAGGAGACTACTTGAGCAGACTGGGGGGGGGGGGTCCTATATTAATGCTTCAGTGTAGGTTTCTGGGTAAGCCCATTCTGTTCTTTGTGTAAGAGTTGTATTCTCTTCAATTTACATAACAATGGCACAATAAATAGACCAATGTATTTAGATTTAAGGTTTTTGGGTTTTTTAAGGTTTTTGGATCTTCCATAGGATCTCCGAGGCTGCATCTTAAGAATCTGTAAATTCCTTGGGAAAGACCTAGATGATAGCAAGATCGATACAATTGTAAAGCACTCGTCTTTTGAAGCAATGAAAGAAAACAAGATGTCCAATTATAGTCTTGGCACAGAAGAATATATTGATCACACAAAAGGGACCTTTATGCGGAAAGGTAAGAGAGTATTTTAATAAAGACTGCCCAACATTAGTGGCATTTTATCAAACATGCAACATTAACAATGTAGAAATGCTAAAGCCTGGAGAGTTTTGCAGCAGGTTAGGGGCTTAAGGTGCATTTAATATTTGAAACATTAAAGGAGAACTAAAGCCTAACTAAAGAAGTAGGTAGAAATGTTGTACATGATGTTT
>CM044443.1:122482503-122499629 GCA_024363595.1 Xenopus borealis | reverse complement strand
ACAGAAGGGGGGGAGTGGCGGAACTACCGGGAGAGCAGGGGGCACTATTGGGCCAAGTTCCGCACCCCCTCAGGGCCCACGGCAGCTCATGCGTTGCTCAATTCTGGGTAGAAAATCGCTGTGTCGATCATGGGGGATCCTGCAGGAGGTTTTGACATAGGCAGCCCTTCAAATTACCGGACTGTCTGGGTCAAAAACATACAGGTGGCAACCCTAAATACCCCACCCCCCTACCCTTAATAGACCCCCCTCCCTCCTCCCCCCCAGCCTACCTGTACCCTGGGCAGACGCCCCCAACTTTTTACAGATTCAGTCCTCGGGAGTTAATGGGCGCCATCTTCTTTACTTCGGTCTCTTCTTTGTGTAGAGAGAGCGGAGTTTCGGTGCATGCGCCGTTGGAGTAATTCAGTTTTGGTGCATGTGCAACTGGATGGGATCTAAGATCATTCCAACTGCGCATGCGCTAAAACGCCACTCTGACTCCGAAGAATACCGAAGAAAGAAGATGGTGCCCGTGAACTCAAGAGGACAGAATCTGAATGGAGGGGTAAGTAAAAAATTTGGGGCATTTGCTCGGGGTACCAGGAAGGCTGGGGGAGGAGGGAGAGGATCTTTATGGGTAGGGGGTAGAGGTATTTAATAAAAAGGGCTGAATTCTTTTAAGGGGGTTGTTTATCAAATTTCGAGTATTGAGCTATGTGAGTATTTTTCGACCTAGAATGAACTCACAAATCAAAGGGTTTCTCATTTAAGAAAAACCTCAAATGTAAAAAACTAGAATCCGTGTAGTCGAGGTGAAAAACTTGAAAACTCGAATTGATTGTGTTTAGGACTGAAAAAAAAACTCAAATTGATTGAGTTTTTCTAGCGAAACCCACTGAACAAAACTTGAACATCATTAAGGCTATCAACATCTTCAAATGCTTGAAGGGACCTCTGCCACTGACTTCTACATGACCGTGACAGGTTTTAGATGGTGTATTTTTGGGATTCAAGCTTCAAGGTATTATAAGTTTTTTTTTTAACCTGAAAAAATAAAATTTTGACTGGAAAAACAACTCAGCCTTTTATAAATAACCCCCTTAGAGTTAAAGGTAGTGAAGGGCGAATTCCCACATTTCGCCGCCGGTGAATAAATTCCCGAGACACCAGTGAAAATTCACCTGCCGAAAATTCGCTGGTGTGGAAAAAAAAACAAGAGGCATCGAAAATGATGCAACGCACGTCGAAAATTCATTTTTCGTTAATTTGCAACTTTTGGTGGAAATTCGCAAATTTTTTGGAGAAAAGGGATGGATTCGCCCATCACTAGTTAAAGGAGAAGGAATAATATGATCACTTGGGGGGCAAATCTTACATACCCTCCTAGCGATCACTTTACTGCACACGCCCCAAACCTGACTTTAATAAAGAAAAGAGGAAAAAGGCAGTGGCACCCGCAGTGATAATATCATTAGTTCTCCTTTAAAGGACAAGGAAAGTGTAAAATAGAATAAGGCTAGAAATGCTGTATTTTGTATACTAAACATAAACATGAACTTACTGCACCACAAGCCTAATCAAACAAATGATTTATGCTTTCAAAGTTGGCCACAGGGGGCTGTCATCTTGTAACTTTGTTATACATCTTTGCAAGACCAAGACTGTGCACATGCTCAGTGTGATCTGGGCTAAGCTTAGGGATCATCATAAATTATTAAAACGGGGAAACATTTGAGTTCTGCATGGCTGGTAAGTAAGGCAGGGGCTCCCCCTGCTGTTCATAAATATGATTGTTTCCCTGCCAGAAGTTAGGGACCGTCTGACAATTCCTATCCACAGCAGTAAATGGAGAATTTCATACTGTCAGGTTTCTTATAAAAATGGTACACATTTTTTAATTAACGTATATTGGGGATAGGTTTCTTTTACATTAAAAAAGTAAAAATGGGATTTAAGGACTTCAAACTTGTCACAGGGGGTCAACATCTTGGAAAGTGTCTGTGACACTCACATGCTCAGTGGGTTCTGAGCAGCTGTTGAGAAGCTAAGCTTAGGGGTTGTCACTAATTATCCAGCAGCAGAAAATGAGGTTCACCTGTAATATAAAACGGATGCTACAGGGCTGATTATTAAATTCTGATGCTAATTGCACTGGTTTCTGTGCTGCCATGTAGTAATTATCTGTATTAATGACTAATCAGCCTTGTATTGTGAGTATATTTCTGTTACACTATGGGGCAGATTTATTAAAAAACCCTAAAATTCGACCATGTGAATAGTTTGGAATAAAAATCCTCCAAAGTCGAAATCGAAGGATTTTTACCGCAATTCGATTGGTCGAATGATCGAATAGTAAAAATTAGATCGATAAAATCATTCGAATCGATCGATTCGAACGATTTTAACCATTCTAACAAGCTGCTAAGTAGCAATGGCGGAAATTTAAAAACGGCTATATGGCACAGGATAAGTAATGGATAACAGATAACACCATTATGTTCTACAGAGCTTATCTGCTGTGTAACCTGAGCCTTTTCTCCTTTGAATGGCTGCCCCCATTGCTACACAGCAGATTATTTATATAAACTATAGTAGTGTTTCTGACGCAAACACAGCAGTTTTACCAGTGCTGGTGCTGTGCAGTGCGCTCCCTTCCTATGTTTCATGCCAGCTCAGATGGTGCGGCGCTGGCGATCTTGCCCATACAACATGGTGCTGGTGCACATTCGCAGAAGTCACAGCGCACCAGGTTTAAAAAAAAATAAAAACTAAAATAATACCATGTTGGGGGGGGGGTCTGGCCCTGACCTTGAGTGTTGGGGCCCACCGGGTTTTTCCCAGTGTCCCATCAGGCCGGTCCAAACCTGAAAGAAAGGCATGTATCTCACATTACACTATCATACTCATTGCAATAGGTAGAAATATGCAGAAAAGCTGCAAAATAGTCTGTTTTTTTAAGGTAATGACTATTTAAATGGGGTTACAGCAAAACAAAAAATCTGTGGCACAACCAAATCAAACCAAAATCTGTGCTCAGTGTTTATTCAGCTCATGAACAAAGAGGTAACGTTTCGGGCCTCTACTGGGCTCTTTGTCAAACCTAATGGTGTATTACATGTGACAAACATTTAAAGTGAAAAAGAGGCAAGACCCCACCTCTCGCCCCGCCCCCCAAGGTCAGAATATATAATGTCCTTCTTTCTTTTTACAATAGTCCAATTGGGTCTTCACAGTCTAGCAATTACTAAAATCTCTATTGTGAAGTATAATATCAAAAAGTATCCTTAACATTCAAAATGAATCAATGGTGGTTACATTGTGCAGCAATTGTGTCAATATATTACAATATAAATTGTTACATTAAAGGAATAATCATAAACTAGGTCAAAGATATACTTTGTAAAAAGATTTGACTTATGAACAGAAATTTGAACAGGAATTTGTTCTCTAAATGCCTGAGACGTCCTTTAGTACCACTGGACACACAGTACTCAGCACTTTACCTGAGATACTTCTGTGTATGTTCCAATAGGTACCGACACTCAGGGTGTTCATTGCAGATCTTATTCCTTTGAAAAAAAGAGAATTTTTTTTTTAAGTTAAAATAAATTATAGAAACAAACATCAACTGTTATATTTGTCCTATACACCATTTTACACAGGACTACATATCTAGTGTATTATTATGTAAATGCTGCTGGGGTATAGTCCCGATTTAACCCTTTTGGGCAGATAGTATCCAGTGTGTGTCTCCAACGCATTTCTAGCTTCTTAAGCATCAGAATCCTGTCCCCCCCTTGCCTGGGAGTTTCTACTGAATCAATGACCTGATAGCGTAGCTGACTAATGCTATGTTTGGCCTCTTGGAAATGTGCAGGGATGGGGAGAGTGGTCAACTGTTTGCGTATTGTGGATATGTGTTTAGAAATGCGATCTTTAACCTTCTGAGTGGTCTCACCAATATAGATAAGAGCACAAGGACATTTCAGTAAATACACCACAAATGTATAGATGGTGTCGCCCTTAATAACTGAATTGCATTGAGTGCAATTAAGGCCATGTCAGATTTCAAAATTAAAGATAAAAAAATATGTTTGCTCTTTTGAGAAATGGATTTCAATGCAGACTTCTGGAACAGCACTATTAACTGATGGTTTTTTTCCCATGACAGGATCCCTTTAAATGAACTTTTAGTATGCTGTCGCAACCATGCAGTGATTTCAATGAGAGACTGGGACATGAATAGATGAGGCCCGAAGAGAAAGATCAGTAATAAAAAGTAGTAATAACAATACCTTTGTAGCCTTAAAGAGCATTTGTTGATGGGGTCAGTGACCCCTATTTCAAAGCTAGAAAGAGTCGGAAGGAAAACACAAATAACGCAGAAACTATAAAATATAAATAACGTTGTTTAGAATTGGCCATGCTATAACATACTAAAAGTTTCCTCAAAAGTGAAGATGAAAAGAGAGCAAATGGCAGATAATTTGTTTTAGGGATGCACCGAATCCACTATTTTGAATTCGGCTGAACCCCCGAATACCGGGCGAATACTGGACTGAATCCATATGCAAATTAGGCTTTGGATTCGGCTCAGCTGGGCAGAAGGATTCGGCGAAGCCAAATCCTGCTGAAAAATGCTGAATCCCGAACCGAAATCTGGATTTGGTGCATCCCTAATTTGTTTCTATACAGATTTCACTCCTTCTGCCTGTTATTATTAAAAAGCTCACTGAATGGAGGCTACAATGTGACATTACAGGGAGGAGCATCATACAGAGTAAATACAGAAGCTTTATTCCTAATGTAATCAATCTCACTGAGCAGTTGAACCATTCAGAGGACACAGGATCCTCGTCCAGCTGCTCATTGGCCACGGTGAAGTAATACTGGAAGACTGTTGGAAGAACCAGAAAACATTTATTTTTATTTTTTCATTCTTGTAAAAATTACAGCAATGTACCTTTATTCCTTAATATAAAAGAAGTAGAACAAGGCAGAACTGCACCTATTCACTGGCACAAATTGAAAAAATAGCTTATTCCTGTAACTTTATCAGGGAGATCAAGTTCCTCTGTATTAAGCAACAAAGGTCTTTTTGTTCTTTCTTCTTTTCCAGTTCTGGTTAAACCTGTTTAAGAATCTCTACAGCTGATTGCAGGTTATACTATACTGTATTTATGTCGTTTTATACAAATGTGCAGTTTTAACCACTTGGGGCCAGAATCAGTTCCATGGGAAAACATTATTTTATGGTATATCACCTGAAAACATTTGGGTGAGATATGAGGAGAAAAAACACGTTTTCTCCTAATTCAGTTTGTTTTTCCCCCCCCATAAATTTCAATAGAGTTTTCACGTGATAAACAGTGAGATTCATTTTTTTTCCTTGATACAGGTGTGGGACCTGTTATTCAGAATGCTCGGGACCTGGGGTTTTCTGGATAACGGATCCGTAATTTGGATCTTCATACCTAAAGTCTACTAGAAAATCATTTAAATATGAAAGGGGTGATAGAGAGTGATAGTCTGAGACGATTTGCAATTGGTTTTCATTTTTTTATTGTTTGTGGTTTTATAGTTATTTAGCTTTTTTATACAGCAGCTCTCTAGTTTGCAGTGTCAGCAGTTTGGTTTCTAGGGTACAAATTAACCTAGCAACCCTGCATTGATTTGAATAAGAGACTGGAATATGAATAGGAGAGGGACTGAATAGAATGATAAGTAATAAAAAGTGGCAATAACAATACATTTGTAGCCTTACAGAGCATTTGTTTTTAGATGGTGTCAGTGACCCCCATTTGAAAGCTGCAAAGAAACAGAAGAAAATTGCAAATCATTAAAAAACTATGAAAAATAAATAATGAAGACCAACTGAAAAGTTTCTTAGAATTGGCCCTTCTACAATATACTAAAAGTTAACTTGAAAGGGAACCACCCCTTTAAATAAACCCAATGGACTGGTTTTGCTTCCAATAATAATTATTTTAATTATAACTTAGTTGGGATCACATACAAGCTACTGTTTTATTATAACAGAGAAAAAGGAAATACAATTTAAAAATTTGGATTATATGAAGTCTATGGGAGACTGCCTCTTCAAAATTCAGAGCTTTCTGTATAATAGATTTCCAGATATCATATCTTGTACCTGTTTGTGTATGTGTGTGTATAAATTATATATATATATATATATATATATATATATATGACAGATACAAGAGGTCCTCTGCACTCAACCCATTATCAATATATTTAGGACATTGAGATATTTTATGCTACTAAAAAATGCCTTACCCTTTAAATAAAAGAGGGATTGTTTGTCCATATTAGTGATGGGCGAATTTATTCGCCAGGGGCTAATTAGCGGCGAATTCCAGCGATTCGCCGCTGGCGAATAAATTCGCGAAACGGCAGGAAAAATTCACCGCCAAAAATTCTCCGCCAAAAATGAGTCGCGCGTCGTTTTTGACGCAACGTGCAATCGCGCGACTCGTTTCACGAATTTTTCGCCAATTCGCGAATTTCTCTGGAAATTTGCGAATTTTTCGGCGAAGCGAAACGCCCATCACTAGTCCATATATTACAATACATTTAAGCTGTTGAACTACCGTAAAGTCATCACTGATCTGGCCAGTCCTACACTCAACTTTCATCTGATTCATTAAAAATTCAATATCTTTATTATACATTTTACACAGGGACTAAGTTTTACTTTACAACGTACTTATATAATAAAACAGTAGCTTGTACTTGATCCCAACTAAGATATAATTAATCGTTATTGGAAGCAAAACCAGCCTATTGGGTTTATTTCACGTTTATATGATTTTCCAGTACACTTAAAGGGGTGGTTCACCTTCAAATTAACGTTTAGTATGTTGTAGAAGGGCCAATTCTAAGAAACTTTTCAATTGGTCTTCATTATTTATTTTTCATAGTTTTTTAATGATTTGCAATTTTCCTTTGTTTCTTTGCAGCTTTCAAATGGGGGTCACTGACACCAAAACAAATGCTCTGTAAGGCTACAAATGTATTGTTATTGCCACTTTTTATTACTTATCATATTATTCAATCCATCTCCTATTCATATTCCAGTCTCTTATTCAAATCAATGCAGGGTTGCTAGGGTAATTTGTACCCTAGAAACCAAATTGCTGACACTGCAAACTAGAGAGCTGCTGGATAAAAAGCTAAATAACTCAAAAACCACAAACAATAAAAAATGAAAACCTATTGTAAATTGTCTCAGAATATCACTCTCTACATTATACTAAAAGTTAACTCAAAGGTGAACAACCCCTTTAAGGTATGAAGATCCAAATTACAGACAGATCCACAATCTGGAAAACCCCAGGTCCGGAGCATTCTGGATAACAGGTGCAATACCTATATACAGATACTGAACACATTTAAGAAAAGGCAATCACTCTACATGGGGTTTTTAAATTGAGAGAGCAAAGAGAGAAAGAAGTCCACGTTTATTGTTTCATCCTCATATTTTAAAACATTAGTAGCCCAAATAATAATAAAAAATGATACATAAGGAGTTTGTATATGGGTAACTGTGTTTTGTTTTTAACATGTTTTGTATTGGGGAGTTTGGGGTTAAATGAATCACTGAAAGGGTCATGATTATATACAAGTAATATAAATATATGCAGGGGGTGCTTATGTAACCTAGGAGTACCTGATTATGTTAATTACCAGCGAGCCATTTCCAGCCAGCGTATGTATATTATGCATCAATGTTTGTGATTAATGCACTTTGAGAAAGGCCTCGGATGAGGCCGAAACGTTAGGCTGTAAACTCTGCAATAAAAACATTTTTATTTAAGTAATAAGACCTGTGAGTGCGGATCTTCTTGGATTTCTTATGGATAAAATTATGGATACTGCACCCAGGCATTTGAACTTTTTATTCGAGAGTGCCGGCTTTCCTTGGCAATATATATAACAACTGCAATTTTGATTTGGTTTTATATATATATATATATATATATTTTTGTTTTCTTCAGTCAGTCACTTTCAGCCATGCTTATCTCTTCCACTCTCATGGTTATAAAGATTTTCCCAGGCGGCACTGAAGGAAATCAAAGTAGCCTGTAGCCTGTCATAGAGGGTTTTACTTTGGGCAAATATAATAAAACATGCCTTTTTGCAAACTTTGTCGGGACACAGTGTATGCAATAAGCTTCTTTACTGAAAAAGTAATTAGGGGTGCAAGTATGTGCCAACTAGTGCTCACTTGCCAAACTCTCACCCTCCCATTGATAGTTTCTCTGTAGACAGCTTTCTGTTTAAGGGTTAAAGGAGCCTGCAGAAATACAGAATTTGGAGAGCATGCTGTGCAAAGTACAATTGTGGCTTTTTTTTGCACTTTTAAAACTCTATTCTTCTGTGCTCCTAAAAAAAAATCACCTTGAAGCTGGGAAGCTCAGATTTGTGGGCAGGACACAAATGCCCAGCCTAGGGCAGCAATAACTGAGGGTGATATGCCGTCGAAGAATTGTTTGTCAAATCTGAACTAGGAACTGGGTGACAGGATTTGACAGCTTTAATCACTCAACACCCGCCCAGCCCCCAGTGGAACTCATCAGTGGAGCAGTCTTTGGATCGGAAGGCAGGTAGATGGGCAAGGGAGGTTGGTGGGCAAGTGGGTAGTGAATGGGGGGATGGTGGGGGCAAGCAGGGGGAGGAAGTGGGCAAGCAGGTGGAAGGTGGGGGCAAGCAAGGGGGAAGGTGGGGTGTGTGGGCTTTCCAGAACCAGTTTGAAGAGGTTGTTCACCTTCCAACACCTTTTTCAGTTCAGTTGGTTTCAGACAGTTCACCAGAAATAAAGACTTTTTTCCGATTACTTTCAATTTTCTCTGTGTGACCATTTTTCTAATATTGAGGTTTCATTTTTCACCTTCTAAAGCAGCTCTGGGAGGGTCATGGACCTTGTAAACTGTTCTAAATTGATACATTTAGTTGATACATTTCTTACTTTTGTCCCTGCTGAGCAGAATCTCTGGGTTTCATGACAGGCAGCTGTTAGAATTGATACAATAGTTGCTAATACTCCAGAGATGCTGCTGTGAAATGTTACAAAATTGTAACAGTTTAGAGTCTGCGCCTGAATTACTGAGCTGCCAGACTCAAACACCACAGACACCAACATTCAACTTTACACTTAGATTTTGCAAAAACAGTAAAAAAGAAATAATGGAAAGTCATTAAAAAATTAAGTCTTTATTTATGGAGAACAATCTGAAAACCACTGAATAGAAAAAAGTGTTTGGAAATTGAACAACCCCTTTAACTGATGTATTTTGAAAAAAAAAACATGCTTCCCATGACAGCATCCCTTTAACAAATGCTATAGTTTATAAAACGTGACAGATAGAGGCACATTTGTCAAGGGTCAAATTTCGAATTTGTGAGTTTTTTTGTTTTTTTCTAAACTCGATTGAATTTGTAATTCAATTTAGGGAACAGTATTAATAAAATCGAATAGTAAAAACTGAAACGGATTTAAACAACCCGAAAACTTGAATCGAATTGGATCCTAATTCGTTCAAACTCGATTTGAGTTTTTTCTCAGAAAAAAATTTGAAAGCATAAATCATTTGTTTGATTAGGCTTGTGGTGCAGTAAGTTCATGTTTATGTTTAGTATACAAAATACAGCATTTCTAGCCTTATTCTATTTTACACTTTCCTTGTCCTTTAATAAATCTGCCCCTTAAAGTTGTCGTTTTCAATAGACGTAGAAAGTTCATGTTCATGCTCTAAATAGATATGAACTCATTGTTTCTGGGCAGAATCTGCAGCTCCTTTTTATAAAGCCACAGCTGCACTACGTATGTCATTTGGGTAAAACAAGGCCAGGGTCAAATGAACAGAACATTCCTTTTCAGGTCTCCAAACATTTACTTTTAACCCAGTGATCCTACCTTTCCACGAGGATGAACTCTGGAGAACTCGTTTGCTCCTCTCTGATAAGCAGTAAGTGGGGATATTTGCAAGGTTGTGTATTGTTATCGCTCATTGTGAGTCAATGGAATGATAAGAACAAGTCCAAAGGGTAATATTGTACATCAGTAAAAAAATAGATCATTTCACCGAGTAACAGTGACCTGGCACTGACTTTCTTCCAATGAGCTGACTCTGATTAAATTACAGCCAGCTATATTTTCCTTCTTTATGCAGTGCCTTAATATTTGAAATTCTGTCTTCTGATCTGCAGTAGATTTTAGAACTTCTTGGTCTATCAGGGAAAGATGTCGTTTGACAATTTCACATATAAAGGAGCCGATTTTTGTGTCTCTGTACACTCCGAGGAGATACTCAAGAAAGTAGAAGATCAATTCCAAGTCTTGGATGATGATATTTTCAATGTTACCTATCCCAAATCAGGTGAGTATGGGGGTATTTCACTGGAGTAGTTTATCTTCAGTGGACAAGAGAATGCTGAAGGATCTTGAAACATTCTCCTCCTTCCTGTGCAGGTACCCACTGGATGTCAGAGATTTTGAATCTGATTAAGCACAATGGAGATCCAACTCTGGTCAATACCATACCGATGTGGTCGAGGTCCCCATGGTATGAAACTGTTGCGGGCTATGAAGAAGCAGAAAAACTCACCTCTCCGAGGATACTTTCATCTCATCTTCCCTCCCACATTTTTTCAAAGTCATTCTTCAAGTCCAAGGCTAAGGTAAAAAAAGTGTGAAATGAAAAACGATAGTCAGGTTTTTTTGAAGTTGAATTATTTATGCGTGGTACCGTTTCAGGGTGTTCTTACTATTATATCTTAATGTTTGGGGTCACGCAACACTTTATAATGCAACACATGCACACAGCACTGGTTAATTAGAAATAATCATGATAATTGACTATTTAAAGGGATAATAATTGACTGAATCATATTTTTCCCAAATTGAGCACAATTATTGACTCCATCATGCTATTAATGGACACCCTCCAATACATAATCCCATAAATACTCTTTTCTCATTTCTTCTCTTCACCTTTCATTTCACTTCTGTTTCACCCACCAGCCCTGCAAGCCTTAAATTCTCTCTATTATTTTTCACCACCCCCACTAAGAAATGAAGGATTCCATACAGGGTCATGACATCAGGATACACCACCTATAAATGTACACAACCACACTACACAGTGCCCTCATTCCTCTTTACTCTCCTGTCTAAGGAATCTCTAAAGCCTCAATTAAAGGTGATCTTCATCTTGGTTGATACATATTCATGGTTGAATTGGTTTGTCTCCAAAATACCTAATTGCTTTACAGTAAAACCTTACTTTTTACTTTATATATCCAGGTTGTTTACACATTGCGCAACCCAAAGGACGTCATAGTGTCCCTGTTTTACTTTACTAAAATAGTGAAGATCTTTAAAGAACCAGAAAGTTTTCAAGCTCTATTAGAAGATTTTTCCCAAGGCAATGGTGAGTCTGTGAGCTTCTGATATTTTAAGGGGAACATACAATAAAATCAGTCATAACCCTTCGGATATTTATTTGTCTGACTTGTCCCTAAGCAGTAAAATACGGTTACAGAGTTACTCATCAGATGTTGCTACAAACAACCTTTTTTTTTTGTAAAACTTCATTTGATACACGTAAAACTGATAGATGTGTCAGTAGACTACTAAATACTACTCTAGTTAGCATAATGCCTGCTTATGACCTACAAAAGCTCAGAGACATGGTGCAATTGAGCCATTGTGTTGGCCTATTTCCTAGGGTGATACTGTATTACAATGAAATGGGAGTGATCTACAGTTGTAGAACTTCTGTTTTGGTTTTATGCTGACTAGTCCTACAAGTCAAACAAGTCAACAAGTGACAGTAGGTGTATAGCTGTGTACCCAGATTATATCACAATATTGTATACATTGCTGTTGTTTTATTTATTTATTTGTGTATACTGGGGATGCTGGTTATTGCTTATTCCCTGCACTCATGCTTATTACCCACAGTGCACTCTGTATTTCTGCTTACTATTCCTGTTATGACACTAGATGTAGTGTAGCAATTGGCTTTAATTCAGGTTTGCCCAATGGGGGTCATTTATAAACAGTGGGCAAATTTGCACCTGGGCAGTAACCAATGGCAACCAATCAGATGATTGCTTTCAGTGCTCAACCTGCAGCTGACTGAAAAAAGCTAATCACTGATTGGTTGCCATGGGTTACTGCCCAGGTGCAAATTTGCCCATGGTTTATAAATGAGACCCGTAAACATTGTGCAACAGTGAGAGACAGCAAAACATCAGTTGTTCAACCTGTACTGTATCAGGCTTCTTTTTGTCTCCTATGTATGGCACATTTGGGTCTTCTAGAGCTTAAAAAGCAGCCATGGGCGGGTATTCAAACTTGCTGATGTATTCCAAGGCCCTCACTGCCAATCTAGTTCTTCATTCATAACCCCTGTGATGCACAAGTGTTGTTAACTATTCCATGGGCTACAGAATCCAGGCATGGTGTGTAAGCAGAGAAACATGTGAGTGAGAAGAATCCAAATGCTCCCAAATAAACTGTTTCAATCAAGGATCCCTCCTTTCTGCTACTGTCATTATTCTTTCAGGAATGTATGGATCATGGTTTAATCATGTGAAAGGCTGGATGCAAATGGTGGGCAAGGACAACTTTTTCTACATTACGTACGAGGATCTTCAGCAGGTGAGAGATGATTAAATGCCAATATCAGTAGTTATTTAAACCCAGTAAGGAAGGTATTGGAATTTTCATGATGTAAGGTCCCTGCCAATATGTTTTTGGAGAGGTCAGGCTAAGTTTGTTTCTGTTATCAGTAGCAAAATGGACAGAAAAGTAGAATTAGTGTCAGATGGTAGATACACCAAATGTTGTACAGCAGAACATGTGTCTTTTTAGGCCCTGGACCACCAATGAGCCACAATGAAATGTAAAAAGAGTTGAGGAGCAACACAGACATGGAAAAAGTCCCTGGGGATGCAAAAAAGGGCTGTGATTGGCTATTTGGTAGCCTTTATATGGACTGACAGCTCTATTTAGTAGTACACCTTGACTTTATACAACCAAATTCAATAAAAAAAAGCCATTGGTTTGGGATAATTAGTTTATAAATATACTCCTTTATATAATTGATTCTGGTGTTCTAGGTTTCTCTTGTAAGGTGCCAAATACCCCTGGATACCCAACACCCGCCTTGACTAAAAGTTCTGGTCTTTCTTGTGAACTGCTCAATTTTGACATATATTTCACATGCAATTGAAGGCCTTGTAAAGTTCTCTCCCATGTCCCTGACCTCAATCACGAATATGCAGAACTCACCAACCTGTACAGATTTTGGCACCTCTAGTATCTGATGCAAAATATTGCCCCCAATTTGCCCCATTCACTGGCTGCACAGTTGATAATTCCGACCCTTGAGGTTTCAGTTTTTAAACCAATGGGTCTTATTCTTCAGGATCTGCGGGGCAGCGTAGTGAGACTCTGCAAGTTCCTGGGAAAGGAGTTAAACGATGAAGAAATCGACTCAGTTGTAAAACATTCTTCTTTTAAAGTCATGAAGGAGAACAAGATGTCCAACTTCACTCTGATCCCAGATGATGTTTTAGATAAAAGTAGAGGCACCTTCATGCGCAAAGGTATTGTATTAATCAGTTACGTTAATGAAATACTAAGGGTCATTTGTGAACTAGAAGGCAGGCAAAAGATGGGTACAATCTGTCATTTTACACTTCCTCAAGGAAGGTGTTAATTATATGGCTCTATTCCAGCTGTGGGCCCTGTACTTTGAAACTACAAGCAACTGCCTGCAATGTATTATCCACCAAAATATTCTCTGGTGCTTTCTCTGTTGTGCCGCAGGAACATCCACCAACGAGGAGCCCAAAGCCCATTGGGGGGGGGGTGAAAACAACCTACTATAAAGAGCCCACCCCTTACACTGGAAGTCGGCAACACCTAGCCCAAGAACAATAGGTCTGATGGGCCTTCATTTAGAGGGATACTTTTTTTCCCAAAATGCACCAGTTTATAGTGCTGCTCCAGCAGAATTCTGCACTGAAATCCAAAAATTTTTGCAAGGACCGGGATGGGATCGGCGGGGTTGATGTTTGGTCAGGGGCGTCGAGGGGCAGTAAGGGAGGGGGTCGGTGTTGGTCATTAGGGGGTCGGTGGAGGTAAGGAGGGGGTCGGCGGCCAATTCAGACGCATCGGCATCCAATTCGGTGCACCTCATTAATTGCTGGCTAGACGCAGTGGCCCAGTTCAGGACTGTCCACGGCCCGCTTCTTGGCTGTGGCCCGGTGGTTGGGAACCCCTGCTTTAAAGGAGCAAACAGATTTTTTAATATTTAATTTTAAATATTAGACATATTGTCAGTTTCCCAGGAGCCCTCATGTGTCTTGTGCTCTGATAAACTTTAGTCACTCTTTACTGCAACACTGCAAGTTGGAGTGATATTACCCCTAACTTCCCTCCCCAGCAGCCCATTAGCAGCCTATCAACCAGATAGCAGCTACTTGAAACCTCTGATGAATGATTTGTTAGCATCCCTAATAGTTGTTAACATGAGAAAAGCAACAAAGCAGGAAAAACAATACATTTAAACAATACATTTGTTGATTCAAGAATAACAGTCCCTTTAAAGATTTGCAGCTTTCTTTTCCTGTAACCTACCTAACTTTGCTTCATATCACGAAGAAGCTTCTTCTAGTTTTTTTAGTCTAATTCAGGAATCCCCAACCTTTTGAACCCGTGAGCAACATTCAGAAGTAAAAGGGGTTGGGGAGCAACACAAGCATGAAAAATGTTCTGGGGGTGCCAAATAAGTGCTGTAATTGGCCATTTGTAGCCCCTATGTGGATTATCAACCTACAATGAGTCTCTGTTTGGCAGAACAATTGGTTTTTATACAACCAAAACTTGCCTCCAAGCCTGGAATTCAAAAATAAGCACCTGCTTTGAGGCCACTGGGAGCAACATCCAAGGGGTTGGAGAGCAACATGTTGTTTACTAGCTACTGGTTGGGAATCACTGGTCTAATTGATGAAAATGTCCTAGGCTAGTATGAGATTTCTCTATAGACTACAATGGAGTCTTTGGAGATAAACCATCTATTGATAAAAATGAATCTGGCCAACCATCCCTCCAATATGAATGTATTAGTAGCACATATTTCCAATGGAACAAACATCACATTTCTGTGTGTTTTTCTCCCACAGGAGTCTCTGGAGACTGGAAGAACCATTTCACTGTGGCTCAGAGTGAACAATTTGATAAAGTTTATCAAGAAAACATGAAAGATCTGAACATGAAATTTTTTTGGCAAGAAACGTAAAAACAATACACTGCTCGCTCCTCTGCTTTGCTCTTAGATCTGTACACGTCACAGCCAGCGATTCCTTCTTCCCAACTATTGGTATAGAACATGTGCCCTACCCCAGGTTACTCCATTTGTAAAAAAAAAAAAAAAAGACATCAGTAGTGCACACTCACTAATAAAACATGCACAACAATAAAAACTTGTGTACTCTTTTTCATATATGAGGTGTATATTCAGTCCTATCACTCCTTCAACTTAAACAGGGTCAGACTGGGGGCCCCGGGGCCCACTGGAACTTCTGCCTCAGGGCCCCCTCTGGACCCGAGGGTTGCCTCCCCCCCCCCGTGTTGGACTGGCCCACCAGGATACCAGGAAAAGTCCCGGTGGGCCATGGTGTCATCAGTGGGCCCTCATGCTGATAGTTTGGCCAAGTTGATGGCCATTCCCTATTTCTAGTGGCTAAATAGATGTAATAATAGATTAAAGTATGTAATGAAAATACACTAGGAGGATAGCGGTAGAATGAGTAGAGAGTGGGCTCCTGGTCCAAAAAATTTTGGTGGGCCCCTAGTGTAAAGTTTTTGGGTGGGCCCCTGATGTCCCAGTCCGACACTGTCCCCCCCCTCCCCACGTGCATGGGCACTAGCGCAAGCGTGCGCATCAGCGTGAGTTTGTGCATTAGCGCGCATGCTCGCACCGTGCAGAAAGTCAGGCTGTTTTTTTGGAATTTTTCAAAACCAGAAAAAAGCCTGGGTGCAGATCTGGGCCAGCAGGGCCAACTGGAGCGAGGGCCCATTGGGTTTTTTCTCTGTGTCCCGCCAGGCCTAGTCCAACCGTGAACTCAGATATTCTGTTGTAACCCTCTCCCATCTGACATTCATATTTATAAAGTAAATTGTACAATTCAGGTTCAGTATCAAACCCAAGATAAAGTACAATATGTTATATAATAAGAATACATTTATTATAACAAGACGAATACTGGGCGCATGTTGCCCTTTCAGTCCATTGGTTTTGTCATGATAAATTTCCAGAACATATGGACATTTGCACCCAGGAAACATGCTAATATATCATCTGTGAGTTTGGTGTCTGATTTACTGGTGTATTTGACAGCATGGAACTAGTTCATATACAGAGGGTACATCCCAGGTTTCAAGGAACAGTAACACCAAAAAGTTTTAAAGTAATGACAATACAATGCAGTGTTGCCCTGCATTAGTAAAACTGCTGTGTTGGCTTCAGAAACACTATCATAGTTCATATAAACAAGCTGCTGTGTAGCAATGGCGGGAATTGAGAAAATACTATATGGCACAGGTTAAATAGTGGATAACAGATAACACAATTTTGTTCTACAGAGTTTATCTACTATCTGCTGTGTAACCTGAGCCTTTTCTCTTTTGAATGGCTGCCCCCATTGCTACACAGCAGCTTATTTATGTAAACAATAGTAGTGTTTTTTTTACTAGTGCAGAGTATTTTTATTAGTTTAAAACAGTTAAATTTTTTAATGTTACTGTTCCTTTAATGACCCTCTAGCCCAATCATCATATTCATATATACAGGGTCTAATAAAGGTGGTATATTGCACAGCACCGAATGCTGAGAATATACCACCCTACTCTGCTTTACTGAGGTTAAATGGATACTGTCATGGGAAAAAAAAATGTTTTTTTCAAAATGTATTAGTTAATGCTACGCCAGCAGAATTCTGCATTGAAATCCATTTCTCAAAAATGCGAACAGATTTTATATATTTCTTTTTGAAATCTGACATGGGGTTAGACATTTTGTCAATTTCCCAGCTGCCCCAAGTCATGT
>CM044443.1:122445121-122479869 GCA_024363595.1 Xenopus borealis | reverse complement strand
TTGGGCTGGTACACAAGCACAAAACATCATGTACAACATTTATACCTACTTCTTTACTTAAGTTTTAGTTCTCCTTTAACCTTATTTGTTCTTGACTCAGCAGTTCATTCAAGACATGTGTTGGATGTTCTTGGTACTTTTTATGTTGACTCTCTACCACCACATACATTAAAGACCAAAGGCAAGTGCCCTCCCTGCCCTACCCAAAATACAGCCCTTTTGAACAAATATATTTAGAAATGACAGTGAGTTTTACATCCTATTGGTTCCTCCTTCTACAACACTTCCATATTTTATCCCACTAGAAGCTTGTGAGCCAAATCTGGACCTCTAAGAAATTTATATGGAACCTGGCATGCCCCAGAACTTCATAGACCCTGTATTGTTTTATAACAATCCAGTCAACAATCATGGCTCTTGGCATAGACATTGTTGTAAAATGTGGCAAAGTACAAGTGGTTAAACAATAGGAGCACATAGTTACATAGTAAAGTGCAGTCAGTACATTGAGGGGGTTATTTAATAAACCTCATATTTATCTGGTCAGGCTTTTTGGTGCAAAAACTAGAATTTTGCTGAGATTTATAATACCCAGATGCTGCAAAAAAGCCTGAATCCACAAACTTACCATCTCAGACTTGTTGAGGTCATGTTTAAGTCGAAGGGACATGTCCCTATCCCAACTGGAAAATATAAGGGCAGATTTACTAAATTTATGTGAAGGATTCGAATATTCACAGGAATAGTCTCGAATAGTCTCAATTCGATCTTGCGACTATTCGAATATGCAAATTAAGTGTTTTCGACCATCGAATATAGCATATTCGGGCGCATCGAATAGATAGAATAGATTGAATAATATATATATTCGAGCACTCAACTATTCGCCAGTCGAAGAACTTGCCCTTTAAATTTTTATTCGACTGCCTACTTCACCGGCTTTTTTTTCTAAGTCTTTTGCCGAATTTCAATCGTATGATCGAACACCTTGAATGTTCGATTTGTACGATTTTGGTAAATATTTAAGCGTTTTTTCTGCGACTTTACGTAGAATCGTTCAATCGTACGATTCTGGCGAAGAGTTGCAAACGCACTCAAAACTGGTGAATATTTTATTCGATTTTGGTGAATATTTATTTGCCAAATATTCGGCAAATAAATATTTCTTTTTCATTAAAGAAAGTAAAAATGGGATTTTATTTCTTTGCCTTTCCTTGCCCTTTAAACTTTTCTTATATGAATAAGCAACCTGCGCACACAAGAGGGGTAAGTCTTGGCTGTGAGGATAAGATTACTGGAACACAACGTGTCTTTTATGTGAGGTCTGGGAGGGACTGTTTCACAACAGAGAAGGGGCCCTATGTTCCTGGAGACTTCACCAATATTCGCCGGGAATCCTTCTTATTGTAAGTTTGCCTTTCTTTAGTATAAAACATAGTAAAACTAATGCATGCACGTGGTTGTGATATATTTATTAGACTTTATCTTGCTGCTTAGACTTTGACAGTAAGTTGCACAATATGAACCAAAGAGTCAGAATTGCAACCAAATATATGCTCCGAAGCCTGGGAGATGTAGGGTCATTTTGTAGAAAAGTGAATTTCTTTCCGCCCCCCCCCTTAACCCTTAGGTAGCTCTGCCCAAACAACTTTAACCCTTTAAGCAGTGGCTGCAGTGGGTGTATTAGTTCTCCAAGGATTCATTTCTAATGCACCATTTACATGCCATGGATCTAAAGAGCAATAGCACCAGGGCTGTAGATTCTACATCCAAAAGAGCTTCCGACACATATATATATATTGTTATTGGTATAAAAATAGTTGGCATTGCTTGGAAGCTGTGTATAATATAATGTATAGTAATACAGTTTGGGGGGGGGGGGCAAGGGAATTTTTCTGTGTATGTATGCAGAAATCCATTGTTTGACAAACAACTGAAGTCTTATCAACTTTGAGATAGTGAAGGATTTTCCTTCTTTTGGTTGGTTTCTTTTCAACCTGCATTGCATTTTTTACATCAGGCACCAGGTGTCGTTATTTGCAGCTGAGTGAATGTTCAGGTCATGTAAGAATGTATTGCCTATGTGTCATTATTAGATCAGAAGGTTAGTGTCTCTAACGGAAACTTTATTTAGAACAAACTAATAACAAACAGCCGTTCTTCTTTTGGTCGAATTCTTTTTAGTCTGCATTTTACATTTGGGCTTTCTTTATAATCAATATCTCATATTAGTAATATGTTTTGCTGTGAAAAATTATGTGAAAATTATGCCCTAAAACCCTAACGTGTGAAAAAATTTTTGCGTGCATCAAATCAATTTGTCACCGTCCAAAAAATTGTTGTCGCCCATAGACTTCAATTAATTTTGCCAGATTTTCATTGTTTCACAAATTCTTGGTGAACCGAAACAGGTCAGATTTGCCCATCACTTTATTGCTAAGGGTTTCCAAACTGTGGCGCTAGCCTTTCTAGACGGCCTAAAGCCATGAAGGGGCTGACAGATAGGGGCCGATCTACTAAATTCATGTGAATAGATCGAAGTTAGATCAAATTCGATCGAACAGCAATTGTAGGAAAAATTCAATTGGTCGAATATGCAAATTTGGCTTATTCAATCATCGAATAGCTAACGATCGAATAATCAAATAGATTGGAATGATCGAATATTCGATCATTTGATCAGCGAAGTATTTGATTTTTAAAAGTTATTTAATTGCCTACTTCGCCAGATTGGACCTACCGAATTGTAATAGAAGATTCTGGGCTAAGTCCTGATTGAATAGGATTCGTACAATCGAAGTCGAATGATCGAATGATCGAAGATCGAATTAAAGGGTAGCCTAAAACTATTCGATTAGCATTCGAAAATCAAATGCTAATCGAATATCGAGGATAATCAAATTTTTTTTGGGGAATAATAGTAAATCTGCCCCATAGTGTGTGAAGGGTGAGTTTTGGAATGAATACCTAGTTACTGTTCCAAATATTGTTTCCAGTTCAGCCAACCTGGAGTGAAATAACGGGGAGTAGTGATGGGTGAATTTGTCCCATTTCAATGAAAAGTCTGCGTATTTCCCGCAAAATTCACGAGACGGTTAAAAATTCAAGAAACTGTGCTGGTGTCTCGTTTTTGACGCTGGTGTTCATATTCGTCAAGTATATCTAATAGCTTTGCAGGGAACACAATGGGATGTCTCTGAGACATGGGAGCTCCAGGTCTCACCTCATGGCTCAGAAAAATATCTCTGTTCTTGTGGACAGTCTTATCCTCTCTGGCTGATAGTTGAAGCAAGGGATTCTTCATAGCCGCTGGTGGCCTTAGCTTGGGCACCAAAAGTAGGCTTTGTATAGGTAGCCCTTCTTACCCAGATGTATCCTGGGGCTCCCAGAAAATTTCATGAACTTGTCCAACCAGGCTGGATAGTAAATGTCAGCTGCAGAGGAAAACAAAGACACAGGAGCTTGATGGCCTCCATGGACTGAAGGAGGAATCCTCTGATCTCTTACACTATAATAGCAGTAAAAGAGATTAACTGGTATCAGAATAGCAGCAGTTCTATAGTGTACCGCTGGGTTGGAAGCACTAAACAAGAAGGGTCTATCTCCCCCTAACAAATGTTCTGTAGCATAATAACAATATATTATTATAAAGGAAATGATGTGTCATTAAGCAGTCCCATTTGAACCCTACTTCCCAATATCATATGTCTAGAAGAGTAAAGGTAATTAATAGAAACTGGTCTGGTGGTCTTAATTTGAGCTCCATAAAGACCCAACCCCTACACTGATGGTGATTATTTAAACAATTTATGTGCCCCGGTTCTACCTAGAACCACCACCCTGGGTTGGGAGTGAATATAAAACTAGAGGTTTGGCACCCTCCCTAACTAGAATCACAACCCTCCTCACACCCTGGTACTTTTTGTAAAGGGGGGGACACAGGGGACACACATCCTTACTTTTATTTGTGTGATGCTCTATTGTTAAAAAAATGTGTGTTGCACCTATGAACCCCCACTTGGGTTATGATGTCAGATATGGACCAGGGTCCTTAAGATGCAGGCATCCTTTGAGTTGGGTCTTCTTTTTCAGAGACAAAACTACATGGAATTGGGGACTAGATTAGGCACACCCTACTCATATAGGTTCCTTATATCCCTGCAGTTGAACAACCCCACTAAAAATGATTGAAACATTGGAATATTTACTTCCTAAATCACAACTTGTATTTGCTGTGAGGTCAGGTTGTGATTATGATAAGATGGAGTTACTTATATTATAGAGTCTGTTTATCTATTATTTTGTGACATTTAGTTCCGAAAGCTCTGGATCATTGGTTTCTTCCATGTCATATTAACATCTAGCAATTTCTGTTCTGCACTCAATTCAGTTTCAGGTTAATCAACCAATGTCAATGTGACCACACACTGAGGGGCAGATGTACTAAATTCACGTGAAGGATTCGAAGTTCGATCGTAGTTCGAACGTAGGATTTCTTCTTTCGGTCGAATATGTGAGTTTTGGCATATTCGATCATCGAATAGGGTATGATCGAACGATCGAATACATTTGAATAGAGTCGAATGGACGAATATTCAATCATTCGATCAGCGAAAGATTAAATTTTTTAAGTTTCTTCAATTGCCTACTTCAGCAGATTGGACCTACCGAATTGCAATAGAAGCCTATGGGATCACTCCCATAGGCTTCTGAGACTAAGTCCTGATCGAATAGGATTCGTACGATCGAAGTGTTCGATCATTCGAATCGTACGAATCATTCGAATGATCGAATGATTTCTTCGTAAAGTCGAATGATTTATTTGACTGATCGAATAGGTTTTTATTCGATCGTCGAATGATCAAATATCGAATAACAGGTGGCCTAGAACTATTCGATTAACATTCGAAAATCGAATGCTAATCGAATATCGAATAGAAACAAATTATTTTTGGGGAATAATAGTAAATTTGCCCCTGAGAGATTTGCTCATTTGGTGATGTTGCCAAACGAGTGAATCTCTTCCCGATTTGCCCACACTGAAGTGGGTGACATTGGGCTGATCCGATCGTGGGCCCTACAGCCCACCAATTGGATCATAATGAAGGTAAATAGGCGGCGGATTGCTTGGGCACATCAATAAATAGATGCGGCCATGATCCAACGGGATTTTTAATCCTACCCAATTGACATCTGCCCGACTTTCAGCCGTATATCGATTGGAGCAGTCGTCAGAGGGCCCCATACACAGTCCAATAAACTGCTGAATCATCATCATCATCATCAGAGAGGTCACAGGTCAAAGTTTAGTTTTTCACTTTTTATTTTCTTGGTTAACCTTTAACCATTTTATTATTTATTAACAAATCTGCGAAGTACCTGTCTGTACACTCTCAGTCATCATTTACATTTCTTCATTTCTTCACTGGTAAGTACCAACATATTGATATGCTCATATATGCTATATATATATTTGCTACTATTTTTGCTCTTAATAATGTGATACTAAAGTCTATTTTTTTCTGTTGATGTTGATTAATATAATTTTATATGTAATATGTGAACTGTTTCCTAAAGCCATTTAGATTCCTGACAGCTAGGTATGTTTTATTTCAAGCTTATATACACATATTTGACCCAAAAAGTGTTAAAATACAATATTTTACATTATTCTATATACATTGCGAAAATGTATGCTATTGGTCCCTTTAATCTTCCAATTTCTGCCAAACATTTCATGACTTCTATTTTCTACTTGAGAAAACCCCCTAAGAATGTTGAAACTAATTTTATCAGTACAGGTCTGAGACCTATAATCCAGAATGTTTGGTACCTGGGGTTTTCCGTATAATGGATCTTTCTGTAATTTGGATTTTCATACCTTAAGTCTACTAGAAAATCATATATTGAAAATCATGTTGGTTTTGCTTCCAATAAGGACTAATGATATCTTAGTTGGGATCAAGTACAAGATCCAGTTTTATTAATACAGAGGAAAAGCAAACCATTTCTAAAAATTTGGATTATTTGGATAATGGGTTTTGGGATAATACCTGTAGTTTATTTTTTTAGGTTGTGAATACTATTTTTGCGAGGTGTCTTAATTGTATAGGTTCTTTCCCAACTGATAACAACCCACCAAGCTTCAAGAAGAAATGGGATGACTGGGACTCATCTGATTTACTGGACAGTATTAAATGGATGAGGTTGAATGTCCCATTAGGCTGAACTGTATAACACTATGTGCTTAGAAAATTATCCATTAAGAGAGCTCTTACTTGTTGGTATGCATTTAAATATCTGCTAGAAATGATATAGGTTTTCTGTAAGAAGTAAAAAAGGGTCTCCAAAGAAAAACACTGTTTGTCCCTTGAATTTTTTAGCATGTATATAATTGAGCATCATATTACTAAATTATCAATTGTGCCAGATGCTAGATCTTTCCATAAAGTCCATTGCTTAAAGTGGTTGTTCACCTACAAATAACTGTGTTTTCACAGTGGTGGAACTACCGGGGGTGTACAGGGTGCAGTGGCACCAGGGTTCGTGCCCATGCACCCCAAATGGGGCCCACCGCCCTCTAGTCTGCAACCCTAGATTCTGCCCTGACATTCACTCCTCACATCCAGTCACTTGTTAAGTCATGTCACTTCCACCTAAGGAACATATCCAAAATACGATCATTTATCACCCCAGACGCTGCCAAAATTCTTATTCACTCTCTTATCATATCGCGTCTAGACTATTGTAACTCTCTCTTAATTTGCCTTCCCCTCCAGAAACTCTCACCTCTCCAGTCCATAATGAACACTGCTGCTAGGCTTATACACCTCAGCAACCGCTCCTCCTCTGCCATACCATTCTGCCAATCCCTGCACTGGCTTCAACTTACATTACTATATCTCTCACCCACTTTACTCTGATCTTGCCCACTCCCACACCTTGTGTATCATTCCCTTCCAGTTAGCTTTTTCTGTACAGGGCCTTCCTCAGCTCCTGTACCAGTATTTATTGTGATGTATGTACAGTAACTCCATATTTATTGTGATGTATGTAACTCCTTATGTTCTATGTATGTAATTCATGTGATTTGGTTGTATAATCACATTCACTTTACAGCGCTATAGAAATACATGTTAATAATAATAATAATAATAACCCAGCCAGCTGATCCAAATACAGTCAGGGGGATGGAGTTCAAAAGTTCCATGTCGCTTGGGGCACTGTGTGATGTCACCGCGGGCGGTGCTGCAAGTGATGTCACCGCCGGCGGCGCGCTCCCTGTCCCTCCCTGGCCTGCTAGTCATCAGTCTCTGAAGACTGCTGCAAGCCTGCAAGTAAGTTCAGTGCGGCTGCGCTGCTGCGTTGGGGGCCAGGCATTTATTGGCGCCAATTTACTGGGCGGGTTTACCTACCCTGCTCTGCCCTCCTCCTCTCTGGCACCGGTTTGTAAAACAGAGGCACTGGCAGTCAGTCAGAGAGAGAGAGAGGGGCTGAGTCAGAGCAACTGGAAAGAAGGCCCAGTCAGTGGAATTCAGACAGGCTCACACTAGGAGAGGCGGGACAAATCCTTTACAAGAGGGGAGGGTCAGGTGGCAGTTCTGCTAATTGTTTTTTTTTTTTAGTGATGAAGACAAGAGTGCTGTGTGCACGCTTCAGCCTGCAGCTTACTGGCAGTTGCACCCTCCCTGATTCCTGAAATAAAGCTCACCTCACTAGCAGGATTGGAGCCTGACCAGGACCAATTTACCTCAGGGCAGGCTCAGCACAACACACCTCAGCTCACCTGTGTTTTTACAGGTACACCTGGCAGAGATTTATTTCTCTTTTACTCTGTCTGGCCTAGTGGCCTGTTGCATTTGTTAAAGGGGTTGTTCAGCTTTGAGATAACTTTTAGAATGATGTAGAGAGTGATATTCTGAGACAATTTGCAATTTGGTTTCCATTTTTTATTATTCTTGGATTTTTAGTTATTTAGCTTTTTATTCAGTAATCTTCAATTTGAATTTCAAGTAATCTGGTAACTAGGGCCCAAATTACCCTAGCAACCCTGCATTGATTTGAATAAGAGACTGGAATATGAATAGGAGATAGTCTGAATAGAAGGATCAGCAATAAAAAGTAGCAATAACAATACATTTGTAGCCTTACAGAGCCTTTGTTTTTTTTTTTAGAAGGGGACGGCGACGCCCATTTGAAAGCTGCAAAGAACCAGAAAAAAAAGACAAATACCTATAAAACTATAATAAATAATGAAAACCAATTGAAAGGTTGCTTATAATTGGCCGTTGAATAACATAATAAAAGTTACCTTAAAGGTGAACCACCCCTTTAACAGACTTTATAAGTAAACTTTTGTCAATGTTGTGGCCTTGCCTTAAGGGGTAGATAATGTAGTGGTATATTAATCATATATAATATATTTCTGGAATAATATTTAGGCACAACAGTAAAACCTCAAATTCCCTACATTTAACCTTCTATTTTTTTTTTGGTCTCACCAATTTATAAACATTGCAATTGGTGTTTTTCTCCAATTTTATTTTGATTTCTAGGATCTTGCATTTGTGTCCCCAAAAATGGCCGGTGACTGTTTCTCTGAATTAGTTTTTTGTGGGTGTTTTCATTGATTTTTTTTTACATTTGTTTTCCTGTATTTTACACCTGCCTTTGTGTCCTGGTATTCCCAAAATGGCTAGTGGTTGTTTTCTGTGTATGTTCTAAGCCTAAAATATTTGCAGTGGGTCTGTAAATAGATATTTGCAATTAGTCTCACCCATAGACCTGTACAAGTCACCTATTGTTTTTTGGTTGTGCATGTGATGTAATCTTGCACTGTTGCAAATGACCCCATAGTTAACAGAGTGGTTCACTTTCATGTTAACTCTTAGTATTTGGTGAATTTTAAGCAACTTTTCAGTTGGTCTTCATTTAATTTTATTTTTTAGTTATTTGCCTTTTAAATTGTTCCAGAATCGACTTTTTAAAGTATTGTGTATCCTTCTATTCAGTCCCTCTCCTATTCATATTCCAGTTTTTTTTATTCAAATTGGTATACAGTTGCTATGGTAGTTTGGACCCTAGCAACCTGAACACTGAAACTGGAGAGCTGCTGAATAAAAAGCTAAATAACTCAAACCACAAATAAAAAAAAAAATGGGAACCAATTTTCTCAGAATATCACTCTACAGTCTACATTCTGGCTGTCCAAATGGTGACCCCCCCACCTACCTGCTGTGTCTGATTACCATGTGTATTTGCATTGTTTAAACCTCAAATTCAGACTAATCCCCTGTATCATAACACCTGTGACCCCCCTGCATTGTTCACACTTGTAACGCCTCTATTGTAGACCCCTAAAGCCCATTACTGTTCACACCGAGACCCAGACTGAAACTTCCCTCATTGTTCACCAGTTCATACTTTATACAAAAGGCTAATGGGGCACCAGCACTGTGTCACTGTATGTAGTACATCTTAGAGTGGCCCTGTTCTGTTCTGCCTGCCCTACTGTTTTTCATGCCCTACTCTGCCTGTGTGTGCCACCGACCTTGTAAACTGCTCTAAATTGACACATTCAGTTGATACATTTCTTATCTTTGTCCCTGCTGAGCAGAATCTCTGGGTTTCATTACAGACAGCTGCTACAATTGATACAATAGTTGCTAATACTCCAGAGATGCTGCTGAGAAATGGATCAACTAAATGTTGTAAAATTGTGACAGTTTAGAGTCTGCACCTGAATTACTGAGCTGCCAGACTCAAACACCAGAGACACCAACATTCAACTTTAA
Source organism: Xenopus borealis (assembly GCA_024363595.1). NCBI lineage: Eukaryota > Metazoa > Chordata > Amphibia > Anura > Pipidae > Xenopus > Xenopus borealis. The sequence continues at coordinate 122,470,075 of CM044443.1, read as the reverse complement.
AACTTAGATTTTGGAAAAACAGTAAAAAATAAATAATGGAAAGTAATGGAAAAAAGTCTTTATTTCTGGGGAACAATCTGAAAACAACTGAACTGAAAAATGCGTTTGGAAGGTGATCAACCCTTTTAGGTCTACTAGAAAATCCTGTAAAGATAATAAACCCAATAGACTGGTTTTGCTTCCAATAAGGATTAATTATGTCTTAGTTGGGATCAAGTACAATGTAATGGTTTACTATTATTGAGAAAAATGAAATCAGTTTAAAAAACTTGGATTATTTGGAGAAAATGGAGCCTATGGGAGACGGAGCTTTACGGATCCCATACCTGTACTAAACACGCAAAACATTGATAATTAACGCTGATATCTTGGTACAAGTAATCTTTTTACTTTATCGCTTTGTACGTCATCTTTACACAATATTATGAATTGAGACATTGAGAATTAGGTATTGTACCCATTGGTAACATGTTGCTCTACAGTTTAACTCTTTTGTCAAACCAGAAGAGAAGTAGGGAAGGTTTGGGAAGAAAAAATAATAAATAATAGGGATTAGAGTTCTTGTACAGGCTCCATAATGACTTCTAAAAGAAATACACTTTTTAGATTGGGCATCCTCATGGTAATACGTTTTGAAAGGTGGAGAATTTGAAACTATTGTGACCCAAGCCATTTTATTTTCATTAGGTCCTTAATGATGGAGTGTGTCGAATACAAGGGATACCGTTTCCCTGCCACCACAGTGAAGGACCTAGATTTTGCTGAGAATAAACTCCAAGTTCTGGATGATGATGTCTTTAATGTGACTTACCCTAAGTCAGGTATCTGGAGAATCCATTTCTCTACTTCTGTCTTAAAGCAGGGGTGGTAGGACCATAAAATAAATTTATTTTTATGTAAGGGATAGTAATTGTATACTTTCTAGATCAGAGTTACACAGTAGAATATATAAACAAAGGCTATATGTGCCCTTTAAGCATGGTTTTCCCAAACAAGCAATTGGAGTTAAAGTCAGGGAAGGCAAATAAGGCTTTGTTACTTCCTTATGTAAATGGAGAGATCAAGATCTTGTAATGAAGAAATATAATTTGTAGGGATCTACCGAATCCAGGATTTGGTTTGCGATTCAGCCAGGATTTGGACTTTTTCAGCAGGATTCGTATTTGGCTGAATCCTTGTGCCTGACTGAACCGATTCTGAATCCTAATGGGTGAGAAAAGAAATCACATGACTTTTCATCACAAAACAAGGAAGTAAAAAAAAAAGTTTCCACTTTTTCCTTTCCAGTCCCCAAATTTGCATATGCAAATGATGATCAGTTCTGTATTCGGCCAACTTTTTCACAAGGTGTTCAGAAGGTGTTCAGGGATTTGGCCGAATCCCAAATAATGTATTTAGGGCATCCCTAGTATTTTGTCTATAGATAAATGAACTGTATTTCCCATCACTTCACTTTTTTGTCAACTTAAAAAGTTATTTTGTAGAAGTGCTAGTAATCTTAATTTTAATGGGCCAAAATCAAAATAAAATCAATTCAAGATTTTCCCATAGAGCCAGATAAAATTCCATGAGAGATGTCTATCATATGAAAGCTCTATTGAAGTCTAAATTAGGAGGAAAGTTTTTTGTTGTCAATGTCAATCTCACCTCATAAAATAATGCTTTATTATTTATTTGAATCTGGCCCAACATCTAATAGGAACCACCTGGATGATAGAAATCTTAAGTCTTATTCACGCCAATGGTGATCCAACCTGGTCTAAAGAAGTTCCCAACTGGGACAGGGTGCCTTGGATTGAAGTTCTAGGTAGTGAAGAAAAGCTGAAGGCAATTAAGGACAGACGGAGATATTTTTCCAGCCATCTGCCTAGACAGTTTTTTTGCAAATCTTTCACCAATTCAAAGGCTAAGGTAAGGGGAAAATTGTTCAAAGTAGTTCCTTATTCAGTTATGCTTTCATAATAGGGTTGAAAACCACTAACACCAAAAAATGAAAATGTCCTAAAGTAATTAAAATGTAATTTAATGTTGCTCTGCACTGGTACTTGTGTGTTTGCTTCAGTAAATTTGTTAGGGTTTATAAAGTTATTTGCTGTCTAGCCATGGGGCAGTTATTTGAAGCTGAAAAAATAAGAAAAGGCACAGGATACATAGCAGATAAAAAATATGCTCTGTTGTATACAATGAGATTCTTTAGATCGTATCTGTGATCTACTGTGTGTCCTATGCTTCAATGGCTACCTCCATTTATACACAGCAGCTTATTTATATAAACTATAATTGTTTTTCTGAAGCAAACACACCGTTTTTTCCAGTGTAGGGCACCAGTACATTATATTGTCTTTCCTTTAAAACAATTTAATTTTTTGGTGTTACTGTTCGGCTTAGGTGGGGGCCTGTATTTGTACTTTTCATAATAGGTTTTTTCATAAAGTAAATGGAAATATGCCCACTTTTCCCAATGTGGGGAGACAGAGATATGTGGCAGTCCATAGAGAACATCACACATGCTGGTGATAAAAATTAATTTAATCAATTTAGAGCATGTTAGAAATAGATATACATAATATATACATAGATATATAGAGGTTGTACAGTTATGCTGCTCAGTCATTCCAGAACCATCAAATGTGGATACAGATAGGGCTCATGGGATTTAGGAGCTCTGTCACAGCACTCAATAAGGTTCAGTTCTTCAAAAAATACTATTATTTCTCCCATTTAAAAAACAGATTCTAAAATCCCAAATCTTGGGTGGGAAACAAATGAAATGAAATGTTATGGTAGGTGCCCTTCAAAACAATGTTTTCTCCAGATCTTTTCATGAGTTTAATTAGTTGAGGAAAAGGCGACAGATATTGTTTTAAATATCTATTACATTTATAAATACATTTAAAATGAAAAACATCTGTTATAAATGAATATGTAGGTTGCTTAAAATTCCAAGTTTTGGTTGAGGACCCCTTTGAGTAATTGTAAGGCAGCACTGCTTTGATTTAAAGTATATATAGTTTTCATGGATTCTTAAAACACTTTCTTCCAGGTTATTTACACAGCCAGACACCCAAAAGATGTTGCCGTCTCGTTCTATCATTTTTCAAAAATAAACAAGTTGTTTGAGTACCATGAGAACTTTGACTTGTTTCTGGAAAATTTTCTATCGGGGAACCGTAAGTTAAAGCCAATGAGATTAAATATTTTCTACTCTTTAAGGCATGACAGCAATCTGAGCTGATCTTATTTTCCTGATATCATGCAGTACCCTACGGATCTTGGTTTGACCATGTCAAGGGATGGTTGGAGCTGGCTGGAAAAGACAACTTCCTATTCAATACTTATGAGGGCCTTCAAAAGGTAAATAGATCATTTATGTCTATGAATCTCTCTGTGATCTTGATGACAAAGATATTCCTCATCATTCAATTCATTTCACTGGTATCATGAAGTCCCTGTATCAGAACCCTTTACACAACACAAACCAACCAAGAGGTTGACCGGTAATTCAGGTACAATAACTGCAGGATTTCCACAAGTGATTTTTTTTCTGTTTATAAATCTTAAAGTCTAGAAGCTGAAAAAGTTTACAATCACAGAAAAAGCTTAATTGCAAATTTGAATAAATCAGCCTCTATACATATTGTTAAGGGCTTGATCATTTGCTACATAGTAGGGTAAACATTGAGGCAGATTCAGTAAATCCCTGGCAGCCCACATGCATTCTAATCCAGAACTCAGAAAGTAAATATGGAAGGTAATTGATAAACAATGATTAACACACAGGAATTTACTGAAACAAAAAAGAAGTAGTAGAAGCACATTAGGGATGCAGGCTAGGTGCACCCTCATAGGTGTGGTTCTAGAGACAATTACCCAAATATGAAATTGTGTTTTGTGCCACGTATAACACTAGACAGGCCCAGATGCCCAAATTTTGGCCGAAGTAGGGACTGTAGTAAGATGAGAGGAAGGTTTTTATTTATGAAAATGATATACAGTATCTAGTATATACATCGGTACAACTGGATAAGCTGCTCAGCACTTCAAGCATGAGATCTACTGTAATTGAGGTGGCCATACATTATAAGGTAAATTGTTTTGCAAGGTTCCCAAGGGAGAGGATCTTTCCTCCACTATAATCACCAAAGGTGGGGAGGTATCAGGCTAATCCAATCAATTGGCCCTAGGGCACATGTAGGGGCTGTCAGGGCAAGGATACCATCGATGAACTAATGCGGTCCCCTGTCTGATACAAAAATGTAAGAATACTTACCAAGTGCGATTCTTGGCGCAATGCTGTCCATAGGGATGTTGGTGCGCGCAGACGGAAATGCGTCCTTAGTTGTGCCAGTACGTGTCCTGGTTACGATGCAGAACATCATGACACTGGAGACGCCGTTCTGATGCTGGAGAATTGGTGCCAAAGTCAAAGATATTAAATCAATTCTTACTTTCTGTGCCTGGTTATCTTGGTCTTTTCCTGAAACCTAGCTATTCGACTTCTTCTATTGATTAATGTGTATGACCCATGCCTGTTCACGACTTCCGATTCTTCGCTGCCTGTCCAGACTTCTGCTTGCCTTCCGTTCCTGCTGGTTTTGCGCCTGCCCTTGAACTTGGACTTGGCTTGACTAACTTTCTTCTACTCCCTGGTACCTCGCTTCTGCTGAGCCTCACTGGCTTCTCTCCACTCATGGCTCCCCCTGTATCATCCTAGGGTGGGTTCCATGTAGTGTGAGCTGCTTGAGGGTTCTTCATCACCCTTAGAAAGATCCATCACCTGACTATTCTGGTAAGCCTGACAACCAAACCCTGATTACAGTTATCGGTCGAGTAGCCCCGTCAGAGGGCCAATATAGGGGCAGATAAGCTGCCGACTTGGTCTAAAGGACTCGAACCAGCAGCATAAATCTGAATTTACAGGAATGCCATTATGTATAGATTATTATTGAAGGTATTCATCCTTGCATTGTACTTGAGTAAGAGGGTTGACATTTGGGGTACTTGTGGCAGTTGCTACACGGTAATGTTATCAACCTTGCTGATGTCTTTACGAAAGAACAGTGGCTGATGCTGTGGTGGTGGACAAAGTATTAGCAATGCAATAAAATATAGGGCATGGGCAAGAGTGAGGACTAGTATGGCTGTATGGTTGATGGTCGTTGACTTCATCATTGGTACAGTAGACAGCCTTCACAAATTATATACCAGAACAAAAGAGAATTTCATTAATACATCTCCAGTTTTCTGTTCAGTAATTGGCACATTGCAGAGCAGCATGAAGACTTCCCTTGTTACATGAAGCATTTAGAAGTTTCATTTATTGTTGACCAGTTGCCATATATTAAACTGTGAATCTATTGAAGGACCTGCGGGGAAGTCTGAAAAGGATCTGTACATTCATTGGGAAGGAGCTGGATGAAGCGGCGCTGGATGCTGTTATGGAAAATGTCTCTTTTAAAATCATGAAAGACAACAGAATGTCTAATTTTAGTCTTGTGTCTGAGAGAATCATGGATCAAACGAAGGGCCAATTTATGAGAAAAGGTGAGAGGCATAAGCAATCACTTGCTAGTTACCTATACTAAAATGATGTATTCATGGAATTTTTAAAACTGCCCAATCAATATCTAGGCGATTTTTGTCTGAGATTGTGTGGGCAGGTCCTTTGGAAAATCCTATACATGAGCAAATAATCTGCCGGCTTGGTCTGAAGGTGCCAAATCACCATCTGAAAGTGATTCTGTCATGATTTTTATGTCATTTTTATTTCTAAATTGCACTGTTTGCATTACAAATTCACTGTACAACATTAATTCCTGAACCAGTAAGTGTATTTTTGTTAGTTGAAATATTGGTGTGTAGGTGCATCTTGGGTCATTTTGCCTGTTCATGTGCTTTCAGAAAGAGCCAGCACTTTAGGATGGAACTGCTTTCTGACAGGCTGTTGTTTCTCCTACTCAATGTAACTGAATGTGTCTCAATGGGACCAGGATTTTATTACTGCATGTTGTTCTTAGATCTACCAGGCAGCTGTGCAGGAGCGTATGTACTGCTGATCATGTCCTAAAATGCATTCCGTACACCAATGCTTTAGATCTATTAGACGTGGTGACACTGCATCACTGGAAATACTATTATCCTTGGTTTAAAGCCCCTCAGTGAAAAATAGAAGAAACCTATGAGATGTGAAGGAAGGGTGTTCCCTTGGGATATAGGTTGTTGAAAGGCTTAGGGTAGCCCCACTGGTAATGTAGATTTTGCATGAGAGTGCTCCGGGTACCCCAAGTGACAGACCATAAAGATTATCAACTGGTGGTTTAACTCAATGCAGCTATTTTCAGATACTCTGGATCTAGGGATAGGCAGAATAGGCACATGCCAAGGGCACAACATCATGGGGGCGCCAAGCACATACCTCGTACTTTGCCTACACCTTGTCCAGACCCTTGTTCAGTGCCAGTGTGACTCTATGATTGCTCTGCTCTCTCCACATCTGCGAGCTGTTATATCAAGCATGCAAGGGCAAACTCACAGATGCCCACATGTGCATACTCGTAGATGCTCATGCCATGTTGCATTGGGCGCCTGGCTGGCTTGGCCTGGGCCTGGCCTGGATTCCAGTGCAACAGCGCTAATGTGTAAAATTTCACCTGCGATGATGGTCGCTCCCAAACTTGAGCATCTGAATGAGTTGGGGGGCAGGCATGGGGTGGAGAAAGGGACACAATGAATTGCTCATGTTTTTTTGCAAATTTGCACTCTGCACAAGGATCAGTTATTCTTTGTGTAAGAATCCCCTCTGAACCTGTGTGTGGAGAGGAACATATATTTTTAAATGTATGAGGAGTAGCTAGATAATGCTGAAATGTGCTAATATTACATTTTGATTGCAAATCTAATAAAAAGTTCTTTATTGTTTTGTTTAACATTTTTTTTAAGTTACAAGAGACCCATGAAGGCCCTTCTTCTAATACCTCAAGGCCCGGTCTTTGTGTATAGTGAGCATCTGGCGCCCTGCTACCTGATGCATTAAACTACAGTAAAGGAAAATAATTTTCTCTCTAATTTCATTACAGGAATCTCTGGGGACTGGAAGAATCATTTCACCGTTGCTCAGAGCGAATATTTTGACAAGGTCTTTAAGGAGAAAATGGCAGATATCGGCGTGAAGTTACCATGGGACTTGAACTGATGGACTTTTCCCTGCTGACGTGACTTTAGATAATTGTTAGTTCACAGGGCAATAACGAATTTTTGGAAAGTTCCTTTGTTCCAGAGATAAATAGGGATAACCTGACATCACAGAAAGGAAAGATCTTGTCGTTGTCTGCAATAAAAGAAGAATTTCAAACATAGGCGGATTTTCATTAAGGCTTGGGGAGGCTAAGCCTTCCCAAAACTGTTTGCATAAAAAAATTTAAGAAAATGTCAAAGAAAAAAAATTAAAATCGTCTGACTGACCAATGTGTCTATCTGATCTGGGGAGGGGCAATGGGTGCTGCTGGGGTCGGGGCCAAGAGACAAAGCAGCTGCTAATCCTCCATCTGCTTGTTTGGTATGTGGGGAGGGTTTCATACTTACATTACACAAAAAATAAATACCCTCAATGGTCAATGGTAGTTCCATTGATCTGTTCAGGTAGGTGTTATCTGAAATTGGAAAAGGTATGAAGGTGTGATGTAGCCATTATATTACAGCTGAGACCAGATCTCACTTTCACACCTCTGTGAATTTTATCCAACACCTATTTGAATAGTTCTATACAACCATTGTGATTGGATATTGGTCACTGTTTCCTTAAAGAGGATGTTCACCTTCCGAATTGTTCAACAGAAATCAAGACTTTTTTTCAATTGCTTTCCTTCTTTTACTTTTTACTGTTTTCCCAAAATTGAAGTTTAAAATGTAATGTTCCTGTATCTGGGGTTTTACTCTGGCAGCTCAGTGATCCAGGAGCATCTGAACTGTAACAATTTGCTACAATTAGTTGATACAATTAGTTAAAACATTTATCAGCAGTATATGAGGAATATTCGCAACTATTGTATCAATTCAATTCACTTTTCTCTGGATCAGCTCACAGATCAGTTTGGCTACTTTCACTTACACACAAATGTGTTGATGGTTGAATGTAAGTTTTTTCTCAACCTCATCTACTATTATATTGTATTACTTTGATACTGCAGTAAAAAGGCTGCTGCTGTTTTTTTGTGAGGGGACCAAAATACTTCTGCATTATACTTTATATGTATACAATCTCCCATAAATGACAATTAATATATCCCCTGTGTTTTATGTGAAAGTAGACCAATAAACATGCTTTAATGTTAAGCAACCCAATCATTAGCCCTGATTTCCAGTAATGTGGATGAACTGAACTTTTTCTATAATTTTGATAATAAGAGAGTGCTATGTATATTATTTTCAAAATAGTCTGGGCTTCATATGCAGCATGTGGGCCCATCAGTTAGTAGCTCTTAAGTCAGACCATGTATGGGACAGATTTCAGATTGTAGTGCATTTTTAGACAAAAATCTTCCCGATGTGCTCATACATATGAATTACAACTGTTGCCAGTGCTTATAATATAGGATTGAATCAGCTGTTTCTGCCAGTGGAAAATCACTGTTGAAGTAACATTAGACTTAGCCTACCCAAACAAAAAAATCACCCTCCGCCTATGATTTCAAATTAAAAACATGAAACGCACCTGGATACTGGAGTTTACAGATTAACAACACATCCAAAAAAATCTTCAGAGGGGCCCACACACTCCAATACCATCCTACCGCCCAATTCCCAGCCCACAACAGCCCTTCCAATGTCCCGCCCACTCCCTGCCCCAACTCCGCCCACTCCCACCTGACTTTCCTGACCAGGAGAGAGTGGCTAGGGAGGAGGAACCCCAAAGGGACTTTGCTTGATGACATCCCGTGCAGTGACCTCCTTGTGAATAAAATTCTTTGAACAAATATTCTGTTGAGTTTTCAACTGTTTCTCTCTGGGATGTATTCAGACCTTAATCTTTTCTTATATGAATAAGCAACCTGCGCACACAAGAAGGGTAAGTCTTGGCTGTGAGGATAAGATTACTGGAACACAACGTGTCTTCTATGTGAGGGACTATTTCACAGTTGAGAAGGGGCCATATGTTCCTGGAGACTTCACCAATATTCACCAAGGGATCCTTCTTATTGCAAGTTTGCCTTTCTTTAGTATAAAACTAATGCATGCACGTGGTTGTTATATATTTATTAGACTTTATCTTGCTGCTTAGACTTTGATAACAAGTTGCACAATATGAACCAAAGAGTCAAAAGGGAGGAAAAGACAGTTTGCAACCGAATATATGCTCCGAAGCCTGTGAGATGTAGGGTTTTTTTTTTGTAGAAAACGCTAGAGAATTTCTTTCTGCCCCCCCCTTAACCCTCAGGTAGCTCTGCCCAAACAACTTTAACCCTTTAAGCAGTGGCTGCAGTGGGTGTATTAGTTCTCCAAGGATTCATTTCTAATGGACCATTTACATGCCATGGATCTAAAGAACAATAGCACCAGGGCTGTAGATTCTACATCCAAAAGAGCTTCCGACACACATATATATTGTTATTGGTATAAAAATAGTTGGCATTGCCTGGAAACTGTGTTTAATATAATGTATAGTAATACAGTTTGGGGGGGGGGGGGCAAGGGAATTTTTCTGTGTATGCATGCAGAAATCCATTGTTTGGCAAACAACTGAAGTCTTATCTACTTTGTGATAGTTGTACAATATGTACCGAGGAGTCAAAGGGTGGAAAAGACCACATTCTGCAAAATATGCTCTGAAGCCTGGGTAATTTTGAAGGAAACTGTAGAGAATTTCTTTCTGCCCCCCCCCCCCCATTTTATTATCAAGTATAAAAATAGTTTATCTTGCCTGGAAAATGTGTATACTATTGTGTACAGTAATACAGTTTGGGGGGGGGGGGCAAGGGAATTCTTTGTCATCTTTTGTACATGTATTAAAAAATCCATTGTCTGGCAAACAACTGAAGTCTTATCTACTATGACTTTTTTTGGATTCAGCCGAACCCCCGAGATTCGGACGAATTCTTTTGCCCCACTGGAATACTGTCCACTGGGGCAAAAGAATTTCTTTGGCCATTCAAGGGGCCTTGTTGTTCCAGATGAAAGTCGTTAAATCTTTACAATACTCTGGAAGAATTTGCTCGGTATGTGGACAGGGGAGTTACTGGAACAGGTATAAAAATTTGGGAAGAGATATCATCTTGAATAAGACCACTCTACCCCACAGCGTAAGTGATAAAAATGTTCACATCTTTTCCTTTCCATATGCAAATTAGGATTCGGTTTAGTATTTGGCTGAATCTTTCACAATGGAATTGGGGATTTGGCCGAATCCCAAACAGTGGATTCGGTGCATCCCTACATTTTGTTGCCAACAGACTGCAATGCATTTTGGCAAATTTTTCCCTGTTTCATGAATTTTGGGTGAAGTGAAAGGGGTCAGATTCGCCCCTCACTATATTGCTAAGGGTTTCCAAGCTGTGGTCAGGGTTTGAACTGGCCAGACTCTCATAGGCCCCATGCCAGGCCTGGACAGCAGTCCAACCCTTAGCTGTGGTGCTGGTCTTTCGTTTTTTTAAAGCATTACTTTTTATTGGTTTTCATTGGTTAAAACAGGAGGGGGGAGGGTCCCACCTGGAGATTCCTTACAGTTATAACAAGCAAGGGAAAGTTGTGCTCACCACTAATTTTTTAAATCATTAGGCTTGGGTGCAATGAGGCTGTCACCACAAAATACATATAGACAAATACAAGAGGTCCTCTGCACTCAAGGCATTATTAAAATATTTAAGACATTGAGACATTTTGTGCATACAGATACTAAAAATGCCTTACCCTTTAAACAAAACAGGGATTGTTTATCCATATATTGCAATATATTTAAGCTGGCCAACTACGTCAAAGTCATCTCATATCTGGCCAGTCCTACACTCAATTTTCATCTGATTCATTAAGAATTCTATTGGTTCATTATACATTTTACAAAGGGGCTACGTTTTACCTACAAAAAAAGTTATTACTGCCAAGTCTTTAGGAATGTGTGCTTGTGCTCTGTAGGGAGCATTTTGCATGGCTTCCAGAGAGTCTAAGAATGAGGCCTGCAGTTGCATGTTAGGGTTTTCAGCATTTGGTACCAGCCACCAGTGGACATAGGCTTCCTGTGCCGTCAGGTAGTAGGTAGAAATGCACCGAATCCAGGATTTAGTTCAGGATTCGCATTGAATCCTTTTGCCTGGCTGAACCGAATCTGAAAGGCAAATCATGTAACTTTTTTGTCACAAAACAAGGAAGTAAAAAATGTTTTTTCCACTTTTTACATTTCTGTCACTAATTTGCATATGTAAATTAGGATGCGGTTCGGTATCTGGACAAATCTTTCATGAAGGATTTGGGGATTCAGCCGAATCCCAAATAGTGGATTCAGTGTATCCCTAGTAGTAAGTACTGATGTTAGGTAGTGCCAGACCCCCACTGTCCAGTGGGGCAGTGATTTTCAACCTTGTGCCTCCAGCTGTTAAGAAACTACAAGTCCCACAATGCATTTGCCTGACTGTGGCTGTCAGACTCCTTCATTGCATTGTGGGACTTGTAGTTCCTTAACAGCTGGAGGCACAAGGTTGAAAATCACTGCAGTGGGGCATAAGAATTTCTTTGGCCATTCAAGGGGCCTTGTTGTTCCAGATGAAAGTTGTTAAATCTTTACAATACTGTGGAAGAATTTGCTCGGTATGTGCACAGGGGAGTTACTGGAACAGGTATAAAAATTTGGGAAGAGATATCATCTTGAATAAGACCACTCTACCCCACAGCGTAAGCGGCAGGCGTTGCCTCACAGCCTCCACTTTGGGTTTGGTTGCTGGCTCTAAAATTCAGTAAGACCCAAGTATTTAAAGGTATCTACAACCTGGAGGTCTTGTCTGGGGGATATCGTTTGGCTAGCGGGCAGATCTAGGGGAAATAGCCCAGCTATGTTCTTGTATGATCTCTATCTCTATCGCTAGTGATGACCTTGTATCTTGGAGGTAGTCTAAGAGGACATTGTCTGGAAATAAGGAGATTTGCTCCTCAACAGCCCCAACGGGTAATCCCTGGCAGGTGTGGGTGGTCCTGATTTCAATGGCTAGTGGCTCTATCACTATTGCAAATAGTAGGGAGGTCAGGCAGCAGCCCTGTCACATATTTCGTTGTAATTGGACAAAAGGAGACAGGTTCCGGCTGTGGGGTTATGGCCGTGGGAGAGCCACGGAGCGATCATCTTCTGGCTTTGTCTTTCTTCTCTCAGTTGCCTATGCGCAGTTGTGCGAAAAGCCAAACATTAATGAAAAATCTGCCTATTTTGTTCTACAGCGCATGGGTCTGCCCTGGGAAATTTGAAGAAAGAAGAAGCGGAGAGAACATTGCTCCGTAGTGCTCACTGGTATAACCCCAGGACAGTGCAGTTTTCTGCTGATAGGAGCAGGTAAGTAATGCATCAGGTAAGCAAATGCAATCACTCAAGGTCACTCCCAAGTAAAAAGGGCTTTCCTTCTCCTTTAAAACAGAAGGAAAGGCATTTTAAACTAGGGGGTGCCAAATGACTACTTTTGCTCCTATCAGCTGAAAACCACACAGGCCTGGGGTTCTTCTAGAGAGCACCATGGAGAGATCAACTTCCTACTTCCTAGGGTCTTCTCAGGCATGCGCAATAGACTGGAAAGCCAAACAAAAAAGGCAGCTATTTTGCTCTACTGCACATGCATTTTCCCCCGGGAAATTTCAAAACCAAAGAAGCAGGAAGTTGATCTCTCTGTGGTGTTCGCTAGAAGAACCCTGGTGCAGTTTTTTTTTAGGAGCACCGGCCCGGGTGTCATGTAAGTAAAAGTAGTCACTTGGGGGTGCCTAAATTTAGGCACCCCCAAGTGTAAAATGCATTTCCTTCTCTTTTAAAAAGTTACTCTTACATAAAGGGTAACTGACCCTCCTCTGTGTCTTTGCAGACATTTATCCTCAGTTTTTATTTAAATGATACATTTCTTGACATTTCTTTGTGTTCACCATTTGATGAACAGAGCTTAATAATCTTACATCAGTGGATAGAGAGCTGTGAAGTTTCTCTCTGAAGAACACACTTTTCGCCTAATGTTTCACAACACAAAACATCTATGGTTTTTATTATTTCTTGGGAAAAACAGGGCAAACATGAAAATTGAAGCTGTGGTTTTGTGGTTAACAAAATAGGCCAGAAGTATGTTCAGCACAAACCCTATTCATCACACTCACGTTAGACAAGGTAGTATACTGCCCCTGTAAGTAAACCTACTGAAAGCTAATAAATGAGAGGTAAAGTTCTGGAGCTCCCATGGGTGCATGTACAGAGCCCGTTGGTTTGTACTTATGGCAGGGGTGAGTGTGTCTTGCACTAGGTGAAGAATCTGATACAAGGTGTAAATGAACCCTGCACTTGCCTTTAGCAAGGGTTCCATATGCCTTGGATCCTCTGCTACTCCTGCCTTGAATGCCCTTAATTATGGGTCAGTCACAAGTGCCAGGCGATGCCCGTATCCCACCCTGCTGCCACTGCTTCCAAAAACACACCCAGCTTTTTTGTGCTCTATTCAATGCCAGTCTACTGGGATTCTTTAAGGTTTAAGTGATTTTCTAGTAGACTTAAGGTGTGAAGATTCAAATTACAGAAATATTCATTATCCTGAAAACCCAAGCATTCTGGATAACAGGTCCCATACCTGTTGTTCCCCTCTTGTTTGTCCTGTTGCAGAAGGTGAGGGCCATAGAACAGCGTGAGAGGCCAAGTGACATCAATTAATATTCCATTTTGTTTTGTTAATTAATTGGTCAGTTTCCAAAACTTGCTTACCAGCAATTTATCATGTCAGTGAGCAATTGTAATAAATATTTATAGAGCAAACAGACAGGTATTTTGAGTCTGCTAAAGCATGTGTGGAGACAGGCAGCAGTAGATTTATGAGGAAATCAGACAGTCCCATCTGGTTCCCAATGCCAGAAATTATGGTGTATAGTTTATGTATTGCAATAACTGCCTGCCTCAATACAGGCATCAGCTACATCAGTGCTGTCCAACTGGTGAGCAGAGGGCCCCATCTGGCCCATGACCCCCTCTTGTATGGCTCGCCACATGAACAGTGGCGTAACTACCAGGGGTGCAGGGGGTGCAATAACACCAGGGCTCCCATCCCCTTGGGGCCCATCGGAGCCACGAAAATGGTTATGGCAGGCAGTTATCTAGGGGGAGATTATACATCACACATGACATCAACACTCCAGCATGGGATTTATAGAGGTAAGTGCCCCACGGGGGGCCCAGGTGCCCATCCTGTGCCGGGGCCCACCAGGGAGTAATTACGCCACTGCACATGAAAGTCTGCCTGCTGTAACTGCTTATCTTGTGTAAGATTTAAAAGGTACCATTGCAGAGATGGCACCTGCATATTGTGTCACTGTATGTAGCACAGTATGAAATGATCTTACAGTGGTCCTGATAGGTCTCCCTGTCTCCTGCTGTTTTCTGCCTTCCCTGTGCGCCCTGTGTGTGGCATACTCTACCTGCCCTATGCTCCCGGTGTGTCCCATACTCTACCTGCCCTATGCTCCCTGTAGGGCAAATTCACTAAGATCCGAAAATTCGCTAGCGTTAGTTTCATTAGTGTTCGCGCACTTCGCCAGGTGAATATTCGCCAGTGCTACGCAAATTCACTAAAGTACGATTTACACTCAGGTCGGCGAACCTTAGCGTAGTTGCACTAGTGTTACTTCACTAGGCAGAACACAGTTATACTTATGTGCTACTGGGAAGTGACTGGCTCCTCATAGGTTGAGATTTTTTGGTTCCTGACTTCGGCTATGTTTTCGGATTAGGCTCAACATACCTCCCTTGGCTTTTCTTCATTGGTTGGACAGATCTTCTGGCTTGATTCGTCCTGTCCCTGACTCGGCTCTCTCTCTCCCCGTCTCAGCTACGTTTCCTAGATATTGTTCCATAGCAACGACTCTGTTCCCGTTCTTCTGGTCCATGAGTGATATTTTCAGAGCCAGTCTGCATATTGTTTTCTGCCTAAAAGACTTAAATTGCAAACATCAAGATAGAACTGGTGATTATTCTTATTTTGTGCCTTAACCCTTGCAAGCTTGAAGAGTTGTCATTTTCTGGTGTTTGAACCGGCTGTTATTAACCATTTCAAGTGTGCTCAGCTATTCCCTAAGAATGTGCTGTTAACCTTTGCCCACTGTGTATGCTTATCTTCCTTGCGCTAATTACCTTTTACTAAAGATTCCTGCTGCTAACCCTTGCCTGCCCCATTGCTTACTTGGCTACGTCTGCATAATTCCTTATTGACTGTACGGTTACTTACTGAGTGGGGGCAGATTTCAAAGACCGTCTCCTGAAACTCTGGTGATCCATCAACTGGTTAAACTAGTTAAACGGTCATCATAGACTTACCTCTGGACATACTGGTTATTCTCTGTTGCCAGTACCAACTCCTTTCCCATCCTGTGTCAAATACTTACCTTGTGAAGGATCCACATTCCAGGGTTACCTGTGGGAAGAGGTTCTCATTAAGACCAAATATTCATATTGGAATTACTTTCTAGCTGTACTTTCCTGGAAGTTCCTGCGGGACAGCTCTACCTGGGATTCACAGGGAAATCTTCCTCTACAAGTACCTGGAGATCAGAGCCTGCTTCAGTTCTCTGGTATATATTTTCTCTTGCTGCTTCAATACAGGGTTCACCACAAGGCCCTTTAGCAGTAAAGATCTGTGTCTCCCCAGTAGATGCCCCAGTAGCTCCCCATCTTCTTTTCTGATTCACTGATTCACATGCTCTGTGCTGCTGTCACTTACTGAGCTTAGGGACCTACTCACAATATACAGTACACCTGATAGTGTCATAGAAATATAGTCACAATATACAGTACACCTGATAGTGTCATAGAAATATAGTCACAATATACACCTGATAGTGTCATAGAAATATAGTCACAATATAAGGCTGATTATTCATTAATACTGATAATTACTGGTCTTCCTGACTCCAATCTCTCTCCTCTCCAATCAATCTTTAACTCTGCTACCAGGATTCTTCTACTATCTCCTAAAAGAGAATCTGCTCAACCCCAACTAAAATCCTTAGCATGGCTGCCTGTCAAGCAAAGGATAGCATATACAATCCTTCTACTAACATTCAAAGCCCATCACTCCTCTGCTTCTCACTACATCTCTTCTCTTGTCTCGCTATACGTTCCTGGTCGTCTTCTCTGCTCTTCTCAGAGCCACCTTCTCTTTACACCAACCACATCCACTGCCACCTCTCGTCTCAGACCCTTCTATCTTGCTGCTCCTTACCTCTGGAATTCCATTCCTGAATTCCTCTGTAAGGAATCCTCTCCCAATCTCTTCAAAAAAAAATCCAAGAACCTACCTTTTGGAGCACTAGAACAGTAGCCTAGCTCTGTGCCTACTGTCTATGCCTTACCATGTGCACTTTTTCATCTCCAATTTGTACCTGTATGTTAACCTCCCATCCACTTAGACTGTAAGCTCTACGGCGTAGGGACCTCCTTCAGACTATGTCTCTTATCACATAGCACTTAAGCTCTTTGTCCTATGATTCTGTATATATTTATTATGTGATTTGTCTCCCCCATGTATACTTATATATATATATTGTACTTTTATCACTGTACAGCACTTATAAAGGCAAGGTTTTCATCATGCCAAAATCTTGTTTAGGAGCCATAACGAGGGACCTGATGCCCATGCACAGGCTACACAATTAGATGGTGAGGGGGTATGTGGAGTGCAGTGACATGGACAGGGAAGCCAATATATGGTTGACAGCTGAGATTTGAAATACCTTTATAATTTGAGTTTAATATAAAAAGGACTTTTATTGTACAGCTTTTTATGATGTGAACGTGGGGCCAGGCCAGCTGCAGAAAGATTACAGCATCTATGAAATGTCTTCCGGTTATAAGGCAGACAACCAGCAGCTTGCTTGTCTCCTCGCAGCCAGAATATAACTTATCACGTTCCTCTAAAAGGGCCAGTGCACATACCCTGTGACTTATACAACTGAAAGTAGTTTGGGAAATGATGGTTATCTTTAAATGATAATATAAACATTTCATATTAAAATAAATACTAGTTCAAAGCCATGACATGCAACCCGTCATGACATGCTGAAAGGAAACAGTGGTAAAAAAAACTTAAATTAAAGTAAGCACCACCTTTGTAACCAGAGTAAACTTTCTGCCGATGTCCGGAGTCTCTTCCTGCCACTTCAACTGCTCCCTGGGATTTGGTACGTACAGAGCTGCTGGGCTCACTTATCCCATTTGAATTTGCCATAAGTATTGCTCCACTCATGTATTGGGTTCTGTAAACTTCAGGGAATGTTCTAAGCAATCATTACTATTATAGTATTTAGTTTTATTCTATATTCTGTACTTTCCCAAGTTAGTGCCAATGTGCTGTTTTCAGTATCCTTTTATTTTCATGCCATAACTGATGTGTAATGTTCTTTGGCTCTAAAAGGCACCAGATTTGATTTATTGCACAAACTTGTGTGTCAAGAATTAACGCAGGCAAAAATATGTATGTTGTTACCTATAAGCCTTTCTACATTCTCCCCCGGCTGCTCTACATAAGGACAAAAAAATCTAGTATTCTGAGTATCCAATATGTAATGCTGACTTAGAATAAGAATACATTGTGTAACAAGTCTTTTGAAAGCAGCACCAGTGATCCACAGAACAACAATTATGTATTGCTTTAGGTGCACACAAATGTCAAAACCATCAGCAGATTATACAAGGCTTCTCCCTAATTTAGGTCAGGGGTCTCTATTTTTTACTTGTGTGCCATACTCAAATGTAAAAACTCTTGAGGAGACACACAAGCAAGAAAAAAATTATCGGGCAAGCCCAATAAGGGCTTTGTGGCCTGCAAGCCTACTGGATGGTGTATTGCAGTAAACCTGTGTCTATATGCTTCCAAAACCAGGAATTTAAAAATATGCACTTACTATGAGGACACTGGGAGCAAAATCAATGGGAGTGTAGAGCAGTGGTCCTCAAACTTGGCCCTCCAGCTGCTAAGGAACTACAAGTCCCACAATGCATTTGCCTGACTGTGGCTGTCAGACTCCATCATTGCATTGTGGGACTTGTAGTTCCTTAACAGCTGGAGGGCCAAGTTTGAGGACCACTGGACTGTAGAGCAACATGTTTCTCATGAGCCACTGGTTTTGTCTCCAATAAGAATTAATTACATCTTAGTTTGGATCAAGTACATGCTACTGTTTTATTATTACACAGAAAAAAAGGAAACTTGGATTATCTGGATAAAATTGAGTCTATGGGAGCTTTCTGGATAGCAGATCCCATACCTGTATTAACATGCAGAACATTGATAATGAAAGCACTTTCATCTTGCATCTTTTAAGTTGAGTTAACAAATAGTTGTTAAAGGTGGAGAATTTGAAACTATTGTGACCCAAGCCATTTTATTTTCATTAGGTCCTTAATGATGGAGTGTGTCGAATACAAGGGTTACCGTTTCCCTGCCACCACAGTGAAGGACCTAGAGTTTGTTGAAAATGAACTCCAAGTTCTGGATGATGATGTCTTTAATGTGACACCCTAAGTCAGGTATCTGGAGAAGCCATTTCTCTACTTCTGTCTTAAAGCAGGGGTGGTAGGACGGTAAACTACATTTCTTTTTATATAAGGGGTAATAATTGTATATTCTTTAAATCAGAGTTACACAGTAGAACATATAAACAAAAGCTATATGTACTCTATAAGCTGGTTAAAGGGAAACTGTCATAGGAAAACATGTTTTTTTTCAAAACGCATCAGTTAATAGTGCTGCTCCAGTCGACTTCTGCACTGAAATCCATTTCTCAAAAGAGCAAACAGATTTTTTTATATTCAGTTTTGAAATCTGACATGGGGCTAGCCATTTTGTCAATTTCCCAGCTGCCCCTCGTCATATGATTTGTGCCAGCACTTTAGGAGGGAACTGCTTTCTGGCAGGCTGTTGTTTTTCCTTCTCAGTGTAACTGAATAGTACGCAGTGGGACATGGGTTTTACTATTGAGTGCTGTTCTTAGATCTACCAGCAGCTGTTATCTTGTGTTAGGGAGCTGTTATCTGGTTACCTTCCCATTGTTCTGTTGTTAGGCTGCTGGGGGTGGGGGGAAGGGGGGAGGTGATATCACTCCAACTTGCAGTACAGCAGTAAAGAGTGATTGAAGTTTATCAGAGCACAAGTCACATGACTTGGGGCAGCTGGGAAATTGGCAATATGTCTAGCCCCATGTCAGATTTCAAAATGAAATTTAAAAAAAATCTGTTTGCTCTTTTGAGAAATGGATTTCAATGCAGAATTCTTCTGGAACAGCACTATTAACTGATACATTTTGGGAAAAATTTTTTTCCCATGACAGGATCCCTTTAAGTTGGGTTTCCCAAGCAAGCAATTGGAGTTAAGGTCGGGAAGGCGATTGTGTTGTTTTTTTTAACTTCCTTAAGTGAATGTAACGATGTATCTTGTAATGAAGAAATGCATTTTGTCTATAGATAAATGAACTGTATTTCCGTTCACTCCAATTTTTTTGGCAACTGAAAATGTTCTTTTGTAGAAGTGCCAGTAATCTTTATTTTAATGGGCCGAAAAAAAAAAATCAATTAAAAATGTTCCCATAGAGCCAGATGCAATTTAATAAGGAAAAACTCACTGGGGCCATTTATAAAGTTTGCGCATGACATATTTATTGACAAATGGTTGTATTACCTATGCGCACTGCTGTGTCCATCTTTGTGGTTTTTGCAAATTCGCAGTGAAAATTTTCTAAAATGCCTCACAAATGAGACAGGTGTTTTGGGGGAGTGCGCCGATTGTGCAAGGGTGTTGTGCGACAAACACAGCGTTGAAAATAACTGAAATTCGCAATTGGCTAAACTGTTTTGCGAATATTTTCTCCCCCACCAAAGTTGTGGCATAATTCAAACGCAGAGTGTACACGTAAATATTCGCAATTTAACTTTTTTGTCATATTAAAAAAGCTCTTATAGACATTAGCAGTGCTAAGCGCAATTCTGTTTGCACTCTCTTATTCAGCTTTATGAATGTAACATGAGCGGGGCAAATACTGTATATTCACTGTTCGATCCAATCTGCCCTGAGTGAAGTTTATAAATGAGCCCCACTGTCTATCTCAACTGAATTAGGAGAAAAGATTTTTCTTTTCAATGTGAATCTCGCCCATGGTCATGTGATAAACCATAGAATAAAGGTTATTATTTATTTGAATCTGGCCCAATATCTAATAGGAACCATCTGGATGATGGAAATCTTGAGTCTTATTCACTGCAATGGTGATCCAACCTGGTCTAAAGAAGTTCCCAACTGGGACAGGGTGCCTTGGATTGAAGCTCAAGGTAGTGAAGAAAAGCTGAAGACAATTAAGGACAGACGGAGGTATTTTTCCAGCCATCTGCCTAGACAGTTTTTTTGCAAATCTTTCACCAATTCGAAGGCTAAGGTAAGGGGGAAATTGTTCCAAAGTAGTTCCTTATTCAGTTATCATTTCATACGGTGATAGAGTTGAAAATGCTTAAGGGAATAGCCCAGTTTGGCACAGGTGGGGCCTGTATTTGTACTTTTCATATTAGGTTTAGTCAGAATTAAATGGAAATATGCCTACACCAGTTCTCGATAGTGATGGGCGAATTTATTCGCCAGGGGCGAACTCCCACGATTCGCCGGCGGCTAATAAATTCACGAAATGCCAGCAAAAATTTGCTGGTGTCAAAAAAAAAAAAAGAAACAAGTCGCTGTGAGGCGTGTCAAAAACGTGCTGAGACTCGTTTCGGGAATTTTTTCGCCAATTTTATCGGCGAAGTGAAACGGGGTAGATTCGCCCATCACTAGTTCTCGTCATTTCTTGGGGAGTGGTGGAGGTCAGGAGCACAGGCAGGCCATGTGGAGTGGGTTTGGACCAGTGGTGACCCACGAGGGCTGGTGATCAAGGCCTTCGCCACCCCCTCCCCAGTCGTAAATCACGCTCTGCATCCAGAGTGCAGTCTGTGTGGAGTGGGTCCGACCCTAAGTTCTTTCAATTTCCACCCTGACTCTGTAGGAGATTGAGTTGATGACAGGCAGGGACTTCCTTAAGTCCTTATGTAATATGGTCAGGACAAGGAACTACATGTCTTCCCGCAAATCAATCACATGGCAAAGTCCATGGGTGACCCCAGCTTCCAGTAGCACCTTCTGTCAACATAAATAAAAATGGACCATGTCTGAAAAAATGCATCATCAATAGCTGGACAACTGCCCAAATCAAACAGTATTTTGCCACCTAAAGAAGCTCTGTGCTGTTTCCTCCACGAGTCGTTTGCCTTCACCAGGACTGGACTGAGAATCAAAATAGGCCCTGACATTTCAGGTACACAGAGGCCCAATCAGCCCACAAAGAGGCCCAAACAGTCCCCACCAGCCCACTAAATACTGACTTTCTATGGCACCTTATAGCAGCCCATCTGGCATTTGCCCTAACCCACAGATTGCCAGTCCGGGCCTGGCCTTCACTCTCCATGCCACAGAAGTAGAGAAGGATGCTAACTAATTTTGTTAAAGAAGTCAATTTCTTGGTACATTAAAATATATCATTTTTTTATTTTATCCATTTAGTAAGAAAAACTGTGAGCACTAATAAGAAGCACCTCAGAATGGGGTGGGGGAATCTATAGTACTATGATATGGGGTTAGTTGACCACTCTGTCATGAGGATTCATGTGCCCAACGTGGCTGCCTACACTGGGGGGATTTCTCCCGGTGTGGGGGAAGGGGCACAGCACTCAACAAGGTGCACTTCTTCAAAAAATACCATTACTAAAGCAATCTCTTGTATCCCAAATCTTGGGTGGGAAACCAACGTTATGCTAGGTTATGGTCGGTGCTCTTTAAAACAATGTTTCCTCCAAATCTTTTCATCAATACGTTTATAAATAAGTTTAAAATGAAAAACATCTGTAATAAAGGAATGTAAAGGTTGCTTGGAATTCCAAGTTTTGGTTGATAACCCCCAGCAGTGCTTTGATTTAAAGCATATACAGTTTTCATGGATTTCTAATACCCTTTCTTCCAGGTTATTTACACAGCCAGACACCCAAAAGATGTTGCCGTCTCGTTCTATCATTTTTCAAAAATACACAAGTTGTTTAATTACCCTGAGAATTTTGACATGTTTCTGAAAAATTTTCTATCGGGGAACCGTAAGTTAAAGCCAATAAGATTTATTATTTTCTACTCTTTAAAGGAGAAGGAAAGTGATTTTACACTTGGGGATGCCAAAGTTAGACACCACCAAGTGACTACATTTACCTACCTGATACCCCAGGCCGGTGCTTCTATCAGCCAAAAACTGCACTGGTCCAGGGTTCTTCTAGCAAACACCTCGCAGAGATCAACTTCCTCCTGCGTTGATTTCAAATTTACCGGGGAAATCGCATGCGCATAGAACAAAATAGACAATTTTTTCGTTAAAGTTCAGC
This sequence comes from Xenopus borealis, assembly GCA_024363595.1. Taxonomy (NCBI): domain Eukaryota; kingdom Metazoa; phylum Chordata; class Amphibia; order Anura; family Pipidae; genus Xenopus; species Xenopus borealis. The sequence goes on along the minus strand of CM044443.1, from coordinate 122,447,430 downwards.
TATCCGCTCTACAGCACATGCACCGCACTGAGAAGATGAGGAAGCTGGAAGTTGATCTCTGCATGGTGCTCGCTAGAAGAACCCGGTGCGGTTTTCGGCTGATAGGAGCACCGGCCCAGGGTATCAGGTAGGTAAAAGAAGTGACTTAGGGGGTGCTTAATATTTAGGGGGAAATTCACTAAAGCGGGAAGCATCTAACGCTAGCGCTAATTCGCCAGTCTTACGTCAATTCGTAACTTTGTTTCCTAACGCTGACTCTGGCGAATTTTCGCTAGCGAAGTAGACAGACTAGCGCAACTTTGCTACCTTATGGCAGGCGAAGTTGCGCACTGACGAAGGATCGTAATTACACAAATTCACTAAGATGACCATTTTCCTGAACGTTACCACTTACGCTAGACGTTACTTCGCCAGGTCAGACCTGGCGAGGTTCAGTACAATAGATAGGAGTTTGAAAGAAAAAATTTGAAGTTTTTTCTAAGTCCTAAAAAAAACGCTGGCGTATTTTACCTTTCTGGGGTGATAGTCTGAAAAAGAGCAAAATAATTTTTTGGGGGGTTACCCTCCTTCCCCCCCTACATTTCCTGACATATGGCAACTCAACTATACAGGGGGCACATGTAGGGCAATAGGACAACTTTATTTTATTTATTAAAGGTTTCCTGGGCTTGTGTAGTGGAATGTAGTGGCTGTAACATATACTTCTATTATACTTTGAAATTTGCGCCGTATGCAAATGCAAAAAAAAACATAAATTCTCTTTGCCTGGCGAAGTAACACTAGGGCAACTACGCTACCGTTCTCTGAACTTAGCGGAACTTTGCACTTTAGTGAATTTGCTCAGCGCTGACGAAAATTCGCCTGGCGAAGTGCGGCGAACGTTAGCGAAGGCAACGTTAACGAATTTTCTCTGCTTAGTGAATTTGCCCCACAGCACCCCAAAGTAAAAAATCCCTTTCATTCTTTTTTAAGACATGACAAAATTTTGAGCTGATCTTATTTTCCCGATATCATGCAGTACCCTACGGATCTTGGTTTGACCATGTCAAGGGATGGTTGGAGCTGGCTGGAAAAGACAACTTCCTATTCAATACTTACGAGGACCTTCAAAAGGTAAATAGATCATTTACTTCTATAAATCCCTTCTGTGATCTTGATGACAAACGTTTTCACCATCTGGTATCATGAAGTCCCAGTGTCAGAACCCTTTACACAACACAAACCAACCAAGAGGTTGACCGGTAATTGAGGTACAATAATTGCAGAATTTCCACAACTGATTTTATTTTTCTGTTTATAAATCTTGAAGTCTGGAAGCTGGAAAAAGTTTGCAATTAAAGAAAAAGCTTAATTGCAAATTTGAATAAATTAGCCTCTATACATATTGTTAAAGGGATTGTTCACCTTTGAGTTAACTTTTAGTATAATGTAGAGAGTGATATTCTGAGACAATTTGCAATTGGTTTTCATTTTTTATTGTTTGTGGTTTTATAGTTATTTAGCTTTTTATTCAGCAACTCTCTAGTTTGCAGTGTCAGCAATTTGGTTTCTAGGGTACAATTTACCCTAGCAACTCTGCATTGATTTGAATAAGAGACTGGAATATGAATAGGAGATGGACTGAATAGAATGATAAGTAATAAAAATTAACAATAACAATACATTTGTAGCCTTACAGAGCATTTGTTTTTAGATGGTGTCAGTGACCCCCATTTGAAAGCTGCCAAGAAACAGAAGAAAATTGCACATCATTAAAAAACTATGAAAAATAAATAATGAAGACCAATTGAAAAGTTTCTTAGAATTTGCCCTTCTACAATATACTAAAAGTTAACTTGAATGTGAAGCCCTTTAAGGGCTTGATCACTTGATATATAGTAGGGTAAACATTGGGGCAGATTCTGAGGAAAATCCCTGGCAGCTAGTATGATTGTATATGTGAAGAGAGGAAGGTCATTGATAAACAATAATTAACACACAGGGTAGGTGCACCCTGATAGGTGTGGATTTAATTACCCAAATCTGAAATTGTGGTTTGTGTCACATGTAACACTAGACTGGCCCAGGTGCTCAAAACTTTGGTCAAAGTAGGGACTGTAGTAGGATGTCTAGGAAGGTTTTAATTTATGTAAATGATATACAGTATCTAGTATATACAGTGGTAGAACTGGATATGCCACTCAAGTATGAGATCTAATTAAAGGAGAGCTAAACCCTAAAAATGAAAGTAGCTAAAAATGCCAAATTTTATAAACTTAAAGGGCAAGGAAAGGCAAAGAAATAAAATCCCATTTTTACTTTCTTTAATG
>CM044443.1:122406387-122433276 GCA_024363595.1 Xenopus borealis | reverse complement strand
AAAATACAGCATTTCTAGCCTTATTCTATTTTACACTTTCCTTGCCCTTTAAAAAAAGATTTTTCTCCTCAAATTGAATCTCATCCATGACTTTTCTATCTCAACCATGAGATAATTTTTTCTTAATTAATTGAATCTAACCCAGTATCTCTACTTAATATTCCAAGTTGTTGTTGACTTCTTTTATTATTTGAATGATATTTGGTATTTCTTATTTTTTCCAGTTTCTGGCAATTAGGAGTATGCAAGCATTTGAAAGGATAGTATTTCCATTGCTTTTGTTGGTGGTTTATTATATACATAATCCTAATTTGGTTACTGTCTCTTTCAATAGCAATTTACCCTTGGCAAACCAGGGGCCCTGAATTACTGGGAACTGGGAATTACAGCACGGTGCCTCCACCTAGGGAACACTGAGGAACATACCTCAGGGGGGGATTCCACTAGGAATAATAAAACACACACAGTTTACAATGACAGAACTTCCTGATTTTTTATGGTCAGTGGGTCATGGATTGGGTTGCAGAGAAGGTACTTGCGGGTCGGGTTGGGTAGCAGTTCTAAGTGGGTAAGAATGCGGGTTGCGGGTCCGGGTTCCGAAAAATTGACCCATGCAGGACTCTATTCCACATAGCAGGTAAATACACAAGACCTGTCTTCACTTTGGGGCCTCATGTTTGTATCCATGCCAGTATCCTTCCTTGGGTCTCTCACTCACAGGGTGCTTTCAGAGGCAGTCACACTGGAGATTACAGGCAGCTCTGCAACAGGATCAGTCTCAACAGTGGCACCTTTCGCCTTCTGAGTTTCTAGCAGCTTGGCAGGGGACAGGCTGGGCTCAGTCTGTACTTCCACAGATTTTACAGCTTCCCTGTACTTGACAGTCTTACAGATATTAGTGCTGGTTCTTTTCAGCTGTCTTGGAGACCCTGTGCGTTTGGCTCCAAAGTCAGGCACACCTTTTCTCCTAAGGATGCACTGAGGTGCCCAGCCAATTGGATCGCTCTTCAGCCTGTAACTGGGCTGGATGATGTTACAGGCAGAAAAACAGAGGAAGGATTCCTCTTGTCCCCTACATTTAGTAGCATTGCTTCGGTGTCATATCAAACTTATTTTGAGTAAACTTAGCAATTAATGAGAAGCAGAATTCCACAAGTTTTGTATTTTCACAAGTCCAACAATTAAGTTGCAGAGCAGTCTCCTGATGTTTCATTAAGGTTTGCAACAATGGGGTTCAGTGGCATGGCTAAGGGTGAAAGGTCAATTGTGGTTCCCTTGTCATGAAGCTTCACTGGAAAATGAACTATATCTCTGAATGACGTTGTGGTTCCATGGGTACCTAACCCAACTGTCTTCTTATCACATGTTCAAGATGGCTACTTCTGGCTTCCGCTGATTTAGATGGCGAATTTAGACAAAATCTCAGGTGTCATTCATTCCAGACAAAAGTAGCCTGTGAGGGGATTGCTGTGAGTAGTTGAACATATAACAGTATTACTTCCGACTCCTGCTGCTTCTTCTCATTTAGTCAGGGGCAAGTATGTGAGTAGGGTACAGTGAGGGGTGTATATCAAATATGTTGGAATGTGAATTTTGCTTGGTTCATCTGTTGCAATTAGCCAGATATTAAATATTTTTAGAACCAGTAGCCTAATTCAATTATTGTCTCTTTTAGGTTTCAAATGTCTGATGAGAACTTTGAATACAAGGGAATACTTTTTTCTTCAAGGGCGCTGGCTGTAAAGGATCTGGAATTTGTAGAGAATGAATTCCAAGTTCAAGATGGTGATATCTTCAATGTCACCTACCCTAAATCAGGTATCCTAAATCAGTGAAACTGAGATTGACAGCTCTGCATTTATATTAGTGAGACATGAGTATGTGAAAATGTATTACTGTTTGGTAAAACATATCTAGTACTATCTAGATTTAATCATTTCTAGAGATGCACCGAATCCAGGATTCGGGCTTTTTCAGCAGGATTCGGAGGAATCCTTCTGCCCGGCAGAACCGAATCTGAGTCCTAATTTGCATATGCAAATTAGGGTTGGGGAGGGAAAATGGGTGACTTTTATCACACAACAAGGAAGTGAAAAATGTTTTCGATAGAGTGTAGAAACTTGGAGGAGTTCTAGCATTTTGCTATTGTCAATATATATTTAGTGTGAGGGTTCTATGTATTCTATAAAGCCATATACTTTTGTTTTCCCTTTAAATAACTTCTAGGAACAATCTGGATGATGGAACTATTAAGCCTCATATATACCAACGGAGATCCAACCTGGTGTAAAACAGTTCCCAGCTGGGAAAGGGTGCCTTGGATAGAAGTTCCAGCTATTAGAAGAGTAATACAGAAAAACAACTGTCCGCGCCTTTTTACCACTCATCTACCAAGATCCCATTTTTGCAAATCGTTCTTTGGGTCAAAGGCTAAGGTAAGAAGTGAATACAAGCCTTTGGTGAACCTGCAACTACATATGACATAGTAGATAACACGAGCTACGAGGCGCCAGCTTAAATAATTTTATGACGCCGGCATCTAGTTTGATCGCAGCATCGAGTTAGACAAAGGTGCTTGGTAATTGTCCCTGGCATCAATTTTGACGCCTGCAAATTGACACCGGTTTAAAAATTTTTTGAGAGAGAGACAGTTAAAAACATATGTTTTGACATGAGTTTGTTTATTATTTTCATAAACATCAAGTATTTTTCTATTCTCTGTATGTTTTCACTAGATTTTGATATTCATATTTGATTTTCATATTTTCTTGCAACATTTTTAATTTTAAGGATTTCTATTGGATCCTAAGCATGGGAATATAGTGACATCTAGTGAATGGATTGTGAAACTAGTGCATAAACTTGTATCAGTCTATTCAGTCTTTTGTGCCAGTAGAACACAGGGCAGTAGTTTTCATAGCCAAAATCTTGCATGTAACATTATTTATTTAAATATTTCCTTGAACTGTGAACACTGAAGGCCACTTTGAATCTGTTTCAGGTAATCTACACTGCCAGGAATCCAAAAGATGCTCTTGTTTCACTTTATCATTTTGCCAAAATGAGCATTTTCTTTGAAGACCCAGGCAGCTTTCCTGAGTTTCTGGAGAAATATTTGTCAGGCGATTGTAGGTATTAAATGAAACATTAGGGAAGAACAGAATCCATCCACAGAAGATTTGGCTTAATACTCAAGTTCAAGTGCAATTTTTGTATATAATATGATCACCCTCCCCCAAAAATTAGGAAAAAAAAAAGCATCTGTAAAAAAAAAAAACCCTTTTAGTAAAAAATTACATGATTTTAAGATCTGAATTGTGCAAAATGTAACAGTATTAATCCAAAACTTGAACCAAATCCTGGATTCGGTGCATCCCTAGAAAAAATATAATTCTTTAATACCAATATATACTGTATATGTAATTCTTTTCTTTAAATATTTATTTCAGTAGTCTATGGTTCTTGGTTTGACCATATCAAGGGCTGGATGGAGATGATGGGAAATAATAACTTTCTACTCAACACCTATGAGGCTCTCCAGAAGGTACACAAAAATAATGTGGATTCATGTTTTAAAATTCAGCATTTCCAGAAACACATTTTTCAGGCCCCCTAAATGTCTATAGGTTGACTGGTAGTACCAATATTAATTTAAATATACCTCCTGGGCCCCCTGCAGCTGCTGCTTCCTCTATAGTTCCTCTATATCCCTCTGACCACTTGGGTTGACACCTGCCTCAATGGTAAAAATTAAACTTGATCTCAATGTTATTAATTGGGAAAATGCATTACAATATAGGAAGACAGGTATATTTTTTTAAAGAAAGATGGCAACCCTACTGATCACCAAAATTCAATCAAGAAGAAGACAAAAAACTTTTTCAGCAATTGAACCTTATCAGATGAAGAACACTTTTCCTTAGCTATAAATGGCACATAGACCATTGAAGGTTGCCAATTAACGAATAATTAACTGTATAGGACCTGCAAACCCTTATAGACCCCATAGGACCCTCCTACACAGACAATGGAACCCAATTTATGCTTATGAATGTTTGCTTATAAAAAGCCTTTTAGATGCATTTTAAAGCATTGAATTCAATGAAGGTCAGATGGTCATTACAAATAAATTCTAGAGTTAAGTTAAGTTTGGCAGAAATAATATAAATGTGAGTTAAACACCAAATAGCAGTGTGTTGGGGGTTTCCTTAATTGAGAATGAGCTAGGGTTTTTTTTTTATAGAAGTTGTCTAATTCCAGGCAGTGTCATTCTGTGGCTAGTAAAGCAAATAAAGTGCTGTCTTGCATAAAAGAGGGCATAAACTCAAGGGATGAAAACATAATTATATCTCTTTATAGAACCCTGGTAAGGCCTCACCTTGAATATGCAGTGCAGTTTTGTGCTCTCGTCCTTAAAAAGGATATAAATGATCTGGAGAGAGTGCAGAGACAAAACAGGTTAAGGAGATGGAAGATTTAATACTGTTTCCGGATAATGGATCCCATAACTGTACTTACAGTATAATACAGAAGTGATTAGTAAACTAAAAAAAAAGAAAAAAGATGCCTACATCAGCAATTTTTTTTCTGTCATCAAGACAACTACTACTACTGCTATTAATAATAATGATAATAATATAGGTACAGTATATAATACAGAAATACAAGATTTATAAGATATATAAGATGTGTCCAATGGTTTTTTACCTGGGGTGTGACCCATGAACTACTGTGCTAGATAACGTATGGTTCTGGTAACTCTTTGCTTCCAGTAGGTGTTTCTATCGTTATTTAAAATTTTTAGATCAGTCTTTGGGAAACTGTTACCCTAAAATGGTTTTAAGCTCAATAAATCTGAGAAGAATCCCAGGAGAAATCATGCCTCTTTCAGGATTTACGTGGCAGTGTCATACGAATATCTTCATTTCTGGGGAAAGATCTGGATGAAAGAGCACTGGACGCTGTTGTCGAAAATGCCTCTTTTAATAAAATGAGCAAGAACAGCATAGCTTACGTCAGCCTTTTAGCAGAAGAATACATGGAACATGGAAAAAGTCCTTTTATGAGAAAAGGTGAGCAGATATACACAATATAGCATTTAATTAGATTAGAACAATTATAAATACTTTGATGTATTGATCTGGTCTTAATTTATTTCGGTTAATGCTAAGTAGCAATAATTTATATATTGAACCCACCTAGACCAATTAAACCTCTTGCAATGTAACCTTTCTATCTGAGGATGTATAGAGTGATATTGGAAAGATATGGATTCAATCAGAGCCAAGTATAACACCCAATAGAAGCAATAATCATTATCCGTCAGCACCACTCACAATTCAGTACAAAATACTTGTGAGGGAAACTGTCCCTGTCACTTTGTCTTCTCAGAGGCACCTAAATATATTGCGTCCTAATACCTATATATTTTCCTGTAGCACTCGCAGCCCATTAATATCAGGAGCTCAACTGTGGCCATTTTAAATTGTGATACTGCTAAACTCTCATCGTCCAGATCGGTGCGTTTCCACTTGTGAGGGAAACTGTCCCTTTCACTTTGTCTTCTCAGAGGCACCTAAATATATTGCGTCCTAATACCTATATATTTTCCTGTAGCACTCGCAGCCCATTAATATCAGGAGCTCAACTGTGGCCATTTTAAATTGTGATACTGCTAAACTCTCATCGTCCAGATCGGTGCGTTTCCACTTTTTTTCCATGCATTATTGAAACCATGAAACCTTCCTTCTTCCCATTCGCCCACCTCCCCAGCTGCTTTAAAGATTGAAAAAAGTTAACGATAGGAGCTCTGGGCCTGACGTGTTTACCTGTGAAGGCTTTGCCAAAAATTAATTTTGTCCAATAATTTTTGACTGAATAATTCAATGCTAAGTTTTAAACAGTTTCAGCACATCATCCCTGTTGAATGTGGAATAGGTGATTGTCGAAATCAATTAATACAGGGCACTTAATTCACTGGATGCACTTTATATTTAATCAGCTAGTATGAATTTTTGATACAATGATTGATATATACGTTTGGCACAAATTAAAATTGTTGCATCAAATTCATTATGAACTTTTGGAGAGCTGTATAATTTTTCACGTATGAATTAAATTGATCGATTTTTTTCTTTCTCTTACTACACTTTATTTACTTTACATCGATGGTGCGACATTAATAACTCTTCTGATAGTTCCCTCTCTTGGATAAATTAACATTTGTTAAAAATTGAGTTGTCAGCACATCCATTTCCTCTCGTTCTTGGTTAGACATTTGATTATTGACTATAATTCTATGGGACAGCGAAGCAAAAAGTATTCACATTACACATACACCATGCCAACTAGAAGCTCAATTTTTTTGTGGCCCACTTCTTAGTCAACACATATATTTTGAAGGATTTCAGTAGGCTCTGAATAGGATTTACCAAAACACAATCTGGAGTTAGTAGAAAATCAACCTTTTAAAAGTTGAATAGCACTGTTTTAATACAAATATAGGGGCTACTTTACTAAAACTTGAATTTATCACATTTTTTTTAAACAAAGTTGATCTAACTCCATTCCACAAACTGAACTCACTTGTCAATAATTTTTCTTGAAATCAGAGTCACAAAAAGTTACATCAAAATCGTTATGACGCTATGAGAACTCGGTTTTATCAAATTTTCTATGCGAAAACTCAATGTTTCCAGATTATCAGACAAAACCCTGACTTTTTCAGATTGTCCACAGCAGACCACTATGTCAAGAAACAACTTCAGGGACATCTGCCATTAAAAATAAACCGGGCAGGTATTTTAGCAGCTTTGGGGTACGATATATCTCTAGAAATTCAAGTTTTTCTACCGCAAAATATTTGAGTTTCCCCCAAAAAACCTTGACTATAAAAATTGAATTTTAATAAATGGGCCCCCTAATGTCATTTAAAAATCTAAAAAGATGTAGATGCGGTGATGCAGGGCTCAGAATCCTGTGGGTGCAGGAAGGGTGGGTTCAGGCCAATAAATTACTCCAGGGGCTGGTGCAGGGCCTATCTTTTCCCCTCTGGTGTCATCACTGCCCACTTTCTGACCCCCTTCACTGACAATTCCAGACATATCATCATTTATTTATATCTTCCCCAATCTGGTGAAATCTCTGCTTTTACCCCACTCATCTTTAAAGTCAACAGGGGGTTCAAATCACAAATAAGATTCCAAACATGTGAATAACTAATCTGGATCTAGTAGCTGCCCCTGTGTATTGTTCTTATGCCAGTTCCCCATGATTATGCATCAGTGTGCAATTTAAAAGATTTTCAAAAAATTCCACTACTTGATGCTCAATACTCTTAATATTCCTTATTAAGCTTATTGGCTGTTCTCTTTTTAAATATAGTGCCATGAACTGTTCCCATAATAAGTAGTATCTTGTGTTTGCTTTACCCCCATCAAAGCAACAGTCACAGGCTAAGCATTTCAGACTGTCCACCTGAGATGAAAAGGAAAGGTTTAGCAAAGGGATACCAGACATTTTTGGAATTACATCGAGTTTGACACAAAGGGGGTTAAGGGCAATATTGAAGATTTCCAGTGTTTACATCATATAAGAGGCAGCATATGCATGGAATTAATATTGATTTGTATTTATCAATATGTATTAAATGCTTGCTATTACCAGTGGGAGTAAGTAGAGATGTAAATTTAATGACCATGGGAATACATATTTGCTGAGATGGAAACCCATTTGTTCGTTTAGCTTGTATTTGGATTTATATGTTCAGACAAATATCCATAATCACATGCAACTGTGATTTATGAATTACTTACCACTAGTTGCGTAACTATAGAGGAAGCAGAACTTGCAGTTGCAGGGGGGCCCAGACTTTGGGGTCTGCTTCCTCTATATCTAATTAAAAAACCCTTCACCCCAGGTGCTGACTTATCTGTGGCTGAAAAAGGGGAACGCAAGTCGGGCGGGAGTGGGAGGAGTTGGAACGGGGAGTGGGTGGGATGTAGGCTGGATATGGGTGGGGTGGAGGTGGGATGTGCCCCATCTTCTTCAGTGGGGCCTGGCACACACTGATACCCCTTCCTCCCACCCACTCCCAATCCCACCGTGCCCCTGAAGAAGGGGGGGCACTCTAGTTACGCAACTGCTTACCACAGATACAACTCCCGAGGCTTAATTATTTTCTTCTTCCCCCCTCCGCACATGTGCCACTTTGTCTGCCTGCTTACTCACTTGCACTATTGTACCCACTATAAATTCCCTGCCGAATGCACAACTTGGTCTGTTGGTAACATAATCAGCGCAAACAGTGCTGTCCAAATATATGGGCATATACATTAAACTTACAATCTAAAAGGCGAAGGTGATGAGACACAAGAGTTGGAGAACAACATAAAGGATCAAATGTAGTCAAAAAAAATTCCTTTAGACTGATGGTGTGACATAAAGTCTAGAACTGCTACATACAAAGGACATTTTCATAGCTTCACGGGTGCTCATAATAAGTTTCTCCTCCATGCAGGAGTGTCTGGAGACTGGAAGAATCATTTCAATGTGTCTCAGAGCAAATATTTTGATGAAATCTATAAAGAGAAGATGAAGGACTTCAGTTACAAGTTTCCCTGGGATGAAACATAAAAAAGAAAATCCTCCATGGGTTCCTTTTTTGTCACAATTTGGAGGAATGTTTGCCATGGGTTGAGTTCTGTACGCCCAGCTTTATGTATAATTGCGCTGATAGTGGCAAATGCCTCCTTGGGCAAGGGATGCCAGGAGGGAGCTATTAAAGGAACAGTTCAATGTAAAAATAAAAACTGGGTAAATAGAAAGGCTGTGCAAAATAAAAAAATGTTTTTTAATCTAGTTAGTTAGCCAAAAATGTAATGTATAAAGGCTGGAGTAACTGGATGTCTAACATAATAGCCAGAACACAACTAACTCTGAGTTAGTCAGTGACTTGAAGGGGGGCCACATGGAACATAACTGTTCAGTGAGTTTGCAATTGATCCTCAGCTTTCAGCTCAGATTCAAAAGCAACAGTTATGACCCAGGTCCCATCACCCCCCCCCCCCCCCCCCCCCCCCGCCTGGCTATTACTTTATAGATGACATTTTGGGCTAACTGACTATATGAGAAACAATTTTTATTTTGCACAACCTATCTACAGTATTTACCTAGTTTTTATTTTTACACTGAACAATTCCTTTAAAATTGTCCATTCTCAATTGCCCATCTGGCTCTGTTACTGAATTGGCAGCATAATGGTAAGTCAGTTGTGGTTTTAGGCATTCCAAAAGGTTGTGTGTTATATATTTTATATGTCTCTTATTATAATTTAACTGTTTTATATGTTTTCTTGTTTGGGAATAAAGCTGTGACCTATTTCATCCCAACCTGGTTATCCGTATTGTCTTCTGTTTGGGGCAAACAGAAAAGGCTATATGGCAGATACAAGGGAGTGTCATGATACCTTCATACCATGAGAAGACTTGGGCATAGGACAGGACTCACACAACACAACTCCTTTAGGGAATGCAGCTCTTTATTATAGCAATGTCAACATCACAGATTTAGATGGTAGCCAGACGATTCATCAGGCCCGGACTGGCAATATGTGGGTTAGGGCAAATGCCAGATGGTCTGCTATAAGGTCCCATAGAAAGACAGTATTTAGTGGGCTGGTGGGGACTGTTTGGGCCTCTATGTGAGCTGATTGGGCCTCTGTGTACCTGAAATGCCAGGGCCTATTTTGATTCTCAGTCCAGTCCTGCAATTCAGTAGTGGATAATGCCAGGGTTGAGCACTGCTATTGTTGGTTACTGAAACATGTGGGTACAGCTGTGATGGTGGGCCATTATAGGGACCAATCCGGCCATGAGTTGTAATGGTGCCAATCACAACTAATACTGCTGGGCCAGTGGCATAACTACCAGAAGTGCAGAGGGTGCAATTGCACAAGGGCCCCCACCCCCCTTGGGGCCCATCAGAGCCACAATAATGGTTATGGTAGATGGTTATCTAGGGGGAGATTTTACAGCACACATGTCATAAACACTCCAGCATGGGATTTATAGAGGTAAGGGCCATCCTACACCGGGGCCCGCCAGGGAGTAGTTACGCCACTGTGCTAGGCCAATGGGGTGCCATTTGGGGAGCATCAAAGTTTAGTCTGAATGTAGGATCCAGACAGTACATAACTCTTGCATAGGTTCTCGGGGCCAATTATGTGTATTGTGTTACAGAGGGTTCTGGTTTGGTTTGCCCTCAAGGTAGGGGTCACTTAAGAATGTGGGTCTGGCTATACAACATCAAAAACCACATAGGGAAACAAGCAAAGGTTATCATACACATACCATGCCTTGAAGCACTTAGGAGCAACTCAAGTTTGTTTTATCACAGGGGGTTAATATGTACCTTGGTGCAGACAGGCTGCCAGATACTGCTCCGTCAGTGAATGAGCAGCTAAGAGCCTCCCTGGATACAGAATCTTCATACTGCATGGTAACTCAGAAGACAATTATTATTAAGATGAAATAGATTATATATATATAGAGTATATAGTTTATATTGAGACAAGTGACTAGACTGGTGCCCTACATCCATACCCTCAGCAGTGAGACATGCCCACAAGCAGCAAGAGGCTTGATAAAGGGCCCTGTGAGGCCCGAAACATTGCTTTTATTTTGTCTACTGAACATGAGCCAATAAAACTCACAAAGCACAATATAAACTTTGTCGGTGTGCTGCAGTCTTATGGATATTGCACAAGCAGCAAAATAACTGCTTTCTTGTTGGTAGCAGTTGGGTACCCAACCCCTTGCAGGACTCTAGCCTGTGGTATTTAGCAGTAGAGCCTTTTTCATTTTGCTCCCAGAGGTCCCTGGTGGCAGCTTGTGTATTTGAGGGTGGGGGGTTTACATACGCAGTGCAGTAAGGCAGGACATTTTCATATTGTCGGGGTGGATGTGCAGTAGCTCCGTACTGCCAGATTCCTCTAACTGCGCATGTGCCAAAAGTCACAAACTTTCCGATCATTTTTTTTTCGGGCGCATGCGCAGTAGCTCAGCACCAGCAGATTACTTGTAATGCACATGCGCCCGAAAACACAGCTCAGTACAGGATGAATAGTGAACGAGACAAGATGGACCTCTGTGAACTCTGCTGGACAGGACCTGAAAGGAGGGGTAAGAAACAAGTTAGGGGCATTTGCCTGGGGGGGCAAGTAGGCCGTGGGGAGGAGGGAGGGGGGCCTACACATGGGAGGGTTTTTTCATTTACAGGTTGAATTCTCCTTTAAAGGAATTGTTCAGTATAAAAATAAAAACTGGGTAAATAGATGTTGGTCATTTGATCTATGAGCTAAATGTTGTATATATACCAGAGAACACCACAGCTTCATTGTAATCAGCTTGAAAAAGGAACTAAAATGTTCTGAAAGCTTGCTATGATTATATTAGTTAGCCAATAAAGGTATCACCTTTATACCATTTTGTTATTTTTTATTTCAAAAGGGTTGCCCAATAACATTTTTACTGGCTAACACGGTACAGCAACTTTACCTGCAATTAATATAGTTAGGCAAAGATGTAATGTATAAAGGCTGGAGTGACTGGATGTCTAACATAATAGCCAGAACACTACTTCCTGTTTTGCAGTCGTTTCCACTGATTGGTTACCAGGCAGTAACCAATCAGTGACCTGAGGGGGGGCCACATGGGTCATAACTGTTGCTTTTGAATCTGAGCTGAAAGCTGAGGATCAATTGCAAACTCACTGAACAGTTATGTCCCATGTGTCCCCCTTCAAGTCACTGTTCTGTCATGTTAGACAGCCTGGCCGGTATTTTTGATGGTTGATCCCAATGTTATTAATATGAAAAAATGTTAACTATATAGGAAGGCCGGTATTTTTTTCAAGAAAAGGTGGCAACCCTATTAGCAGAGCAATAGAACAATCACCACATTGGAGTAAAGAGCATGCTTATACAGTTACACGGCATAAGTACAGAGCACACAGCATAAAGGAGCATATACTCACAGCACCACACATGGGCTGGATCCCTTCAGGCAAGGGGTCATGTCAGCAGTAGTTGAGCTTTGAATGCCGAAAGGTACGGACCAGGTTTCAGCCTTTGCCCTAAGTGGAACCTGAGGGGAAACCCTATCCCTAGGTCTGTACACTTAGTCCCTACTTCTGGGTTATTAGTACCCGGGATCTTAATCCTCTATTTCTCCTGTTGGAGCGTGAGCTGCTCAACTAGTTACCTTTCTATCACTCCTAGAGTGATCTATGACAGAGTATAGCTGTACTTTACTAGGGCTTTGCACCTAGGGATCATGCCCATTCCCTTCCAACCTGCAAGGTTGGGCTAAAGCAGGGATCCCCAACCTTTTGAGGCTGTGAGCAACAGTCAAAAGGAAAAGGAGTTGGGGAGCAACGCTAGCATGAAAAATGTTCTTAGGGTGCCAAATAAGTGCTGTGAATGGCCATTTGGTAGCCCCTATATGGATTGGCAACCTGTATTGAGGCTCTGTTTAGAAGTACACCTGGTTCTTATACAACCAAAACTTGCCTCCAAGCCTGGAATTCAAAAATAAGCTCCTGCTTTGAGGCCACTGAGAGCAACATCCAAGGGGTTGGAGAGCAACATGTTGCTCACGAGCTACTGGTTGGGGATCACTGGGCTAAAGCAATGAACACTGACCACATGGTTCCCAAGACCTTTATACTTTTACACCGTGCTATCTAGTGTACACTGTGAGAACTACAGGGGTTACATAAGCACAAGGTCCCCATTAGGACCCATTAGGCGTCCATATTATTAGGAATGTGCCTGTTAGAAATATGTGAGGGTGTCTAATTTTCACATCCCTACAAAACATTACAACAAACTATATTAAAAACATTTTTATTGTGCACAGCCTATCTATTTACCCAGTTTTTATTTTTACACTGAACTGTTCCATTTCATTGGCCTTTCCTTATGTACCACATTCTCTAGCGGGAGTTGCCAGGCCTGTGAAATGTAAATCAGCAGTGTACTGAGGCAAGAGGCGTGACTGTGTTATAAATAACAACCACAAAACAATATCATACACAGATATTCCTTTTATTGGCAATGCAACAATGACTGCATGTGAAATTGCTCCTTCCCTGTGGTTTCTGTGTGAGGAAACAAAGTACAGGCTAATGATTGGCTCGACTCGTCATGTGACACAGAGCCATGAAAAGAAACGAAACTTGGTGCCATAACACTGTTTATTACAGGCAGGAAGAAGAAGGCAGCACAGAAAACCGTGTCCCTTTCATGAGCCAGAGTTTCAATGTCCCTTGTTCTCCTGTAACGACACTCTGAAAGGAGGCTGCAGTTTCTTCACTGTGAGTATCAGGATCAGTGGGTTCTGTTTTATTACGAAAGCCGTACTAAAAAGGTGGGGGCAAGCTGGTACGTTGTACTGAGCAGAGCTGTCACTGTCTAAATTTCTACATGTACACCCCAAAAATAAAGATGTTACTAATGAAAGAAAAACGTCATTCTAAGCAATTCTCCTGCAAACGTTTCCTAAACGTTTTTACAGTGGCTTCAGCAATTTTTTGTAAACAAAGTGGCAGCCTCTGTTTGTGCCTTGTTATTTCGCTGCACGGGTGGTTCTCACATCTGAAAAAATGTAGGGGAGTCAGATTAACAGATCTTCAGGAAGAGAACTGATGTTTCAAGAGTCAGAACCAGCAGTACAGCAGGGATGTGTCCAGTTTCATTAGGGAACATTAAACTGGATTGTGAGAATACAACAGTGTACATAATGGCAATTTTGGGAGAACTGTATAGACCCCCAGAGTTGCAATGCACCTCTAAGGGTCCTTACACATGGGCAAATCCCATGTGTAAGGGCCCTAATTAGGGTTGCCACCTGGCCGGTAAAAATGATGGTTGATCCCAATGTTATTAATAGGAAAAAAAGGTAAATATATAGGAGGGCCAGTATTTTTTTCCAGAAAAGGTGGCAACCCTAGCCCTAATATGGAACACATGCAACCAATCAATTGTTTGCTTTCATTGTCCTATCTGGTTGAAAAATACATAATCACTGGTTGGTTGCTGTGGGTTTCCGCCCAAGTGGGGATTTGCCCTGTATTGATAATTAATCCTCTTTCAGTTTAAACATTCAGGTTCCAGCCTCCTTTAGATAACTGGTGGAGAAGGAAACATTTAATTTTACTCTATCAATTAAACCCCTCTCTCTCTCAGCGTAATGGAATCTCCTTCATCTGTAAGCCTTAGTGAGTAGGACCCACAATAATGTTAGACAGAGTCACATAATGTAGAACTGTAGCCTCTATTTGTTGTAAAATTCACAATGTTTGTCCAGAAGCAGTAATCAAAAGCAAAGCAAACCAAAGCAAAGCTGACTGCCGATTGGTTGCTATTGGTCATTAGACTACCAGCAAACTTTGAACCTTTATTACATAACCCCAATTATCTCTCTTTCAGCTATCATTGTTCATTCTAGGGGAGAGACAGAAATGAAAGAAATTAAACATAATTCATCATTACAGCATTATCAATAAACTATGGATCTTTACATGAAAGTTAGAGGCAGAACAATTTACCACAACCCCTATTTATCTGCCTCTCGGTGCACATCATTAATCTGACATATGTTGAACACAGGTACAATAAGCAATATCATTTGGTGAAGCTTTAGTCTTTGTTTCCATACAGACCCATGGACGAGGTTCTGCAGACAGAGATCCTTGTGATACTACTGGAAAAACCAAGAGGTGTTCTTCTACAAGAGTTTGCTGGCCTATTTTACCAGATCCATGGATATGAGTTCAAGTTGTCAAACTATGGCTACACATCCCTGAAGCAAGTTCTTCATGATATGAAAGACTTGGTTGACTTTAAAAATACATCTGCTGGTTTGTTGGTAAAATGTCGATCATCCAGTCAGCATGGTAATGTCTTGGTTATCAGGGGAAGTAATGCACCCCAGGAACATGCTCAGAGTATACATTCGTCTATATCTTCTGCAACAATGGCAGGTAAGTAATGTCATTGTTACTACCTATTAATGCTAGTCTCCTGGGAACCCACAGAAGTGAGGTACCAAGGAACTACCCACCAAAATACTGTATTAAATCCAGGCCTTTTAACCTTACACTACAGATTTGCAGTTAGAAATATGTATTTATTAACTTAGATTTTTTTGGCATTAGCAAGTAGCCCCAGGTTCGACCTTCTCAGGTGGCATTTAGAGCAGAAATACCTCTAGCCACATTTCCATGCCACATAACAAATATGCTAATAGATTATGGCTTGAATACTTAGAAATTACAGGGGTTGCTTAGGCTATAAACTTTAGATGTACAGGGACCTTTTCCTCCTAAAGGCATCCAGGATGGGTTGATTTGGTAAACTCTTAAACTGATCGGCCATGGCAGATGAGGCTGTGTATGACAGGGACATTTTTCATTGGGTCCCATTTAAAGTGATACTGACACGTTCCTATAAAAAGAAGAACGTGTTGGGATCAGTGAAGAGAGGCTGCACGCTAAATATAAGCAGCTGAAAGTCTCCCAAAGCCACCCCCAGCCCAGTGAGCCTTATTCATGGCGACCCTCTGACACAATTAAATCATCTTGCTGTGTTGTTTCAGTTACGCTGGGCTGGGGGTGGTGCGATCCCTCCATAGGCTGGAATCTGTTTCCATTTGTAATTAGCCTATTTTTACTGGAACGTGTCAGTATCAGGTTAACTTGTTGACACAGTCCCACCACCTTACATGTTCAATTTACCAATGGGTAAGTAATTGGGGCCCCCTAAGGGGAGGCTTCCCTGCTAAAGTATTAACGTATTGTGGCAGAGGCACATTTCTTTACCTGAAAGGAGAATTGAACCTGTAAAAAACCCTCCCCTCCTCCCCTGATTATATATATAATATATATTACCCCCAACTGGAGAGACTGCACCTTTGGTTGGGGAAAACATTTTCATCCAACTGGTGCCATTTAAGGCTCATGTTATATTTTGCATAGTCTCCACTGGCCTAGGCGCACCAAAATCTTGCTATGCATTCGCTTATTGAATTTCTTGGTTACAGCTTGTCATGTGTGCCATAAGCTTTAAAATAAAGAAATATGTTTGCCAGGAGCATTAAATTCTGATTAACTCAACAAGTAAAAACAAACAAATTATTTGAACTGAGGATTGCCACCCTGCACAATAACTTACCACATAATTTAAAAATATAGGATATATGGGAGCTTAGAGGACTAACCAATTCATCATATGCCCCATCAACATGAGACGCTTAGCAGCAAGACATTTCATTTCAGCTTATGAACACAAGTTGGTTTGATTAAAACATTTCTTTTTCTTTTGCTTGATGGGGACATATACCACGGGTTTGCTGGCAACACACCCATGTTACGATTAAGTTGACTTCTACTTTTTCACTCTCTTTCTTCTTTTTCTCCTCCCACTTCTCTTTAATTATATTATATGCAGAACTATTAAACTCAAACAGGCTGTAACCTTTCTGCAATGAATACAGCAATTGTATAACTTTGGAGACCAAGCTTGTCATATCTGAATATTTGTACTCTACTGCTTGAAACTAATAAAAATTGTAAGTTACAAAAAAAACTTATCTTGGATATGTTAGCATGTTTATGCTGTTGCAATAAATCTGAATATCAACAAATAGGAAAACGACATCCTGATTGTTTAGGAAATGTCAGCAACCCTAAAGGTATGCAAATTGTCCCAAGGTACACAGCATTGAAATGTATCTGTATTCACCTCAAGATTTCCAGGTCCATATGACAAGCACATAATAATAATATATTATGTCAGGAACACATTTGAAAAAAAAATATCAATATTGTACTAAAAAAAACCCCCAGTAAATTGTTAGGTAATTTCCCCTTGCAATAAGAGCAGTCTGAATGATATGGGGCCAATCTGCCATATCTATTTGGAAAAAAAATTGTTTGAATTCTTAATCTTCCTTTGCTGTGAAGATTAACTCTTCAGAGGGTTGTTAGATCTCACTGCCGCTACTTAGTTCCACAATCTCACAGGGAAGAACTGTCCTTTAATATCTTTCTCGAGAAATGTGTCGTTTTGGTAAAACACTTTCCTGATTGTTAGAAAAGTGTTGAAAAATGTCAATCCTGAATTCTCCTGTTTGATAGTTGCCAAATCTGCCCCTATATCTACAACTAGATTGTGGGAGAGTTCACAATTGTATTGTAGAAATTGGTCCAAAACATAATAACTGTGACCGGCTGCTATGTATACTTTCATATATCCTAATAACAAATGTTTCCTCTGCTTTCTGTTTCTTATCCCCAGATGCCCAGTCGATGAGCGGGAATGACATTTCAAGTCCAAATACCTCACTGTCAGCATTAAACAAAAGTCCCACACCCCCTATTAAGCAAAGCCATACTCAAAATAACAGCAGTAAAGCAACTCCACGCCCTACAATCCAAGGTTCACCATCAGCCGCAGCTCGTAATAATCCACAGAGTAGAAACTATACATTTCCAAAACAGCTACCAGCTAACCCTGATATCTCAAAGAGGGCAAAAAACATGGCTAATTTTTCTAAGGCCCCCAGAAAGAAACAAAACCCCTCCACTCAGGTACCAAATGTCCAAGCAAACTTTCAAAACACCAGCAGACAAGCAAAATCAACTCCCCAAAATCCAACTAAACGTATTCTACCTCCTAAGGCTAACAGTGGAAGCACTAAGCAAATCCCAAAGGCAGCAGGCAAGCCTCCACCCTACAGTGGTCAAAGACAAGATAAAAAAACATTCAAGGGTGTTTCAAATTCCATTTCCATTATTACAGAAAAATCCAAGCCACCAAACCAATTGATAACTAGAGCTGTTCCATCAACACCATCTTCCAGTTCAATGAGTTATGCAGCAGTTTGTGCAGGGATTGCTCCTGGAACCTACCAAGCACATCAAATTACTCAGACGGTCGAACAAAGCCCCATATTTAACCTGAACTATCTCGCACAAGGGGCTTGGCCTGTGCAGGTGGCACATTCCAGATCCAGAACAGAATCTCGGAGCGTAGTGCCAGTTGAAACAGTAAAAGAGAACATCAGCCACATCTTGAAACAGCACCGTGGTGGAATACCTATCCTTAAGTTGCAGAAGGTTTATCTTTTCAAATTCGGAAAAATCCTTTCCCCTTGTGGTTATTCGACGCTCAGGCACTTCTTAGTAGGAATGAGAGATTTGGTTGAGATTAAAGGTGTGGGTGTCCAAACACTGGTATTTTCAGTGTCTTCTGAAATAGTTTCATCAGCAGCAAAAAAGCAGCATGGTAAGTATCACGGGATACTGTATCACTTTCTCTTATCGGAAGTTGCCTGAGGAAAAGGCTGAAATTATTCATTAGAAATGCAGCATTCCGCCACTATCAGCAGGAGAATATTGCCAGCAGTATAATATTTGGCATATCTGATATGATTGGGGAGAATGTGGCCACTGTTATAAATTAAGAGAACTGCTGTTGAGTTATTCTGTGCTGTTTCTATTTTTTTTTACATACCTTTATTTGTGTGATCTGTTGCTCTCCTAATGTGTACACTATTTGTTCTTACTCAACAAAGACCACATAAAGTGCAGATGTGTAGAGGAAGCATATGTGTAAACCAACACGGTTTTATTAAAAACTAGGTGCATCTTAGCCGTAACCATTTTCCCATCCTCTTTTAACAACAGACACACCCCAATCCTGTCCAGGCCACAATCCTAACCACGCTCTCTGCATTGCCTGTTGGAGGATTAAGGGTGTGTTTCAATGCTTTTAAAGTGGTGGGGGGGTAGGTAAGTAAAATTATGGTAAAAATTCTAGCAGACGGTGGCTAGAGTCACTAGGGTTGGAAATAGAGTGAGAGGGGGTAAATTAGGGTGGCCAAAGCAAAAACAGGGGGTTGGTGGTCTGTACAAAACAATTAAAGATATACGCCCAATTCTTTCTAGTTGCTCAGCAGCTCAGTTGAATAAACAAAACATCAAAGATTGAAAGGAAAAGAAAATCCAGCAGATTGACTGCAAAACATTTATTCCAGGTAGTGGCAACATGTTTCAGGTCAGAACCCTTTATCAAGGGTGACTCTCTGAAAGCAAGTTAAATTAGGGTGACTATCTTTGTATGGTGTATGGCTGTAACATTCCCTGCTGTTGACACTTTACACATATTCAGGCTGGAAGGTTTGGCACACTCATCTATGATTCACTTCCAGTTTATATGAGTCTGTACTGTTTTGTTTAACCCTTACACATGTTGTGTAGGTGCATGCTTTTTGTATTGTGTTTTGTACCCAAAATTCATTGAGGTTTGTATACTAAAAGGCACTAAGTTTTCCCATTTGAAATAACCCATAGCTACCAATCAGCAGGTAGACTTACTGGCCACCTTTTTAAAAGCAAACATCTTATTGGTTGTTATGGGTTACAGCTACTGGACTTTATACCTTTTATTACATGGGGTACAATGTTTTTCATCATTTACTGAGTTATGGCCCAATCTGCTTGTTAATTCAAGTCCCTCTAGTAACTCTAGTTAATTCTAGTAACTGGTTTCTAGCCCAGGAGCTTTTATAGATCTATTTATTGAGTTGTAATTGGCTGCTGCACACATCAGCATGCTTTTGACTCAACCATTTTTTTCTTGCAGTAATAGTTTACTAAGCCTATTTAGCCTTTGCAAAGCTTATTTATTTAGCAGACTGTTTTACTAATGTGTTTTTTTTTCAGTTTTAAGCAGATTTAATTCAGCAGAAACCAAAGATCATAATACAATAGGAATATAAAATGGGTCTTAAGGTGGCCATAGACGCACTGATTATATCGTACAAATCACATTTTCGTGTGATATTTGGTGCTTGTATGGTGGGAGACATGCCGACTGATATCGTCAGAAGACTTGGATATCAGTTGGCTCGTTGATTTGGCTGGCCAGAAAATTTTGATCAGGCGCCTTTAAAGGCACTCGAACATTGGCCGTTGTTAGTGCTGAGTCATCAGATACAGGTAGAATTATATTGTTTCTACCTGTATATCTGATGATTCAGCTCTACACTTGTGTATTGCAATTAATTCCCGGAAATATCGTAATCGTAATGTCTATGGCCACCTTTATGGATCACCTCTTCAAAAGATGTAGGGGCTATCCCTTATTTTTTGCATTCAGTGTCTGCTAGAATGGGTTGATCAAAGAAAATGCTGGTCAACCAGCTGAAACCTGAATCCTGCATATGTGAGTTAACCAAAGTTGTATACTGGCTAATTCCAGTGGTGGAGCAAAAGGCTAAGGGGTACTCCACAATTCACAATCAGTGCATGTAAACTACATAAGGTCCTTCTACACGTGTCAATAAAGGACTTTGGGGGGGTTGAAGTCTGGTGCCTTACCTGGTATTTGGCAAAACCTTTCAAAAAGGAGTCAGGATTTGACTGAATCCTAAAATAGTGGAGTTGGTGTAGCCCTAAATTTATTACACCTATGCAATAATGTGCTTACACATTAAAGTGGCAAACCCATCTGTGTTCTGTTTTTCAGATTCCTACCTACTACACGAGAATAAGTCTTTCCATTGTGATAAAATGCTGCCTGCTTCAAACACAAGTCCCATGAGCTTACAGAGCCAAAAGGGATATATTTCGGAAGAACCTCAGAATGTGGCTGCTGAACAAACTGGTGCTCTTTTGGTCACAGCAAGGGATTTATTGTCAACGTCAATTGTTTCTGAACATGAACATACCAAAGAAGAGGGCAATCATGATATAATAGAAAAAGATGTCATCACTCAAGACCAGCAAATTGTTATAGAGCTCAGTGACAAACACATTCCAGAGGGATCAGTGCAGACTGACCTTCTCAGTAACAGTTCTCTATGCAATACCTCAGTTGTTCATCCCGCCATGGGAAACCAGACGTCTACAGAAGTAACTTCAGTAAAGTCCTCCAACCATGGAATTATGCAGCAATTAGATACAGAATGCCCAGCTGCAGCCTCTTGTAATAATATGGTATATCAAAATGTGTCAGAGAAAAACATGCCACTAAAAACAGATTTTCCATTTTCAGATGATCAGCAACATATGCTTATTCTGCATTCTTCAGGATTTTCTGTGGTCAAGCAAGAAACTAATAATTTGCCTACCAAAGAAAACAATGAGCATGAGCTGCACTATGAAAGCTCTCTTAACATTCAAATGGGACATGAATCTCAACTGAACTCAGTACATGGTAGAGAAATGGACACTGACAGAATGGAACACCACACTTGTGTGCAAGACGTACTTCCAAGAGCTCAGTCACAACAGAAAACTCTCAAAGCTCACAAAATCATGATGCCTGAGCAAAGGGAACCACTAACATCAAACCTTCAGGAGAAGGTGTCTCAAAATGACGTGAACTATTTCCATAGGCAAACAGAATCTAAATTACAATCACAAAAGCAATTATCAGTTTACAACACTATCTCTATGGAAAGACAAATTACATCTTTTCCAGAAACAAACCATAATGCAGGGTATTCAAATGCTGACAATAGCAAGGAGCAGCCTTTTAGTTTTCCTTTTAAGAAAGATCAGAAAGAGTACAATGTGCTTGTTAATAAAGAAGCAAATGAAAAGCCATCACTGTTATCTCAGATACACCAAACTTCATGTTCCCTGTCAATAAACAAGGAAGTGTATGATCCACAAATTATAAAAACAAATGGAGATAATGTTCCTCCATCTATACCTGCCAATATAGTTCAGAAATATGGGTCATCAGAATCCCCAAATTCAAAACACACCACACATGCCATGCTACATTTAACATCCTCTAGGGAAGAAGAATCTCCTACCTTACAGACAAATCAAGCGGAGAAAAATCTTAGTATTGCTGATACAATGGGACAAACTGTAAATTTATGCTCAAAGACAAACCAGCAAGTCAGCAAACTCAATGAAAGTGTTATTGAGTCTGACTCTGTACATAAAAGCCAGGAAACAAATAATTCCATTGTCAAAAAGAAGCCTAGAAAAAGAAGATCTCGTTCATCAAGGGCTCGCCAAAAAGCAAATGAGGATCTATCTGATGCTCCTGAATCAAGTTATCCCCCTCCTTGTAATGGGTCTAATGCCTCTAAAATAGACAAGCCTGAATCAACTTCTGATAAACACCAAAGTAGGTCTCCATCTGTGGGCAACAATAATGCAAACGTAATGACCCCTGGAAAAGCACAGGATCAGTTTATGACATCCTGTACCAATAACCTTACAGACGAAACTCCATCATCATCTGGTTTTGATTTCCAGGAAATGCAAATGGAAACCAGACATTTAAAAAGTAACATGCTCCAGCAAATTCAATACATTAAGCCTTTGGATTTTGATGGCAAAAATGAGCAAGTGAATGATCCACTAAATAAGAAAGCACCTGGAGGAAAAGATCCTTCATGTTTACCTGCCAGTATGAATAATTCCAATAGAGATAAGCATAATGGGTCACCAGAACCCACAACTTTAGATACACACCAAACAAACCATCATCTATATATTGAGAAAATATCTGGGGAAAAAGCATCTGCTTCTTCAGAGACAGATAAGGGAAAGAAAAATCTTAGTACTACTGATACAATGGCAAAAACTGTAAATTTATGTCCAGAAACAAACCAGCAAATAAACAAACCAACCATACATGAATGCCAGGAAAAGAATTGTTCCATTGTCGACATGTTAAGAAAAACTAGATTTCTTCACCGTTTCTTCATGTCTTCACCAGCATGCACAAAAACTAAAGGCATCCCAGGTGATGCTCCTCAATCATTACATTGTCCAGCTTCTCATGGTAATCAGCTTGTTTCCAAGGCTGAATCTACTGCATCATACTCTACGGTGCACCAAGATGTGTCCCAAGATTTGTACAACCATAAAGCGAGCAGTGGAGCCTCAACACTGGCATTAACACAAGTTCTTACTAAGCCAACACCGGCATGGCCAAAAACTAAAGGCATCCTAGGTGATGGTCCTCAATCATTACATTGTCTAGCTTCTCATCATAATGGGCTTGTTTCCAAGACTCAATCTACTGTATTATATTCTATGGTGCACCAAGGTGTGTCCCAAGATTTGTACAACCATAACGCAAGAAACAGAGCCTCAACACTGCCAAAAACACAAGTTCTTACTAAGCAGACACCAGCATGGCCAAAAACTAAAGGCATCTTAGGTGATGCTCCTCTATCATTATATTATCCAGCTTATTATTATAATTGGCTTCTTTCCAAGGCTGAATCTACTGTTTCATACTCTACAGTGCACCAAGGTGTGTCCCAAGATTTGTACAACCATAAAGCAAGCAACAGAGCCTCAACACTGGCAAAAACACAAGTTTTTACTGAGCAGACACCAGCATGTCCAAAAAGTAAAGGCATACTAGGTGATGCTCCTCAATCATTACATTGCCCAGCTTCTCATCTTAATGGGCCCAATTCCACGGCTGAAGCTACTGTATCATACTCTACAGTGCACCAAGGTGTGTCCCAAGATTTGTCGAACCATATAGCAAGCAACAGTGACTCAACACTGGCAAAAACACAAGTTCTTACTGAGCAGACACCATCTTTGCTACCTACAACTGATCCAATGCCAAAAGATGTATCAACATGGCAGAATCCCGCAGATGCCTCTGAGCAATATTGTTGTATTCTTTGATTTTAAGGTCATTTGTGGGGACAAAAAAGAAAACAGAAAAAAAGGAACAATAAACAACCAGCATATATTCCAATATGTTTTTGGTCATAAAACAGTAAGTTACAAGATGAAACAAATAGTGCAGATTACCTTCATATTGTGTTGGTTGAGGATCATAATTCCACTGATTTACAGGCAGTAATATTTATAGAGAGAGAGTTGAAAAATGTGTACAGAGGGAAAACAGAAAATCCAACATTCCAACAATTCCTTTTTTTATCGAAAAGGAGGTATATATATTTTTGGTAGAGTTTTTTTTAGTTTTGGCTACAAACCCCACTTTTGTAATCTAACTACTGGACATGGACCACCCCCAAGCATTTTGTAAACTAAAATCTCACTCTACCTCACCTTAAGGCTAGGCCCATGCCCCTTTGTTCTCCTTGGGAGTTTGGGACCCTACAGAACATTTTAAAAGTCGTATCAATGAAATACTGGACTACACTATGTTTTATTAAAATGTATTGATTGACCTTTATTCTCTCTTATTTAGCATGCTTCATATACACTGATGGGGATGTGTCATTTCAGCATTACAACAGCATTACAGAATGGCTGTGAGGAGTGAGCCAAGAACTCAAAAAGACATGGACATTAGAGGGTTAGGAAGTAAGGCACTGGGTGAGTTTAATATGGGGATTATGGGTGTTGTTTTGTTAAGAGGGGTGAAGAAACAATGATTTAAAGGAGAAATGAAAATTTAGGGGGGCATTCTCTTTTACCTTGAACATTTCCCACCAGCCCACCCCAGAGCAAAGGGATTGCAAATTAGGAAGCTGGTATTTGTGTAGAGTCACTGCGGAAGGGCCTCCCCTGGGTGTGGAGCCAGAAATAAGAGTAAGAAGTGTAGGAAGTAGCATGGTCAGACCTGAGTCCAAAGTGAAGGAATGGGCATAGTAGAAGGGGAGTTACTTATGGAGGAAAGCCACACCTGGGAATGACAACAGGTACTCACCTCATTCTTTGTTATAATTGTTTGCAGCCTTCAGCTGCTATCAGAGGTTACAGGAAAGTTAATTGTTATACACTGGATGTTGCATTGTCCTTTACTGATGTTACCCTTCATATATTTGTTATTTATGTATATTTGTTAATAAACAAGCTGCTGCCTATCACCCAAAATGTATTATGTAGTTCACTGTTATTTTAATAAAGGGGGAGAAGCTTCGTATTGATGATGACCTTACTATGCCTATTGACACAACCCGATGTGGGAAGCATAGAATTAGCACATTGTTCAGGGCGGTGGTAGTCCCAAGATTCCCAACATCAATAGGCACACTTACCCAGATTCAGCAAAATGGGTAGGATAGAGTTATGGGGTCATCTATGACCCCAAGTGTAATTGTTGTTTTGTAAAAATCACATAAAAGTCACTCCTTGCACTTTTAATGAGTTAAGCTTGGTGGCACTAGATGCTTCCCTCCTTGTGTTCCTAATTTTGCACAGTGTACCTATTGTTCCAAGAGAGCACTGGAGTTACCACTACCTCCATGGTTTCCACAGTGGCCTGTGTCTGTAAGGATTTAATGCATAACTAAGCTTTTTAATAAGGAAAGTCATAGTCATAGGGAATATGACTCCTGTTGCTCAGGCAGGATGAGTAGGGCCTGGAATATAAGAGGGCCCTTGTTCAAACTAGGGAGTTCCTGACAGTGTCAGTCACCACAGCATGCCTTGATGCACTTGCATTTTGATGCAGAGTGCCAAAAATGCCATCACATTGACATAACCTCAGGTATGCTTGAATAATGGGGAAAAACATTGCATGGTGGGTAAGAAACAGCCACACACTTGAAACTGCATTTTGCAGGCCACATTTGTGGTCCTAAATGAGCCCTGTAATGGCACAACTACTGTATATGAAAGTGCATGAAGTGTGTTTGGTCAGAACTACTTTTAATACTGTCAATAAGTGCAACATTTGTAATATAAAAATATGTTGAGCCGAGGGTTAGTAAGAAGATTGCCTTTTCCATGCTTCGAATTTGAACGTCCAATTGACTATGAAGTATGGCCTTATGCAGAATAATCTACTGCTGGTCTAGAAAGGAAATGTTTGTTCAACTTTGAAGCTCTGCCAAAGACCCCGTTGTGTGCCATCTGGGTTTTTCTTTTGGATCTTCTTTTAACAATCTGGGAACTCATTGAAAATGTTCCTGCAACTTCACACACTGCATTCACATTAAGAATGCATGCCCTTTATACCCACCAGCTGATGCTCACATGCAGTTTACTGGGAGATGAGGGACAGGTCCTTATAAATATGAAACTAGGCTTTTTGTGATTATTATTGTATTTATAGAGCGCCATTGTATCCCACAGTGCAACGTATCGCACGGTGCTTTTTTTTTTAGAAATTATACATCATTCCCATCAGTCCCTGCCCCAAAGGAGCTTACAATCTAAGGTCCTATCTCATTTGCACTCGCGAGGGTCAATATTATTGGGAGCCAATTAACCTGCCTGCATGTTTATGGAATGTGGGAGGAAACAGGAGTACTTGGAGAAATCTATCCAGTGTTAGTCCCAAGGGCCCCCCACAACTGACTGCCCTTAATAATATCTAAAACCCCACTCCACGACTGACATACCAACTACATCCACCCCTTTACAAACCTGCCCTAAGAACACATCTGTGCCAACCAGACACCGCCATTAGAAATCATGGGGCCCCACACAACAACATTTTGGGGGCCCCCTGCTGCCCAAGCCCCACCCCTGATCCTGCCTACTCCACATCAAAGTTAAAAGACCACACAGATATCAGCACTAAAAAAGTAACCCTCCCCCCACACATGGATTGGAGGAAAGCTGATGTCATCCCAATATTTTAAAAGGGATTACGATCTCAGCCTGGCAATTACAGACCAGTAAGTTTGACATCTGTGGTGGGTAAATTATTTGAAGGCTTGTTAAGGGATCACATTCAAAATTTTGTCCTAGGGAATGGCATTATGAGCAGAAATTAGCATGGCTTTATGAAGGATAGGTCATGCCAGACAAATTTGATTGCTTTTTATGATGAGGTAAGTAAGAGGTAAGTAAGAGGTTGGACAGTGGGGGGGGGCAGTAGATGTGATATATTTGGATTTTGCCAAAGCGTTTGAT
>CM044443.1:122363462-122402658 GCA_024363595.1 Xenopus borealis | reverse complement strand
GGAGGTAGGCGGGGGTAGGGGTCCTCTGGGGGGAGGGGTTAAGCGCAGGGAGGGTAGACTTCTCCTTTAAAGGTGATTTGTATGTGTTGATAAGAGGGAGCTAGAACAGAAAAATACTAGTTAGATTAAAGGTGAACTAACATTTGGACGATAACACATCATCAACCAATACATTTTTTTAACATAAAGGAATGATGTTAAAGGAATGAAGCAGTGCCATAAAGGGGCATGGTGGTAACATAAAATGGGCAGATCAAGCAGGGATATGGTGGGCTGATAGAGGCTCAGGGGGTATAAATACATTGCTGGCAAATTAGTAATTAATTTATCATTCAGGCCCTACTTCATCTAGACCAGACTTTATATTAATACAGACTGATACATTTTCCAGTGTTATCTCAGACATATTCATGACCCACTATAGCATTAGTATCTGGATCATTCTCAGATACAATAGAGAATGATACAAACAGTACATAACTGACAACACCTTGGGGAGAATTCATAAACGTGTCAGTGAATAGACAGTTCTTTAAGTATCGGTCGGCAAAAATGACGTAAGCAAATTCACAGAAGGTATCTTATACTTTAATGATTTGTCGTAACGCTGCCAAATTTTAAAAAGTGTCATATACACGGTAAAAAACTGTTATTGTGTGTTGTGAATATGCCGTTTGTGACAAAAATTCTCTATACAGACATAAACCATATTAACCTGTCAACATTTCCCTGATATTTCAATTATGACGAAGAAAATGACTTTTGAAATATCATGGGTACAACTAATTCACACAAAGGATATACACGCTTGAAAATTGTCACTAGAGGTGGGAAAATTAGAGAAAACCTACCTTTAAACAGGTTTTGAAAATTGTGGGTAGAGGTGTAAAAATGACAGAAAATAGTAGGGATGCACTGAATCCAGGCTTCGGCTTTTTATCAGCTGGATTTGAAATCGGCCGAATCGAATCCAAATTCTACTTTGCATAAAAATCATGCCCATACCCTGTATGACCCTAAATGACCTTGTTTCAGATCACTTTGGTTCCTGTCACATATATTTGCAACTAATCCTGCATATTTCCAAAATGTTTGTGGAATCTGTGTAAGGGGGTGGAAAATGATGGAGTGTTGTATGTGGGAATGTTGTAATCTTTTTTTGTGTAACAAAAATGTGCATGTATATAAAATGTATGTGTATTTAAAATTGTTGGGTGTAATTTGTGTAAATTACCTCTAAAGTTTTAGTTACGTTTAAGTGTAATTTCTACCCCAGCCACCAGAGGCCACTGTGGGACACAGAAGGGCTATAAAAGGAGTTGCCCCACCAAAGGTGAGCAGACTTGATGGGAGCCGTGGACGAAGCAACATCATCTGGCTAGTGAGTGAAGACTTAATAGATAAGAAAAGTTAGAATAGGAAAGATCAAAGGGAGTGAGCACTAAGTGCACATGTTAGCTAGGTTATCTAGTAAGGGCAGTTGTGGCCCCATCAAGGAGGGAAGTGGTGTTAGACTCCTACAGGCACTCCGTAAGGGAATCAGTGACAGCTTAGGGCTAGGTAGGAAGGACACTGAGGCTTCAGGCCAGGACTTGGATGGAAAAGGTCCTAACTTTGAAGAGTGGAGGGGTAACCGGAAAACCGGGCGGGATTAGCTTGATTGACGCAGCGATTGGCCAATCGGTGATCGTGGCATCATAGCTCCGCCCCATGGGCCCACCCACCAGCATCACGGGCCCGCCCGCCCACCAACATTATTGACCCCGCCCCCCTGTCCAGGTTCAGCCACGGCAAAAGGTGGCAACCCTACCCTGGTGTGCCTGAAATAAAGTTGCTGTGTCTTGAAAATAATTTTTTTATTTTTTTTCCCCCGTGTTTATTGTGGAGTGTACCATCATAAGGGTTAACTTCCCCTTTAACAACTGGAAGCCCCGCCCACAAGTGTCTGTGGGTTCTGAGCAGCTGTTGAGAAGCTAAGCTTAGGGGTTGTCACTAATTATCCAGCAGCAGAAAATGAGGTTCCCCTGTAATATAAGCCGATGCTACAGGGCTGATTATTAAATTCTGATGCAGCTAATTGCACTGGTTTCTAATCATCTGTATTAATCAGCCTTATATTGTTACTATATTTCTATGACACTATCAGGTGTATATTGTGAGTGGGTCCCTAAGCTCAGTAAGTGACAGCAGCACAGAGCATGTGAATCAGTGAATCAGTAGAAAAGAAGTTGGGGAGCTACTGGGGCATCTACTGGGGAGACACAGATCTTTACTGCTAAAGGGCTGTGGTTGCCTTGGGCTGGTACACAAGCACAAAACATCATGTACAACATTTATACACACTTCTTTAGTTAGGCTTTAGTTCTCTTTTAAAAAATCAGCAATCAGACAATCAGCATTTATTGTGGTTTTAGATTTGCCTCTGTTCAACCTCTCTCTACCCTCCTCCTAAACTGTGATGCTGCCCCAAAAGGGGGATGTAGTCCAGTCTGAAGGCCACATAGGGACAGATTTGGGGAAAATGCCAATTTTGCTCTCCTATACACTCCTGGTAAAGTATCTTAGGGCAGATAGAGAAATATCTGGGCAAATTCTTCTTTCATGTCAGTTATTTTTAGGAGTGTGGCTATATGTCTGACACAGCAATGTTTTTGGCTAAGGGCCACCCTGGCCAAATGTTAGGCCTCAATGACAGCTTGAACCAACTAAGCTTGACAACTACATCCCTAACCTGAAATTTAAAATACTTAGCTGGGTTGGGTTTTTTTTCTATAATCATTTTTTTTTTGTTTCCCTTTTGTTTCCCCTTTCTTTCTTTTTAGGTCTCCCCCTATTCATTTTCCACACTGTCATTTGAACAACCACCTGGTTGCTATGGAAAGTGAATCTAGCAGTTCCCACTTAGAAAATATAGATCAGCTGAAAACTTCCATAGAATACGACTAACTGCACTGTAACCATAAGCCAATCTGAAGGGCACTTATAACAGAAGATTAACTAACCACTCTTGTTCAGTACAAGAAAAGCAGTTTAATTCACACGCAGAATGACTGTTGAAGAAATCTCCCTGCATCAGACCATATTCTAGGTTGAGTGTATCAAGCCTGATATATATATATATATATATACAGATATAACAGTATATCGTTAATGGTATTGCTCATTTTAGATGTTCATATTCAAACATGAAATGGATAGTTTTTCAATTCAATGTCCATTCTGAAATGCTTCTCCTGGTGCTGGTGTCCATAAACATAAGACAAAAATAAAAAATAAAAAACGTATTTAATAGTAGAAATTTTCAAGTAAAAATCACGAGTAGTAGAGTGTTCGTCCTGATCTTGGTGAGTTAAACCAGGTGTTGGGAGCCCCGTACGTGAGCTGGCCTTGTAGTCTTGTGGGGGTGATCACAGCTGATGGCTTAAATCCTGGTGAGGCCAGGTTAGAATGTTCACGGGATCTTGGGTCATCACTTGGAAATGCTCTGTGGCGCATCAGCAGCATGGCAGGGGTATCCGTAGCAAGCCATCTGCTTTTAGCATGCTGGCAAAGAGGAAAAAAACATTATTTGTACAGTGCTACAAAGGAACTATTCTAAACCAATTTTTTCGATAGGTCAGAGATGATCGTGTGACTTATGTTAAGTTTAGACTTGTTTACCCTTTCCAAGTGATATCCACTGAAATGATGTCCTTGTTGAGTAAACTGAAGGTCCACTTCCAACAATTTCTCATGCAGCCTCAGATAGTATAGACAATGCTAATGTGCTTACCTAAAACTCGGCCTCTTGGTCCTGGCTTGCAGGTGTTTGGCCAAGTTGTAACACAGGAAGGAGGTCCCATCAACAACAACTAATAATGACCTAGCTAGCTCTGATCATGTAATCGTTGCCCTGTAATAGCAGAGTGCCTGCCTTGGTGCTGAATCTTCTTGAAAACTTGGTAGAGTTCAAATTAGTCAGCATGCTGGCCAACTCCTGACAAAAAACAGAAAGTTGTTCTCCCCACTAATTTTTAAACCATTAAGTGGGGTGCAATGAGGCTAGGACCACAAAATTAGAGACATATACAAGAGGTCCTCTGCACTCAACCCATTATCAATATATTATGGACATTGAGACATTTTGTGCCTAAAGCTGCCAAAAAATGCCTTACCCTTTAAACAAAACAGGCCAGACCAGGGATGATGTTGACGTAGTTGGCCAGCTTAAATAGATTGCAATATACTGACAAACAATCTCTGTTTTATTTAAAGGGTAAGGCATTTTTGGTAGCTGAAAGGAGAATTCAACCCCCCCATATAATAAAAACCACTACCCCCTATACTACACAGTTCCCCCTCCCTGCTCCTGCCCGCACAGGTGATAACTCCAGTAGTTGCCCGTAATCCTGTAATTACCCCTCGTTGCAGAATAAAGGTGGCCATAGACATTGAAGGGGGCCAACGATCGGATCATAATGTAGGCGATACGGGCGGTCGGATCGCGGGACCACATACACGCACAGATGTGCCCGCGATCCGACTAGGTTTTTTAACCGGCCCGATCGAGATCTGGCCGACCCGTCGGATGGCCCCACACACGGGCCAATAAGCTGCTGACTCGGTTATCGGCAGCATTTATCGGCCCGTGTCTGGGGGCCTTAAGCGTAGCAGAGCTCATGAGCGCCATCTTCTTTTCTTCGGAAATCTTTGGAAAAGTGATCACTGTATCAGCGTATGCGCAGTTTTAGACAACTGCGAATGCACCGAAAGTGATGGAAATAGCCAAAGGGAAGGAAGAAGAACCAAAGATTATCAAAGCAGCAGAAGATTTCGTCTGTGAGCTCCACTGCACTTACACTGCAACAAGGGTTAATTACAGGATATGGGGCAATTACTGGAATTATCACCTGTGCAGGTGGGAGCAGGGAGGGGGGACCAGGGCTGGGCCAAGGTATTTTGGCATCCTAGGCAAGGGCTTCAATCAGTGTCCCCCCACCCAGTCCTACATTACCATCTCCCACCTTACCATTTATATTGCCCCCTGTAGCTGTGCCAGCAGTCATCATATTGTCCCATGTACCTGCGCCAGCACCTATCATATTGTCCCAATTTGTACCTGAGCCAATAGCAGTCCATCCCTCAGATTGCCCCCAGGCCCCCAATCTGTACATGTGCCAACAAAAGCCAAAACATCTATGATATTGTTACCCCCAATCTGTACCTATACCAGCGGCAGCGACAACAATCCACCATATTGCCCATAATTTGTACCTGTGCCAGTAGCAGCCAAAAATCCATCATATTGCCCCAAACTTCTGTGTACCTGTGCCAGCAGCCGCCATATTGCCCCATATACCTGAACCAGTAGCAGACAATCTCTCATATTGCCTCCAATATGTACATGTGCCAACAGCAGCCAAAAATCCACAATTTTGCCCCCAAATGTGTATCTGTGCCAACAGCAGCCAAAAATTCACAATATTGCCCCCAAATGTGTATCTGTGCCATGAGCAGCCAAAAATTCACAATATTGCCCCCAAATGTGTATCTGAGCCAGCAGCAGCCAAAAATTCACAATATTGCCCCCAAATGTGTATCTGTGCCATGAGCAGCCAAAAATGTACAATATTGCCCCCAAATGTGTATCTGTGCCAGCAGCAGCCAAAAATCCATCATATTGTCCCTAATTATCTTTTTACCTGTGCAATAAAAAATCCCCTTAAAAGTGCTTCCCCCATAATTGTGCCCTAGGCAGGCACCTACTCTGCCTACCCCTAGTTCCGGCCCTGGGGGGGGGGGGGGCGACTATGTAGGGTAGGGGGGAAGTTTTATATTATAGGTTTTATTATATTGGAGGTTGAATTCTCCTTTAAGGTAAAAAAATGTCCTTAATATGTTGATGGTGGGCTGAGTGCAGAAGACCTCTTGTATTTGGCCAACTCCTGAAACTCACACAGTAAGCTCCACAGAAGCTACCCTGTTATATCCAGCCTATCTATGGAAGATGTTGTTGGAACTCAACTGGGAACATTCTCTGAGTTTGGTTTTCTTAGGTTTCTTACATTTACCCAAGCATAAGCCTGATCAACGCAACAAGGTTTTGTCTAATAATACACCCATACACTTTTGTGATTGAGGCTGTAAGGCACAAACTGTTTTGCATTTAGCAGGGGCAAAGACTTATGTCTGAATGTGAACGGTGTGCTAGAGGGAGAAACTTGAGCCCCTCATGTAAGGATACAGTATGAATGCATGTAGGTCTTAAATGCTGCTTAGAAGCTTGACATTCACAAGGTGCTCCTTTGATGCAAATATGAAAGCAAGGCACATCTGAAATTCTATAATATTTTATGTTGAAAGCAGATATTGAATAGAGGCCTCCTTTGTGCACCCTTATATCATGAATGTGCCAGAAAAAAAGCACAACCAGAGCTGTCTCTTGTGTAGGTGCTAATTCATATGAAAATACAATGGCACCATTGAGGCTCAATATTCCATCTCTTAGTGGGTTGGCACTTTCCAGCAGTAATATTGTCCTAATCCTACTCTCCCCCAAAAGATGCAGTTGCCATGGTTTCATTTGGGTGAACTAAAAGCTGTATAAGTAGACAAAGGCAAGCACAGGGATCTAGTGAGAGAGTAAAGATTTCATTTAGCATTTTCCTGGAAGACTGCTAGAGGGAGCTCACACGACAGGCTACATTATCTTTCTGATTCTGTACAAGCCTATCCATAAGGCTGGGCATACACAATTGAATTGTACAACAAATGTTTTAATCTCTTCTAAAAAGATAAATAAATCATTTTTTTCTGTGTATATTACAAGTATGGGATCTGTTATCCAGAATGCTCTGGACCAGGGGTTTTCCGGAGAAGGGGCCTTTCCGTAATCTGAATTATTCTCACAATTGACCAAACTGCCATCCATGATTTTATCTTATTTATAAATGTAAAAACTTAAAAAAAATCAGAATAAGGCTAGAATTGCTGTATTTTGTATACTAAACATAAACATGAACTTTCTGCACCACAAGCCTAATCAAACAAATGATTTATGCTTTCAAAGTTGGCCACAGGGGGCTGTCATCTTGTAACTTTGTTATACATCTTTGTCTGACACTGGCACTGCACATGCTCAGTGTGGTCTGCTTGAGTTCTGCATGGCTGGTAAGTAAGGCAGGGGCTCCCCCTGCTGTTCATAAGTGATTGTTTCCCTGCCAGAAGCACTAAATGAAGGGAGAATTTCACTGCATACAGTCAGGTTTCTTATAAAAACGGTACACATTTTAAAATTAAAGTATATTGGAGATAGATTTCTTTTTCATTAAAGAAAGTAAAAATGGGATTTTATTTCTTTGCCTTTCCTTGCCCTTTAAACAAATTCTGGATTATTTGGGAAAAAAAAGAATTTATAGAGTTTGATGCCCGAATGGTCTGTGATATAACAAATTTTTCGGATTATCGTACGAAACCCAGTGCAGACCATAATATCTTCAATTTGTAAATGGTACCTCTGCCATTGACTTATAAAATACTTCAACAGGTTGGAGATGGAGTATTTTTGGATTTGGACTTTTAACAGCCTCGAGGGATAAAAAATCTCTTCTTCTAAAAAAGGTTTTAGGGCTGGGGCAGACAATCTCCCCGAACTGCCTTCTCCCTTTCCGCCGCCTGTTGAAATAAAAAAGCGCCAGCGCTAATACACACGCAGCGCGGTGATTCAAACAATTTTTTTTCGGCAAATTTTCGCCAGGGTGAAATTTCGCTGGCGTTTTGCGAATTTATTTGCCAGCCGCAAATCGCGGGAATTTGCCGCAAATTCGCCCCATGCAAATAAATTCGCCCATCACTATTCATCTACAAAAGGGCATCGCTGCCCCCTCTTTGCTGGCATTTGTTGGCAACGAATTAATCCTATGCCAGTTTAGTAAGTATCTCTGTAATAAGCACAAAACGCACCCCATTTAACCTCCAAGAAGTGAATATTGTTTCAATTAGGGATGCACTGAATGCCAGATTTGGTTCAGGATTCGCCCAAATCCAAAATATTTTTATCAGGATTCGGCTGAATCCAAGAGCCTGGACAAACTGAATCCAAACCCCTTTATAACTATATAACTATAATAAAATCAGGTATAGTTATCCAGAATGCTTGGGGCTTGTTTAGGGTTGCCACCTTCCCCTGTGGCTGAAGCCGGACAGGGGGGCGGGCCCGTGAAGTCAGTGGGCGGACCCATGACGTCGGTGGGCGGGCCGTGATGTCACGGAGCAGAGCTATGACCCCGCGATCGCCGATTGGCCGGGCTGTCCGGGTCAAAACCAGACAGGTGGCAACCCTAGGCTTGTTGTTGTCTGGCTGAATGAATCTTTACATAATTTGGATATCTTCAGGCTCGGGCCTAGGGCAGCAGGATTTTAGGGGGCGGCACGCTGCCCAACCACACCCACATTGGTTCAGAAATTAAAATTTCCTGTGTGCCAATTCCCATTGCTCCGTTCTGATGAACATTTGAGCAAATAAAAGGGAGGGGATAGGGTTGACAAACGACAGCGGGTCTTACTTCTATTAGAAAATAACTTAAACATTAAACAAACCCAACAGGCTGCTTTTGCCTCCAATAAGAATGAATTATATCTTAGTTGGGATCAAGTAAAAGCTGCTGTTTTATTATTACACAGAAAAGGGAAATCATTTAAAAAAAATGCCATTATAAAAAAATTTGTCTATTGGAGATGGCCTTCCTGTAATTTGGAGATTTCTTGATAGCAAGTTTATGGATAACGGATCCGGTCCGGTGCAGTAAATGGGTTCACGAATATTTGACCGGACCTATACCCCTGGATTCAGGGCATTCAGGCAAATCCTGGAAAGTAGCGGTCAGTGCATCTCTAGTTTAAACTACAAGTACATTGGGAAAAAAAGAGAAGGCTTTCTGGCAGTGTTTGTATGGAATGTTCATTTTTAACATGAAGGAACATTTACACCGTCTCTCCAGTTCACTGAAAACAACGCAGACAATACATATAACATTAATGGTCTCTAAAGGTTGCACCATTGCTTAAGCTCCAGCCAGATATTTTACAGGTGACTCATAATAAAGGTGCACAAATAATGGCCCAGTCCATAGAGACATAATACAAGATGGGAGAGGCTTGGTATGTATTGTAAAATGGATTAAATGAGATGCCTAGTGCAAGGCCTCACCAGTCAGTGCCACCCTTTATGCAGGTTCATCATAAACTACTTTGCTAAATATAGTCACACCTGAAAGTACTATTTCCAGTAGCTTCTAAGGGCACATGAGTATATTTATTTGCAGCTGCTTGTGTAGGTAGAACATTTACCCCCCAAAAAAGTTCCGTTAAATTAATTTTCAAAAATTCTTTTACGTTTAAGGACACACATAGCAAAAGCTGATGCTGAACAAAGTGCAATTTTTCTGTGTAATAATAAAACAGTAGCTTGTACTTGATCCCAACTAAGATATAATTAATCCTTATTGGAAGCAAAACCAGCCTATTGAGCTATTGGGTTTATTTATTGTTTACATCATTTTCTAGTAGACTTAAAGGGGAAGTCAACCCTCCCAGCACAAAACCCCCTCCCTCCTCCCCTCCGGAATACCTCCCCCCACCTTTTGCCCCTAACCTGTTAATTACCCCAAAGTCCAGGTCCCCTGCATGCAAGTTGACGGGCGCCATCTTGTCCCACACCATCTTTTTCCTTGATCTGATGGCGTTTGGCGACGCATGCGCAGTAGGATGCTTCTGACGGTTGGTACTACAGCGCATGCTCCCAAATTTCACGAAGTTTCCGAAAAGGAAATTGGAAATCTTTGTGAAGTTCGGTAGTATTAACCGGCAAATGCGTCCTACTGTGCATGCACCACCAAACGCCGCCAGATCAAGGAAGAAGACGGTGTGGGACAAGATGGTGCCTGTAATCCCGCCTGGAGGGGACCTCGATTTTGGGGTAATTAACAAGTTAGGGGCAATATATGGGGGGGAGGTAGCCTGGGGGGAGGAGGGAGGGGGCCTATGGTGGGGAGGGGTTTTAGCGCCGGAGGGGTTGACTTTAGTGATTCATAAGGTAGTTACAGTTTGTGCAACTGACTTGTGTCAAGTAAATCAGACGCTAAACCCTTGTTAACTCTGCAAGATGAAAGTGATGCCATTCAAACACAAATCCAGGTGTGTGTGTGGCATCTTGGGTAAAAAAAAAATTAGAAATTTGTATCTGAAATGTGTACTTTTCACTGTTTTATCGACGTTGTTTTTTTGCTGGTTCTGGATAATGTTTATGACTGGGGGAGGACGGTGCTAACGAGGAACTTTAGAAAGTAATTATACAATCCAGGAGTGTATTGAATCCTGTCTTTTTATGGATAGAGTTACATAGTTACATATTTAAATTGGGTTGAAAAAAGACAAAGTCCATCAAGTTCAACCCCTCCAGATTAAAACCCAGCATACACACACACTCCTCCACTCTTTCACACAAACCATATATGCCCATAGCTATACTAACTGTAGAGTTTAGTATCATTAGCTGAATTATACAGTTTATGCCACAGAGTTTTATAGTACTTGTCTCTTGTCAGTACTCTGTGCTCTGCAAAGCATTTAGCATTAAATACAGAATGGGCTTTATTTTCTATCTACAATCCAGTCACAAATATCAGAGATTAATACTGGTTTATTTATCAATAGTCTCAGTTTTATCATTCACATTCTTGAGGAACTCATCTGAAAGTTATGTAGGCAAACTAACCTATCTCTTAGACACGAAGAGTAAATATTGAAGGAAGGTGGAGAGAATATTAGACAAGGGAGGAAACCATTCATCGAAACACAGCATCTCAGTACAACTGCTGTTTAAGGCCAAAGAGCAAGGTTTTTTTTTTTTACAGGCTTTTCAATAACTATCCAATAAAACCACATTTTCCGGCTGCCTGTGCCATTACAAAGAGAGGGCCCAATTCCCATCACTGTTTAGGGCCCAGAAATATTTTTATTCTTCTACAAGAGGTAACTGGCAGGAGCACCTGTTGTGTGATACACTTGATTTGGAGTATTTGCCAAATAGTATGTGTCCATGTGTTTTCAAACAGCAGCTGTTACTGCTAAAGGAAGACCTCAATGATTTACTACTGCAGTGATCCCCAACCAATGGCTTGTGAGTAACATGTTGTTCACCAACTCCTTGGATGTTGATCAGAGTAGCCTCAAAGCAGGGGCTTGTTTTTGAATTCCAGGCTTGGAGGCAAGTTTTGGTTGCATAAAAACTAGGTGTACTGACAAATATAGCCTCCTGTAGGCTGCCAGTCCACATAGGGGCTACCAAATAGTCAATCAAACCCCTTATTTGGCATCACCATGATCTGCCTGTGTTGCTCTCAACTCAACTTTTTTTTAGATTTAAATGTTGACCACTGATACTGACACACAATTGGGCTAAATGTCCATAGTTAGAGTTGGGATATCTGGTATTATTGAGAAGGCTAAAGTAATGCATAGTAAGTTAACACTTTTTATGTACCTGCGCCCTTCACTTTTAGTATCCATCAACAGTCAAATGCTATTGGGAGGTTGCAAGGAGTCACAGAGGCAGTCGCGTAACTACTCCATGGTGAGCCCCGGTGCAGGACGGGCACCAGGGCCCCCCTGTCGGGCCCTTACCTCTATATATCGCATGCTGGATTGTTGATGGCATGTGTGCTGTAAAATCTCCCCTTAGATAACCACCTGCTATCATGGCTCCAATGGGCCCCAAGGGGGTGGGGACCCTGGTGCAATTGCACCCCCTGCACCCCTGGTAGTTACGCCACTGAACAGAGGTCAACAACAGCTGAAAGGCCATAGGCCAAAAATAATTATCAAACCTCCACAACAGATGGAGGTTAAACAAGACTAAGCCTCCTTGCTTTGCCACAGCCACTTCTGTATTGGTGTTTAGTAGAGATCAGTTTAAAGGGCAAGTAAAGTGTAAAATAGAATAAGGCTAGAAATGCTGTATTTTGTATACTAAACATAAACATGAACTTACTGCACCACAAGCCTAATCAAACAAATGATTTATGCTTTCAAAGTTGGCCACAGGGGGCTGTCATCTTGTAACTTTGTTATACATCTTTGCAAGACTAGACTACATACACATGCTCAGTGTGGTCTGGGCTTCTTAGGGATCATCATAAATGATCAAAAAACAAAGTTGCTTGAGTTCTGCATGGCTGGTAAGTAAGGCGGGGGCTCCCCCTGCTGTTCATAAGTATGATAGTTTCCCTGCCAGCAGTTAGGGACCGTCTGACAATTCCTATCCACAGCACTAAATGAAGGGAGAATTTCACTGGATACAGTCAGGTTTCTTATAAAAACGGTACACATTTCTTAATTGAAGTATATTGGAGATAGATTTCTTTTTCAATAAAGAAAGTAAAAATTGTATTTTATTTATTTTCCTTTCATTGCCCTTTAAGGTCTTTTGTCACCAGAATGTTCACAGGTTTAACGGTTTCACATAACAATTTAGAAATACTGCCATCAGTAGATGTGATATCATACAAATGTGATTTACAGTGAAAGGCGCTGTTCCCTGGCCAAGATTTTGTTGTTTAGGTCAAGTTTAAAAATACTTCTGCTCTTTCGTACTCCCAACTGCACCCTAAGAAGATGTAGGAAATCTTCTGAATGTCTATTTCACTCACCTTTGCATCTTCCCCGCCTTCCATTTCTCCGCCATAGCCAGACATTTGGGACAACTGTGTAAGATCCCAGAGAGATTTGCTCGGTCTCCCTCCTGTGGTTTTGGCAACAGATGGTTTGGAACGTTGTACATTCTTAAGAATGTCGCTGAGGGCACTGTGTGATTCTTGTGCACTTCTTAAATTTAAAGTAGGTCCTTCAAAATTCTGGCAGGCAGCTAAGCGATGCCGAATAGACAAGTCAGGCACATTAACGTTTTCTTTGGCTTTAACTGAGGAGTCTTTATGGCGATCAGATGACTGATTAAATCCAGCGTCTGCCCCTGTAATTTTCATCACAGGTGGGACTATCGTCCGTCGTTCTGCTATCTTGTTAACACTTTTGGATAATGGAACCCCAACAAATGGGGTAACTAAAGGGGTTGACATGACTTCTATGGGTTGTACTGCCCCACCGGTGTTAAACCTCTGTAGCGAAGAGAATCCATTTGTATAGGGTTCTTGTACTTCCACTGCAGGCTTGGCATTATTGACTATTTCAACCTCTTTGGGAGCTGGTGATTGAGGTAAAGGTTCTTGTGCACTTCGAGTGGCTTTGGCAGAATCGTATCTCTGTAGAGGCCTTGAGGAGGCAAACAGAGTTCGGAATTGTTCATCAAACGAGTCTGTTATTTCTCCAGTTAGGAGAGTGATCAAGTTTCTTTCCAGTCGCGAATCGCTCCATGTGAAGCTGAAATGTATAGTGGGAAATGATTAGCAGAAAATAGTTTCAAAGGTGTCGTTCACCTTTAGTTTAACTTTGAGTATGTTATAGAACGGCCAATTCTAAGCAAATTTTCATTTGGTCTTCATCAAGTATTTGCCATTTCTTCTTTCTACTTTTTATGACTCTACTTTCCTCTCCTATTCATTGAAAACAATGCATGGTTGCTAGGGTAATTTAGATCATATTGACCTCCTCTGATGAAGTGCCCAATAGCGCGAAACGCGTCAGGAGGGAGTGGCTAACACAGGTAGGCAGACAGAGGGGTAACACTGCACTGTGGATGTAAAAAAGATGTGTTTGTAATTTTATTTTTTGCTGAGATTGCACAAATAAATGTTTTTCAGCATGAAGCTGCACATATTTGAAAGTTATTTATAGTCATAATATGTGGACCTAGGTACAGTTTCTACTGTGGGAAGACAGCGGTTTGCCCGACCAAATATTATTAATTATATTTAATACTACTAATTTAGATCATAGCAACCGAATTTGGCTGGATATACAGATTAGCTTCGGTAGTCTTGTGATATTGGTTTTGAGACTTACAGCGTCTATTATGAAATAAATCCTTACCTATATGTTCCAGTGATTACGGTGTCACTATCCACTAACAGGAATTTTTCTTTAACACTTCCCATGACTTGCTTTAACTGCCTTGTGTGGTAGGTACATCCCGATACCACTCGTACCCGCATATTCTGTCAGAAAACGATTCATTAAAATCAAAATGAATTACAATCTCAGTGTGCTTATGCCCTATCTTGTTATGGGTGGTGACACATTCTAAGATTCAGGGAGATTTAGTCCAACGGGGACAAATCGCCTCTTCTTCGGGCGACTATTATCCTGAAAAGCCTTCCCACCGGCTATAATCTAAATCACTAGGGGGATGGCACTTGGAGGGCTTCATTTTCCGAAGTCGCCTGAAGTTGCAAAGTGCAAGTTGCAATTGCCATCCCGCCGGCATCTTAGTATGTGGTCACCACCCTTAGACAACCCTTATAAAAATAGTTTAAAGTAATGTAAAAAAACACTGGGGGTCATTTATCAACACTGGGCAAATTTGCCCATGGGCAGTAACCTATGGCAACCAATCACATTGCTACATTCATAAGTCTACTTGCAGCTGGCTTTAGAAAGCTAATCACTGATTGGTTGCTATAGGGCAAATTTGCCCAGTGTTGATAAATGAGCCCTAGTAACTTTAAAATGTTCTGTCATGGAGCATCTGCTTAAATAGTCCGTGCATGCAGGGCATCATTGTTGGACTAGCCCGGCGGGACACCGCCAAAAAACCCGGTGGGGCCCGACTAATTTGAAAATAAAATGCGTTGACGCGCGGGCATTGACGTCAACACCTGTGTGCCCAGTGTCGCTGTAAC
This sequence comes from Xenopus borealis, assembly GCA_024363595.1. Classification (NCBI taxonomy): domain Eukaryota; kingdom Metazoa; phylum Chordata; class Amphibia; order Anura; family Pipidae; genus Xenopus; species Xenopus borealis. The sequence continues at coordinate 122,387,827 of CM044443.1, read as the reverse complement.
AGGTGAGGGTGGTCGGCGGCGGGTGGGCCCTGGACAGCATTCCTGGTAGGCCAAGGGCCCCCCAGTCCCACCCTGAAGGGCATGGACATCCATTCACTTGTCTCTTAACTCATAGCACTTAATCTTCAAACCAATTGTATTTCTGTAATGCTTTCTTCCCAGTCTGTTCTATTAATCTGTTGCTTTGGAGGCGGCTTTATCAACAGTCGAGTTGTGTTTTTTCTACGGTAGTTTTCCCTCATTACTTCAAATTTTCAGGGTTAAAAAACCTATTTTTCAGTGGTTTATTAAAAAAAACTTGCATTTTTTTTTATTATACCCCAAAGCTGGAAATAGTCTGAATCCGGAAATACTCCAGTTAAAACCTGCCGAGGTCATGTAGAAGTCAATGGCAGAGGTCCCTTGAACCATTTGAAGATTTTAATAGCCTTTGTGATGTCTGGATTTTTTTTTTGTGGATTTCGCTCGAAAACTCAATTAAGTCAAGCATGATTAATTTGAGTTTTTGGGTTTTTAACCCCAAATTCACTGAGTATTCCCATTCTAGTTTATTTCTTAAATTAGAAAACATTCGAGTTGTGAGTTCATTCGAGGTATAAAAAACCGCACAAACCTCTAATACTCGACCTTTGATAAATAACCTCCGTAATGCACAGCACTGGAAATAAAGTAGTGCTGTATGAATTAATATAAATGTCAGGGAAAGGGAAAAATAAGCAATAGAGGAGACTACAGATGGCTTTCCAGCGAAATTTCGCCTGGCGAAAATTCGCCGGAAAAAATGAGTTACACGTCGTTTTTGACGCGACGCAATGAAAACGACGCATGCCGAAAATGACGCGATGCGTCGAAGTTGAAGCGACGCGCGTCAAAAGTGTGCCACGACTCGTTTTGTGAATTTTTCGCCAATTCGCGAATTTCTCTGGAAATTCGCAAATTTTTCAGAGAAGCGAAACTGGGGAGAATCGCCCATCACTAATGAAGACGTACAATCGTTTGTCCGATATTGCAGGGAAATCTTTGCGTCTATGGCCAGCTAGGTGGCCATATACGTAACAATTACGATCTTTCTTGCAAAAGTTCTTTCCAAGAAAGGTTGTTTGTTTCAATACACACGTGTAGAGCTGAATCGTCAGATATACAGGTAGAAACAATAGAATTCTACCTGTATCTTATGATTCAGCACTAACAGTGGCCGATGTTTGGGTCCCTACAAAGGCTTCCGATCAAAATTTTCCTTCCAGCCCGAGCGAACTGACTGATATCCAAGTCTTCTGCTGATATTAGTCTGCTCGTTTTCCACCATACACGCAATGAATATTTATCTGTGAGTCTATGACCACCTTTAGGGGGTCATTTATTAAACTCTGAATTTATCTGGTTGGGCAAAACTCGAATTCTTCGAGATTTATTAAAACCCGATGCTGCAAAAAAGCCAGAATGTGAAAATCTGCCATCTCTGAGCTGCTGAGGTTGTGTATAAGTCAACGACAGAGGTCCCTATCCAATTTGCAAATTTCTGTGGTCTGCGTTGGAATTAGTGATGGGCGAATCTCCCCCGTTTCGCTTCGCTTCGCTTCCAGCGAAATTCGCAAATTGCTGAAAAAATTCGTGAAACGAGTCGCGCGTCAATCGCGTCGCGTTGTTTCCAGGACACATCTCGTCGTTTTCCACGCGTCACGTCAAAAATGACGCGCGACTCGTTTTTTTTTTTGGGCGCATTTTCGCTGGCGAATTTTTGACGGCGTTTCGCGATTTTATTCGCCAGCGGCGAATCACGGGAATTTGCTGTGAATTCGCCCCTGGCGAATAAATTCGCCCATCACTAGTTGGAATTAGTCAGACATTTCTGGGCACAAATATGAAAAATTCTGGCTTTTCATGGGAAAAAGAACCCTGAAAAAAAGTGCACAATTCAGGTTTTCTCTTGATTTTATCCAGCTTTTACCCAAACCGATTAAATCAAGCTTTTTTTCATATTAAATAAGGTATACTTGGGTATGGGAGTTTGGTCATGGTATTTTTTTTATTGAAATAATGAGATAAATTCTGATTGTAGAAAATAACCACTTAATATTTCCTTTTGCAGCAGAATAATTGAAATTATAAAGACTAGAAATTCAGTAGTAAAAGCACTAATTTCTTAACTTTCCATACCTCAGTAAACCTGACATTGACTCCAGTCGACTCCACCATATGCAGGAAAGAAGAAAGATGGCTTTGGCTCAGTACAATATAGACCGGGACCTTGCGCCTTGTGGCTGCTTCATGTAAGTCTAAAAATATATCTGGATCTGTGAAAATGTCCATGACAACTGCTATAACCTGAAAAAAAAAATAGATATATAGAGATATCATTAAACTGTGTAGACAATAGCTTTTGTTGTGTTTAGTTAATTATGCATTATCAAATGTTTAATTATTAAACTTGTTTTTAAAGGATACTCTCATTTCAATGCACATTGGACCTTTGTCTATATAAGGAGTTTGTTCATGAGTCCAGTCAACGGTAGAGGAGAGGAGAGTTCTGTGCACCTTTATATGAGCCTTCAAAGCAGTGGTTGGCTCAATGTGACTGACATGGCAGCAGCCAATTGCTATCAGTCTGATTAGCAAATGAGCAGTGATATCCTTAGGGCAGTGATCTCCAACCAGTGGCTCATGAGCAACATGTTGCCCACCAACCCCTTGAATGTTTCTCCAAGTGGCCTCAAAGCAGGTGCTTATTTTTGAATTTCTGGTTTGGAGGCAAGTTTTGGATGAATAAAAGCCAGCTTTATCTCCAGAGTCTCCAATAGGATACCAGTCTACATTGGGGCTACCAAATAGCCACTCATAGCACTTATTTGGCACCTCCAAGAACATTTTTTTATGATTGAGTTGCTCCCCAACTTCTTTATTATATGACTATTTTCAAAGGTAAAAAAACCATTGGGCACCCTGCCTTAGGGCATTCTCTGATGGCCCTTTGTAGTAAATCTTTTGAAATAATCAGGGCCAGATTTATATAGTGGGCACCCCTAGGCCCACTGGCTTTCATCACCCCTGTCCCCTCCCCTATATTTGGGCAAATTTCCATCATTGGGACTGGAGCAATGCGCATCCCCAGTGTTTCTGAACAAATGTGGGTGTGGCTGGGCATCACGCTGTCCCCTAAAACCCTGCCTCCCTAGGCCCTGGCCTAAGTGGCCTTTCCACAAATCCAGGCCTGTAAATAATTGATTAGAACATGGAAACTGCTGGTTATAATTCGCAACTAATATTATAATGCTGGACACAATAAACTCTGCTCAAATGTTACCTTCGAATATAAAAAAATCTATGAATACCAGTAAAATACTTGTAAAATGCATCACTTTTTGCACTTATGCTTTGTAAAGAAATAGAAATAAAGAAAGAGAAATAAAATAAAAGAAATAAACGCAAAAATATTGCATTTTTACACACACCATGAGATTGAATTCCAGGAGAAAGACATCTCATGGTTTGCCATGTGAAAACTCCGTTAAAGTGTATGAGAAAAAATTTAGGAGCAGATTTACTAAATTCATGTAAAGGATTCGAATTCAAATTTTCAAATACCTTTTTTGGGCACTTCGACCATCGACTTAAAAAAATTTGATCGATTTGAATAAAAATCTATTCGATCATTCGACCATACGATGGTCGAATTACTTGCCCCTTAAATTTTTATTTCGAATCCCTAGTTCACCAGATTAAACCTATCAAATTGCTGTATAACCCTATGGGATGCTCCCATAGGGTTATTTTAGTGTTTTAAATCGAGTAAAAAAAATTCGATTGAATGGTTGAAATAGTTCGAATCGTTCGATTCGAACCATTTAATCATTCGATCGAATATTTTACTATTCAATCATTTGATCGATCGAATTTTGCTAAAAGCTTTCAAATTCGATATTAGAATTTGAAGGGTTAAATACGACCAAAATTCGATCGAATTCGAAGGTTAATTAATCCGAATTCGACCAATAGTAAATCTGCCCCATAAAGTTGATTCAGGAGAAAGGTTTTTGTCTTCAAATTGAGTATGTTTTTCTCATCTAAACGAGGTGATGTCAATGGAGAAAAATTTTTCTTACCATATTGAATGTGGCCCTGAACTAAATAGACTTTAATGGACTTTTCGCATGATAAATAAAGATATAGGTTTTTCTCAACAAATTGAACCTGGCCCAACATCTTTAAGAATTGTCATTGAATTTGAGAATTAAAAGAATTGTTGGAAAAAAAAAGGGATTTCATGTTATTGCCACCCACGGAAAGGTTTTCCATGCATGCATTTACAAAAAAACATTTTAACAAAAGGAATGTGTTTCTTTGTAATAGATGGGAAGGACCTTCAGCCAAGGTTACTTTAGAATATGTGAGGAGGAAGTATCTACCAGTATGCTTATTTAGGCCTTTACATGCTACCCGGAGAAAAGATGACATCATACAATTTAGATTCCTTATCATTTGGTAGAATTTCTTCTAGCTATTTGGCAACTGTATGCAATGTCATCACATGATCAGGAAATAAAAACTTTCTTTGAGTGGGCAATACCCAACCTTCTACCTACAAATATTTTACATAGTAATAGGACAAGTCAGCATAGTTTTCACATTGTCTTTGACATTTTATGCTGAACAAGTGTTCTGGAACAACTTTCTTGAAACTCTACACAAATTTTGACAGCTACCCCGTAGCCCACTTGCTGCGACCTTCACTCCAACAATCAAAGAGAGCCGTGATCCCCAACCAGTGGCCTGTGAACAACATATTGCTCACCAACCCACTGAATGTTGTTCAGGGTGGATTCAAAGCAGGTGCTTATTTTTGAATGGAGGCAAGTTTTGGTGGCATAAAAACCAGTTGTACTGCCAAATAGAGCCTCCTGTGGGTTGCCACTCCACATAGTGTCTAACAACAGCCCTTATTTGGCATCCCCAGAAACTTTTTGTATGTTTATGTTGTTCAGGGTGGGACTGGGAGGGGGGGGCCTTGCTGTGCCGGCGTGTGTCCCATGGACCTGAGCGGCGTTGTGGTTGTGCGCATGTGTACTCATAATTTTTTTTTGCTGCGACCTCTGATAAAGGGGGTCGGGGCATTAAGAAGAAGATGTGGGTGCCGACCTGGGCCAGTGGGACCCACAAGAGTCGGGGGCCCATCGGGTTTTTTCCCGGTGCCCTGCCAGCCCAGTATGACCCTGTTTTTATCCAACTTTTTTTACATTTAAATGTAGCTCATGGGTGAAAAAAAGGTCAGGGACCCCTGAGATAGAATCTGTATAGTCTCTTAAAGTGTTGTGTTCTCCTCACATAATCATATTTCATTAGACAAGGTCACTTGACTCCCCAGGCAGGGCAGTTTGGCTGATTTGATCAACTACTTGTTATGCCATTTCCCATGACAAGGTCATCTCAGATAAGGATGTAAATGGAGCCACAACATCCCCTCACCCCCCCCCCAGGTTTCATTAGTTGGTACAAAGGCCCATTATTCAGATGACCCCACGGTTGGCCTGTCTATGGTCATCTTTAGGGTGATGCCACCCAAGCTTCATACCTTTCCAATAATCAGTCTGAATCTCTGGGCGATTGGAAGCGGTTAGGTGATTCAACAGTTTACAGGCAGAGACTGATGTTAAAGGATAGTGCTGAACATCATGTGGCGCTGTATCAAAAGTCATTCATATTAACAATACATGTACCCCTTAATATCTTATCATTAAAACAAAATACATAATGAAAGAACATTGCAAAAGTGCTTAGAATAGCACGCTCATCCATTTTTACATTCCCTTGTTTTAAAGGTTTACTTATCCTTTCATGAGTACTGGTGACAAAATGTAACTTGTGGAACCCTTGGTCTCCATAATGATGTAGATCAATGTCAGCACTATGCAGGGTGCATGTATGGTTCAAACAGACAGATATAGTTTGCTTTCAACCTATTTCAGCTTGCACAAACTCATTAATCACATTGCAAATAATAGTCCCTGTTTATAACTGGATTTTATATTCTTATAGCGAGATAAGATCTAAGATAGCTTATGCATACAACATTCCAGAAATCTAATTCTACATTGTACATATGAGCGGAATCTGCCATATTTTTGTATAGGGTGAGGCATGTAACAGCACTGAAATGAAGGAAGGGCAAGTGTTTTTTCTACTGAACAGGGAATTGCTCTGGCGACAAAATGTCCTGTGTGCCTTTGCTCTAAATTATGGCGGTTTTAATACATAAATAACCGTATCTATTATGTCTTGTTAATGTAAACACATCAGTACCCACAGTCTAATAAATGCATGTTATTATTATTGCCTTGTGGTTAACAGTTACAGTAAATTAGCTCATTGTAAATGCACTATGAACTTTTTACACCTGCTGTAATACAGACTATAATATTGTATACATCCCACTGGAAAATTTATATGTAGTTTAGAAGGTTAATGTAACATTGGCTGATATGGTGCAAGTATGTGAAACCAAGTTCCCTTAATACAGTGATCCCCAACCAGAAGCTCGTGAGCAACATGTTGCTCTCCAACCCCTTGGCTGTTGCTCTCATTGTCCTCATAGCAGGTGCTTATTTTTGAATTCCAGGCTTGAAAGAAAGTTTTAATTGTATAAAAATTAAGTATAGTACCAAGCAGAGCCTCCTCTACGCTGTCAGTCCCAAAGGGGTTACCAAATAGCCAATCACAGCCCTTATTTGGCAACCCCAGGGACACTTTTTCATGTTTGTGTTGCTCCCCAACTCTTTTTGCATTTGAATGTGGCTCACGGGTAAAAAAAGTTGGGGACCCCTGCCTTAATATATATATATATTCATAAACCTTTAATCCATGTGCACTTGTTGTTAGCATTTCTAAAGGGATTCAGAGAAGTAGCCTCAAACCACAGCCTACCTCTGCTCTGACTAGGTTTCTATGACATTTCCTTCTCAGACATAGTTATTTCTCATGTCTGAAGTACTAATATGATTTAGGATGGGGACTGGGGATTGTAACTAGGGTTGCCACCTTTTCTTGAACAAAATACCGGCCTTCCTATATATTTACCCTTTTTTCCTATTATTTCCTATTTTTCCGATTTCCGGAATCGCCCGAAGATACCTCGTGAGGAAACTTCGGGCGATTCCGGAAATCGCCGCGCAGCGTGTGCACAGGCGCTGGCGCTTTGTCACTTATACTAGCGGCAGACAGGGAGAAGGAAATTCGGGGAGATTGTCGCCTGCTAAAAACGCCAGGCGACAAAATCTCCCCGAATCTCCCTGTCTGTCCCCAGCCTTAATAACATTGGGATCAGCCATCAAAAATACCAGCCAGGCCGGTAAAATACCGGCCAGGTGGCAACCCTAATTGTAACCCAATATAGAGGATGCACATATGGAAGCCCAATGACTCACAATGGCTTGAAACCTTCCAAATGTTGACCTATTAACACATCTGAAACACTGTGGAGAATCAGTGTTCCTAAAATATTACCAACATTTTCATCTGTCAGGACTAGAGTGAAGGAAGCCATAGAACCTGGATGGCAGAAGGGTCAAATCACTGAAAGGAAATGTACCAAATGGGTGACTCAGGGGTTGGAAAAGGTTAAAGGGATCCTGTCATTGGAAAATTTTTCTTTTTCAAAACACATCAGTTAATAGTGCTGTTCCAGAAGAATTCTGCACTGAAATCCATTTCTCAAAAGAGCAAACAGATTTTTTTATATTTCATTTTGAAATCTGACATGGGGCTAGACATATTATCAATTTCCCAGCTGCCCCTGGTCATCTGACTTGTGCTCTGATAAACTTCAATCACTCTTTACTGCTGTACTGCAAGTTGGAGTGATATCACCCCCTCCCCCCAGCAGCCTAACAACAGAACAATGGGAAGGTAACCAGATAATAGCTCCCTAACACAAGATATCAGCTGCCTGGTAGATCTAAGAACAGCACTCAATAGTAAAACCCATGCCCCACTGCGTACTATTCAGTTACATTGAGAAGGGAAAACAACAGCCTGCCAGAAAGCAGTTCCCTCCTAAAGTGCTGGCACAAGTCACATGAACGGGGCAGCTGGGAAATTGACAAAATGTCTAGCCCCATGTCAGATTTCAAAATGAAATATGAAAAAATCTGGTTGCTCTTTTGAGAAATGGATTTTATGTATTAACTGCTGCATTTTGAAAAAAATTTTTTCTCCCATGACAGTATTCCTTTAATTCTAGTTGACAGGAAGATTACCTGGAAAGATGAGCTTTAGAAGATGGAAAAGCTATCTCCCTCCTAGGCATTTGTAGCTGAATGTATAGTATGCCTGGAATGGTGTGAAGCATGTGGGTAAACTGGTAGAGATATTGGTCCCGGATATTTACATAAGGTCAAATAAAAAGGGGTAACTTGGTCCAAGTTCATGATGCAGCCTCTTGGTCAAAGTTTTGAGAAACAAGCAGATGAATGGTATTTGTTTTTCAGGATGTACTGTGTGGAATGGTCAGCTCAAGAAATGGAGTTCTTTGGTGGCAGTTGCTAGAGCAGCATCAAGCAATTGAATTTGCAGCTGATGGTTGATTTGAATGCTTATAGGTTTAGCAGATATTAGATTACGGTATAAGAATCATGGTTATTAGTGCTGTGAATTATATAATCAATGGCACTTAAAGGACTGATATCCAAAAAAAAATATGTGTTGTGAGAAAAAGGGAGGTAGAATGGTTAGAAATGGGAAGGTTCTTCAGGTTGTGGGGATGGTATATGCTGGAGACAGAGGGTTATCTGCAGGGGTGTTTCAAGGGCTGCTGCCACTGGGAAGAGCCCAACCCTGCCTCTTGGCAAGAGCATCCCTGGTTCTCTGTTCTTTAATGGCCATCATGAATACATTAAGTAAAGTTTCCCCAAACAGGGAAAACAGGAAAAACTTGCATTGGAATTGAGACCATTTGCTACAAGATCATGCTACCTTTCCTGACCACACAAGTTTTCTGCAAGTGCATTTCCATTTCCATTTTTTTTTAAACTGTCACCACTACCTTTTCCCCTAATACATTGCTCAGGGCTCTTTTTAAAGGACCATACACCTTTATACAAAACTAAGTAAGACATTTATGTTGAAGGCCTCTGTTGCCAGACTGCTTTCAATGGCCAAGAGATCAAAACCCTTGTTTCATGTTGAAGTGTTCCTGGCAAAGTAATTCCCAGTCATTATAATAAACAATATAATAGAATAGAATAGAATTCACCTCCCTTAATTAGACTCCTCCCAAAACAAAGTTGATCTTGGAATAAGCTGCCAGACTAAATTATATTTTCTGAATGGACCTTTTTTACATATGTGAATTAAAAAAACATAAGTATGGTGTATGCAATGGGGGATCTAATTGAATCTTAGGCTAGTAAAGTACAAACTGGAATATATGCCATTTATTCAGCGTTCATTTTTAATTTCCAAATATTATGTTTTACAAATCTTGAGTTTAGGACCCGAGTAGTTAAAAAGAAAAAAACCTACTGATGTAAAATCTATACCTTTTTTGATAAAGATTTAGTCATTGTGACATTTGAGGCTTTTTAAAAATATCAGTCCAACTGCTTATGTACACCTGCCAATAAAAATTAACTTTTAAGGCTTGTGGCACATGAGCAGATTTGGGGGGGGAGGGGTTTAGTCGCCTGGCAACTAAGTACATCTTCTTCTGGGGGACAACTGCCTTCCCATGTCTTCCTGTCTGCTACAATGAAAAGTCGCCTGCACTAAAGCACACAGGGCGCTTTGTTTTCCAAAGTCGCCCCAAGTTGCCTCGCGAGGCGCTTTAGCTCAGGTGACTTTTAATTGTAGCGGACGGGAAGACACAGGAAGGCAGTTCATGGAGATTGCAGCTCAGAAGAAGATGTGATTAGTCACCAGGCGACTAAATCTCCCCGAATCTGCCCATGTGCCACAAGCAGGCCTGGATTTGTGGAAAGGCCACCTAGGCCCCGACCTAGGGCGGCAAGATTTTAGGGGGGTGGCATGCTGCCCAACCACACCCACATTGGTTCAGATACACAGGAGATACAATTGTTTTTTAAATTTCCCGTGCACCAATCCCCACAAAAAAGTGGAGAGGACAGGGGCGACAAATGGCAGTGGGCCCTGGCCACAAGCCTTAATTCCCTATACCGCTGAGCAACACAGGTCCTACTTCCCGCTACCCATTGATCTCCTCCTTTGTATCTGTCTCAAGATTTAGGCTTGTGACACACGGGCAGATTCGGGGGGGGGGGTTTAGTAGAAGTTTCTTTGTGAGGCAACTTCGGGCAAAGTGTTGCGTGTGCTTAGCACCGGTGACTTTTCATTATGTCGGAAAGGAAGACACACAAAGGCAGTTCAGGGAGACTGGTTCCCAGAAGAACAGGCCATTAAATCTCCATGAATCTGCCTGTGTGTCACCGTGTGTATTTTTCTGCAGACCCTTATCTGTTCAGATAGATGATAAATCCTTTTTTTCAGATCAAAGGGGCACTATACACTCATGTAACATCTTTTCAATATTAAGATTAAATAAAACTTACATTGGAAATGTTTTCTCAATATATACAGTATGTTGCTTCCTGGGATACCAGGAAACCTCCCGGTGGGCCCAGGTGTCTATTCTAATTCTAACAATTTGGCCTATTTCATGTTCATTCCCTATTTCTTTATGTGGGAAAAGAGGCTTAATAATGAAGAATAGAGTATAGTAAGTAGATCTAAAAGAATAGTTGAATAAAGAGGTTAAGTGAGGAGAGAAGGAATAATAGTTTGGAAAGTTGGGCCCCTGGTCTAAGGTTTTCTGGTGGGCCCCTGTCATCCCAGTCCGACACTGTTTTGCTTTCATTGGTTCAGGAAATGACAAAAATCAGAAACAATATGCAATATATTGTAGTTAGGGTTGGCACCTTTTTAAAATTTTTATACCGGCCGACGGGGGGCGGGGCCAAAAGGGGGTGTGACGTAAAAAGGGTGTGACGTCAAAGGGGGCGGAGCCACACGAAGGATCGGCTGAAGACGCGAGAACGGTACGTTTTTATTAGATTTAGGCAAGGCAAGGGCCATTTTTAAGGGGTATTTCAAATTTACCGGCAGCTACATTGCCGGTAAATTTGTAATACCGGCCCCGGCCTTGGCTGGTGTTTTACCGGCTATGCCAGTAAAATACCGGCTGGATGGCAACCCTAATTGTAGTATATGTTCAGCATAAGTCTTATTCATGGAACCCCTGTTGAACAACTGCCCCTATATATAGATATATATATATATTTATACATATATATATACTGCCCATATATATATATATATATATATATATATATATATATATATATATATATATATATATATATATATATATATATATATATATATATATATATATTCAATCTACTCCAATCAGCCTACGGTGAAGGCGACGAATGTCATACAAGTGACCATTCACTATTGATATATATATATATATATATATTTTTTTTATTATATCTGGGACAACATGACCAAGGAAGCTTTCAACCAAGACCTATCATCCTCAATCCAACTGAATTACAGGATTTACCTAGTTGTAGTATTCTACTGTCAATATATGGTTTATGGGCTGCTTTCCCATGGTTTTGTTTTAGTTATTCTTGTTGATTTTTCTATTAGGAAATAACAGAATTACTGTACCTTTGTTGCTTTTTGTATAGTTCTTCTAACCACCACCTTGATATGAGGAGCATTATTAGTAGGAGGATGCGTGTACAGTTCCGCCCTTGTAATTCCTTTCCATGTACCTTCTTCAGGCCAACCCAGTTCCAACATGGGGGTTGGCACATCGGTTCTTGCAGGCCAATAACTAACACTCACATCTTCATCAAGCTCAGCATCATCTTCGAGTTCTAGTGTACCCAGCTGAGAATCAGTCACCGAATTCACAATGGAAGCAATTTCTTCCTTTGACAAAAATTGGCGGATTCTTTCCTTTTTAATAAAGTTTTCAAAAGCCTGAGATCCGGAAGAAATAAGAGTTTCCATGGCTGTCCTCTGATTTTCCGAGTAATAAAAATCGGGGCTCGTCTCAGTTATATCCACAAATTGCTGATCATCTTCCAAGCATTTCAGTTGAGAGTTTGCCATCTTTTAAGTCTTTTCAAACCTTTTGGTTCAATATTTAGAAAAATACTTCTCAAAATGGTCTAGGCAAATGTTATATTTTCCTCAACGTTGTGTAGCTGAAGGACATCATTTTTCTCCACTCGATATATTGTAGGACACCGGCTGCAACATATAATATGCATGTGACAAAGACATAAACATAAGCGAGTGATAGTGTGAAATGTCTCTTTTAGAGGAGTTCATAAACTTATCCATTAGTACGGCATGGACTTTTTATGTGGATTTTGAGATATTTAGCTTTTTATCCAGCCGCTCTCCTGTTTCAGCAAGAACAGACTATAATAGGAAGATAGTCCAAGCTGATTGGCTATTCTGACGACCTGTCTATCTACCTAGACATGTTGACTAACCAGAGAAACCAGCAAAATATAACCTTAAGGGATCATTTGCTCAACTGATTTACTGGAATATGTTTTGACTGCCAGGAAGCAGAACAATATATACTGTACATTTAACATGTATTTCCTGATATCTTATTACATGTTTATACTAAACATATATATTTCAGAATGAGCAGACAGTTAATGGGGAAACAATTTAGCTGCAGGTATGGGATCTGTTATCCTGAAACCCATTATCCAGAAAGCTTCCATTTACAGAAAGACAATCTTCTATAGACTACGTTTTATCCAAATAATTCAAATTTTTAGAAATTATTTTTTTTTCTCTGTTAAATAAAACAATACCTTGTACTTGATCCCAACTAAGGGGGTCATTTACTAAAACTCAAATTTATCTCATATTTTTATCAAACCAAGCTCGACCAAACTCCCATGCGCGATTTAATCTTATTTATTATTTAAATAACTTGAAAAAGACTCAATAAAATTGGGCAAAAAGGCCAAATCCTACAAATTTTTTCGGATTCAACAGACGAATTGCTTGATTTTTTACGGATTATTGACGGAAAACCCTACATTTTTCAGATTATTGGATGAAACCCAGTGCAGATCACGATATCTTCTGCCACTGACTTCTACATGACCTCGACAGGTTTAAGATGGCAGATTTTTTTCGGATTCTGACTTTTAGCAGCTTTGGGGTTTATTAAATCTATAAAAAAAAAAAAAGATTTTTCACGAAAAATGTTTTTGCCCAAAAAAAACTAGAAAAAATTGAGGTTTGGTAAATAACCTCCTAAGATAATTAATCCTTATTGGAAGCAAAGCCAGACTATTGGTTTTATTTAATGTTTACGTGATTTTCTAGTAGACTTAAGGATAAGGGCACACGGCAAGATTCGGGGAAATTTAGCTCCTTGGCGACTAATTGCCTCTTCGTCTGGGCGACAATTTCCCCAAACTGCCTTCCCGTGCCATACCACTGGCTTGAATGTAAAATCTCTAGAGGTATGGCACTTTTGGCGCTTCGTTTTCCTGAAGTCGTCCGAAATTTCCTCGAGAGGCAACTTCGGGCGACTTCGGAAACCAAAACGCTGCGAGTGCCATACCGCTAGCGATTTTACATTCTTGCCTAAGGTATGAAGATGCAAATTATAGGAAAACCCCAGGTCTCGGGCATTCTGGATAACAGGTCCCATACCTGTATTGTATATACAATAGATATGTAGTGTTTTGAAGTGTACTCCCATACTCCTCATCAGTCGGTGGGATGACAGAACGTAGGAATAACATAAGAGGCAATTGTGTTTTTTTTTCTCGTAGACTTAAGGTATGAAGATCCACATTAAGGAAAGATCTGTTATCTGTAAAACCCCAGGTCCTATACTTATTTATTATTTTGTTTATGGAATATACTCTTATTTTTAACTGCTGAGAAGAAAGGGGCAGGGCATTTTTTTTACTTTTTACCTACATATATTTAAACTGCCCAAGCCTCAAAACTCATCCAGCAGGCTCTCAACTTCCAAGGCATACCATATGAATTGCAGCTAGGGTCAGCAGATATTTTAGTGACTGGCCTTTGTCCTCGCATGTGGTCAGTCCAGCTTAAAAATATTGAATTTTTTTTACAGACATAGGTATGCTATATGTGTGTGTGTCCCAACTGAGAACGTCTAGAGGTTCAGAAGAACAATACTCTAAGGCTAATAATGTCCCAGGTGACTTTCCTTAGAAAGCCACATACGTGAAATACCACCCTAAGGGGAAATGAACGGAAGAATACATGAAATTTTCAAAAGGAGTGGATTATAGCTCACCCTGAATGTAGGAACATGTGTCCGCCTTTCAACCGGTGGAACAAAAAGTAACCATGCTATGGGATCCGTTATCAGGAAACCCGTTATCCAGAAAGTTCCAAATTACAGAATGGCCATCTCCCATAGGGGTAAATTTATCAAAGAGTGAAGTTCAGTCACTAGAGTGAAATTCCGCCACTCTCCGTTCATTTCTATAGGATTTTGAAAGGCGTATTTATCAATGGGTGAAGTGCAAGGGCTCCCTTTGATAAATACGCCTTTACAAATCTCATAGAAATGAACGGAGAGTGGCGGAATTTACTTCACTCTTAACTTCACTCTTTGATAAATATACCCCATAGACTCCATTTTAATGCGAATAATCCAAAAAATGGTTTCCTTTTTCTCTGTGATAACAAAACAGTACTTTGTGCTTGATCCAAACTAGGATATAATTCATCCTTATTGGAAGCAGAATCAGCCCATTGGGTTTATTTCATGCTTACGTGATTTTCTATAAGATTTAAGGTATGAAGATCCAAATTACAGAAAGATTCCTTATCCGGAAAGCCCCAGGCCCCGAGTATTCTGGATAATAGGTCCGATACCTGCACCAGCAAAAGTAGTTTCGGTATTAATGTTACAGCAATCAAACAAAATACAGGTCCCGTAGTTATTAACAAAGTGCCACCCTTTTCCAGTAGGCATTTAATATATTTGTAGGCCAGTTCTGGTACCAGTACAGGTATGAAGCCTGGTATTTCTGCAATTTGGATAAACATACCATACGTCTAGTAATAAATCATTGAAACATTAAATAAACCTAACAGGATTGCTTTGCCTCCAATAAGGATTAATTATATCTTAGTTGGGATCAAGTACAAGGTACAGTTTTATTAATACAAAGAAAAGGAAATCTTTAAAAAAAAAATTAGAATTAAAATGGAATCTATGAGAGCTGGCCTTCCTGTAATTCAGAGCAAGCTGGATAATGGGTTTCTGGATAACAGATCCCACACCTTTACCAGGAAAGCTGTTCTGCAACAAAAAACTCAGATGAGATGTTGCTGAGTCTATGCCCAGCGCTTTAATATCCATAATATGACAGTTGCACTTCAATGATAGATCAGAGACATAGCAAGTAGCATAGCCCGTGTTTAATTGTATGTAAGCTGCCACAGACAATTCAGTCTCTCCGCTGGTGAAATTTGATTTTAATCCTGGATTATGGGATCTTTCCATAATTTGGATATTCATACCTTAAAGGGATACTGTCATGGGAAAACTGCACTGAAATCCATTTCTCAAAAGAGCAAACAGATTTTCTTATATTCGGTTTTGAAATCTGACATGGGGCTAGCCATTTTGTCAATTTCCCAGCTGCCCCTGGTCATATGACTTGTGCCAGCACTTTAGGAGGGAACTGCTTTCTGGCAGGCTGTTGTTTTTCCTTCTCAATGTAACTGAATAGAATGCAGTGGGACATGGGTTTTTACTAATGAGTGCTGTTCATCGCCAAACGAGCGGATCTCTCAGTGTATGGCCACCTTTAGGCTGCTGGGTGGGGGAAAGGGAGGGGTGCTATCACTCCAACTTGCAGTACAGCAGTAAAGAGTGATTGAAATTTATCAGAGCACAAGTCACATGACTTGGGGCAGCTGGGAAATTGACAATTGCTCTAGCCCCATGTCAGTCACTTCGCCCTTTAGTGAATCTGCCCCATTGAGTCTATGGGAGATGGCCTTTCGATAATTCAGAGCTTTCTGGATAAAAGGTTTCTGGATAATGGATCCTATACCTGTACTTTGCTTGCTTTTCCTAACCATAGAAGCTAACAATATGGGAACCCTACAACTCACACACTAGGGTGGGTCAGGATAGTACATGTCCCCAGAGAGAGTACTAAATTCACACTGGCGGTAGGTGTGTGTACTGTATATACAGATAAATAGTAGACTCCATGTAAACAGTTTTTTTTTTCAGAATCTTCCATGGAAATGAAAGCGGTTGTGTTGTGTTGTGCCCTGGTGCATCGTGGGAGCTGTGGCATGTCAAACCATGTTTGCTCAGTCCTTGTGTGTCTATATATAAATATAAAGCTACACACAAACACACACATCTCATATTCCCAGGAAAGACTAACTGCCGACCATAATATTGACCCTTAGAAACTAGTGATGGGCGAATTTCTCCCATTTCCGTTCACCGCGAATTTCGTGAAACACAGATTTTGACGCTGGCGACCAGTTTATTGAAGCTGGCGTCCAATAGACTTTTGATGCTGCCCATTTTTTGGACGATAGTTTCGCAAATGTATTCGTTAGCTGCAAAACTTGGAAATTCGCTGCAAATTCATCCCTGGTGAATAAAATCACCCATCCCTATTAGAAACAATTGTGTTTTTTTGTTTTTTTTTAAATAACACAATGGCCTCAATGTTATTCATATGTTCTGTCATCCCACGACTGATGAGGGGTATGGGAATGCACTTGATAACATTACATACCTATTGTTTATACAATATAGGTGTGGGACCTGTTATCCAGAATGTTCGGGACCTGGGGTTTTCTGTAATGTGGATGCCTTAATTCTACTAGAAAATCATGTAAAATTAAATAAAGCCAATAGGCTGGTTTTGCTTCCAATAAGGATTAATTACATCTTGGTTGGGATCAAGTACAAGCTACTGTTTTATTATTACAGAGAAAAAGGAAATCATTTTTAAAAACGTGGATTATTTCGATACAATGGAGTCTATGGAGCTTTGTGGATAAAATCTGTCTGGATAACGGATCCCATACCTGTATTAAAAGATTTACTGTAGCTGTTTTAATCATGAAAGGATGAGAAAAATTTTTATTTATAGATTGATACTGATTGGTTTGGTTTGCAGTCCAGCACACTAAGGCGCTGCATGTGTAACAGATTTATAACTACATAAAGAAGGAAGGAAAGTTCTTGGGAATTAATGGTGTGTAATAAGTGACTATATATATATATATTTATATATATATAGAAATCCAATGGAGAATGAAATCACTCACAGCAGCTATTCAGTTGAACTTTTTATTAGTGAGGGGCGAATTTATTTGCCAGGTGCGAATTCCCGCAGTTCTCCGCCGGCGAAGCAAGAACGCCGGCAGATACATACATAGAGAGAGAGAGAGAGAGAGAGGCAAAAGGTGCACACCATAGACAGTTGTTTCACCTGGGTGTCTGAGCTAAGAAACAACACAAGCACTGCAGAATATATATTATATATATATATATATATATATATAGAATAATACTGAGAGGTTCAGTCCAGCACACTAAGGCCCTGCATATATGCATATATAAAATAGATTTATAGCTAGATAAAGAAGGAAGGAAAGCTCTTGCAAATGAATGGCGTGTAATAAGTGACTAGTAGATAAGGCACAGTACCTGGTGAAGTTTTCCCTGGGTTAAAGCACAAGCAGACCCAATCCTCACCAGGGTCCCCACCATTCAGGGTCTCGTCTCAGCAGCAGCCATCGACCTGAGTGTGTTTGTTGTTTTTTACCTGTTGCTTTGTTTATCTGCAATGAAAGCTGAATGTCTTCCCTTCTCCAGCGTCAGATCCCCAGCTCTGCCTTTACTTGTTGCTCATTGGAGGTGCAGGACATGGTCCCATCCACAGTAGGGAAAGTTAGCAGAGCAGTTGTGCGTTTGTGGCTTGTCTGTGAGTTCTTCCTTTACACCTGCTCTCTCCTCCTCCTCCTCCTCCTCGTCTTTTGTTCTCCTTGTCACCAGTAACACAAGACACACCAGCAGGTCAGGCAGCTCACTCTACCTCTGGCAACAAGGAAGCGCTCTCACCTTAAACAGATCACTTGACTGATTTGCAATCTAAAGGATTTTAAGCCACCAGGAACTTAAAAGGGGGTTGGCTTTTTCCAAGGAAAACAGCCTGCAGAAATCTTGCGGCTTACCGGAGAAGACAAAAAAAAAAAAAGCATCTGATAACTTTAGAATTATTTTAACGTAAAACCATGAACTCTATGGAGGACAATGGCCCTTTGTTTAGAGATGTTATAAGGCAGCTTATAAGGCGTTTCTTTAATAGTCACAATAAATAAATAAAGAGTCTTTCCCATTTTTGGGTTTTGAAGCTGGTGACCCCTGTTAAAAAACGCACACACACAAAGAGACTTTCTTCTGTTTCATAGCTTGGATTAGCTCAAAGGTGCAACATATTCTCTTTATAGAAATGCCTTCAATGAAAGAGTTAACTTTTAGTATGATGTATGGCGTTATATTCTGGGACACTTTGCAACTGGTTTTCATTTTTTATTATTTGTGGTTTTTTAGTTAATTTAGCTCTTTATTCAGCAGCTCTCCAGTTTGCCATTTCAGCTACCTGGTTGGTAGGGTCCAAATTACCCTTGCAAAAATTCATTGATTTGAATAAGAGACTGGAATATGAATCGGAAAAGTCTGATTAGAAAGATGAGTAATAAAAAATAGCAATAACAATACATTTGTAGCCTTCCAGAGTATTTGTTTTTTAGATGGGGTCAGTGATCCCCATTTTAAAGCTGGAACAAGTCAGAAGAAAAAGGCAAATAACTAATAAACTATAAAAAATAAATAATCAAGACCAATTGAAAAGTTGCCTAGAATGGGCCATTCCTAAAGGTGAACCACCCTTTTAAGAAAATCAACGTGTTGGGGGGATGTAGATGGAACAATATAACCCCCAAAGGTAATATTTATTTATTGTAAGCTATGAGCCCCAAGTAGGGTTGCCATCTTTTCTTTTTTCAGGGCCCCCTTGGCCCCGCCCACCCTAGCACCCAAGCCCTGCCCCTACCCCACCCACTCCACATCAAAGTTAAAAAACCACACAGACATCAGCGCTAAAAACATAACCCCCCCCAAGGCTCCCTTCTAAGTTAAGAAAAAAATTGGCGCCAGGGCCCCCCATAATAAAAGCATTGGTGCCAGGGCCCCCCATAAAAGGTTTTTTTGAAAAATTGGTGGTCAGGGCCCCCCGACAAGTTAAAAGAAATGGTGACCAGGGCCCCCTTATAAGTTAAAAACCAGGGTACCCATACAAGTTAAAATAAATTGGGGCTGCAGAAATATTTTTTTAAAAAACTGTCACCACGGCCCCCCTTACAAGTTAAAAAAAAAAATTGGGGCCCCATAAAATATATATATATTTTTTTAATTGGTGTCAGGGGCCTATAGAGTATTAAAATAAAAAAATGGTGGCCAGGGGATTAAAAAAAAAAAAAAACCCACATTGGTGTCAGTAGAATTGAACTCGTGGCTTCAGGACTTCAATTATAGGTGTTTTCATGACCAGCTATTTTCGCCGCTTCAAGACTTCAGTGTCGGCTCCTTTCGCGACTTCGGGTATTTTCGCCACTTCAGGAATTCAGTGTCATCTGCTTTCGGGTTTTCGGGTCTTTCCGCCTCTTCAGGACTTCGGATAATGTATGTTCGGCACTTCCGCATTCTGCCGCAGGACTTCGAAGCTTGCTATTCAGCGCTCGTAAGTGGGGCCTGGCTCTTTGAAGATTGCAGCGCTGCCGAGCCCCCCTTCAGCCCCAGGCCCGGGACACTTGTCCCCCCTGATGGCGGGCCTGAGACATAGTAAGGCCTACTTGTATTTGCAGCTATCAGAATTATTGGGGTCCAGTAAAGTTATTTATATGGGCTGCCCCCTATGAAAACAAGAGCATAATACAACATTTCTGGGCATATCCTGTGTATGTGTTGAACAATGAAGGTCGGAAGGTTTTGCTGGGACAAAAGGTTGAACTTGATGGATGTGGAGGTGGGGTGCTACTATGGTACAAACCAATCAGTTTACTGAAAAGCAGGTGGGGGTAACTATAGAATAAACAGTCACCAAAACTGCTGAACTAAAAAGGGCCCGGCTGATAAGCAGCTGCATAAAAGTTTATTGAAAATGTTTATGGACCCACTGATCTTGCTGTAAAATTGGCTTGTACTGGTAATATCAGGCTATAAAATTCTTTTTTTTTTGATAGCAATATGAGTTCAGTTAATCATTTCTCCAGAGATTTCTGGTAATTGAATGTACCTTTTAGCCTTTTTCGAGTTATGCGTAACCATGTGAATATTACTAAGCTATTGCTCAAGTTCATTCTGATTGTACCATATGGGTTTGCTTTCAACTCAATGTCCTTCTTGAAGAAAATAGAAAAATAAATACTCCTATCTGATAAGTAGGGCTTACTTCACCTTTAATAGTATTTGTGTAAGGCTGGTATTGTAGGAGCTACAGTGGTATCATAATGCCTTAGCTATTGTCATTACGTAGGGATGTAAAATGAAAAAAAAAAAATATATTATTATAAAAACAGGAGCACGACATAGATAGAATAGAATACTGTACTTATAATGTTTAAAAATGACAACCTTTGTTCCCTATCCATTAGCCGGCTGATAATGCCCACAGGCAGTGCTCGGGAGATAAGAGAATTCTGTGTGTGGGGAGGCTGCTTAATCACTTCCATAACTATTTTTACTTACCTGACAAGTTCAACTCCTTTATTTTTTTTCTCCTGATAACTGAGTATTGGTATTTTTAATTTAAAGGGATCCTGTCATGGGAAAAAAATTTTTTTTTCAAAATGTATCAGTTAATAGTGCTGTTCCAGAAGAATTCTGCATTGAAATCCATTTCTCAAAAGAGCAAAGAGATTTTTTTATATTTCATTTTGAAATCTGACATGGGGTTAGACATATTGTCAATTTCCCAGCTGCCCCAAGTCATGTGACTTGTGCTCTGATAAACTTCAATCAGTCTTTACTGCTGTACTGCAAGTTTGAGTGAAATCACCCCCTCCCAGCAGCCTAACAACAGAACAATGAGAAGGTAACCAGATAACAGCTCCCTAACACAAGATAACAGCTGCCTGGTAGATCTAAGAACAACACTCAATAGTAAAACCCATGTCCCACTGCGTACTATTCAGTTACATTGAGAAGGAAAAACAACAGTCTGCCAGAAAGCAGTTCCCTCCTAAAGTGCTGGCACAATTCACATGACTGGGGCAGCTGGGAAATTGACAAAATGGCTAGCCCCATGTCAGATTTCAAAACTGAATATAAAAAAATCTGTTTGCTCTTTTGAGAAATTGATTTCAGTGCAGAAGTCTATTGGAGCAGCACTATTAACTGATGCATTTAAAAAAAAAACATGTTTTCCCATGACAGTTTCCCTTTAAAGGGGGGGGTTCACCTTCAAGTTAACTTTTAGTATATATTGTAGAAGGGCCAATTCTAAGAAACTTTTCAGTTGGTCTTCATTATTTATTTTTCATAGTTTTTTTAAAGATTTGCAATTTTCTTCTGTTTCTTCGCAGCTTTCAAATGGGGGTCACTGACAACATAAAAAAAATGCTTTGTAAGGCTACAAATGTATTGTTATTGCCACTTTTTATTACTTATCATTCTATTCAGGAATCAGTCCCTCTCCTATTCATATTCCAGGACCTTATTCAAATCAATGCAGGGTTGCTAGGGTAATTTGTACCCTAGAAACCAAATTGCCGACACTGCAAACTGGAGAGCTGCTGAATAAAAAGCTTAATAACTATAAAACCACAAATAATAAAAAATGAAAACCAATTGCAAATTGTCTCAGAATATCACTCTCTACATTATACTAAATGTTAACTCAAAGGTGAACAACCCCTTTAAGCAGAAATGCAGAAAATACAAGGAGTGGGTTTATCTGGACAATACTTTGTCTGCAAAGGAAAGGCCTATTTACTTGCCAAAAGTTAGCCAAACCATCAGAACTGCCCAATATGGCCGACCTCATGTCGGGGAAAGATGTGCTCGTCTGGTGACCAAGTTTAGGTGCATGGGCAGCTTTATTCCTACAATGCTATTTCATTATGTTTTGCTTGTCTGTGTTTAGAAGTAAACACACTGATATAATCCAACAACAATCTTAGATGGGCCAGGACTCAGATCCTATGAAAACAATTACTACAATATTGGTTATTCTTCCACACTACCTGCCTACCTATTGCTGCTATTCAGGGGAACCAGGGTAGTTTCCTCTCTTTGCACACACTTGAAGAACAATCCCACCCAAAGTAGTCAGACAGGAGAACTAGGCAGATAAGGAAAGACACCAGCTCTCTTGGGTTCATGAATAGATGAACCTGTACTTTGATGTCCATTCATATCCATATCCCCACTGAAAAACATTGGTACTGCTACTGTACTACTACTGCTGTACTGCTACTGTATTATTACTATACTGCTACTGTATTACTACTGCTGTACTGCTACTGTACTTTTACTATACTGCTACTGTATTACTACTGCTGTACTGCCACTGTACTATTACTATACTGCTACTGTACTACTACTGCTGTACTGCTGCTGTACTATTACTATACTGCTACTGTATTACTACTGCTGTACTGCTACTGTACTATTACTATACTGCTACTGTATTACTACTGCTGTACTGCTACTGTACTATTACTATACTGCTACTGTATTACTACGGCTGTACTGCTACTGTACAGTACTGCGTTTTCGTTATTCCTGTATTTTTTGTAATTGTTTGGCTAATCGTGCAGTTGTTGGTTTATATGTTGAGTAGGGTTGCCACCTTTTCTTAAAAAAAAATACCGGGCCTTCCACTAGATTTGGCTTTTTTCCTATTAACAACATTGGGCTCAGCCATCAAAAATACCGGTCAAGCCGGTAAAAAACCGGCCTGGTGGCAACCCTAATGTTGAGTGAATTGTTTCCATGTTTTTTAATCATAGCCACTAATGATTTAGACTGGCCATTGGCAATATCCCTTTACCACCGGAACCAAAATGTGTAATAACCGGAGAAGTATTTGTCCAGGCAGAGGTGTTTTTTATGACTCAAACCATTCTGATACGTTTCACTTGCATGTGCCAGTATTTTATGGATCTGAGGTTGGCACTCCTCTGGAAATACGGGAAAGTGAGACATCGAAATGCACTTCTCATAAGTCCACGGGCAACGTGCCACTTAGTAAGTCTGGTGTAAGTTCCCAGGAACTGGCCATCAAGGCAACTAATGACTCAAAGGAATGTGTGTCACTTTCATTCAAAGGCAAGTATTCAACACAATAATGAAGGGCTGTGCCAGTTCCCAACTTCACAGTGCAATGGGTCAGAACCAGCGGTGGTGTTTGTACATGGCTACGGATAATATTTGTCTTCTTGTGTTGTGAAAAGCTAACTCCTCCGATAAACAGATTCCTCCCATGATTTTCAGGGGTTGAATACAATCCTATCTGTGGCTCATCTAGATAGGAAGAAATGCCTTATCCATTCCAGGCTCTCGCCGGCGTATATTGACACTGGAACTGCCCAAGGCAAATTCTCAGTATATGATGGGCTTTACTCAGTAGCTGAATAGCAGGACTTCCAGGTTCTTCATTAAAAATGAAACTGAACTTGAAATGCTTGTATTTCAATAGAACAGCTGCAGTGTTGTGTTTGCATTATTGAGCAAACATTTGCTGTGCTAAAATCTCTTGCTACAGTTGTAGGGTGCTTCTGCATTTTGAACTCGCTGCAAAGGGAGAGTGCTGCAACCAGCGGGTAAAGACATTCACAATTGGGCAGTGTCGGACTGGGGTGCCAGGGGCCCACCAGAAAACCTTAGACCGTGACCCACTGGAAAACCATAGACTGTGGGCCCACTTTCCAAACTATTATTCCTCCTCTCCTCTCTCAACTTCTTTATTCTCCTAGGGGTAAACTTATCAAAGAGTCAAGTTCCGCCACTAGAGGGAAATTCCGCATCTCTCCATTCATTTCTATGGGATTTTGAAAGGCGTATTTATCAAAGTGTGAAATTTCACTTTCACCCATTGATAAATACGCCTTTCAAAATCCCATAGAAATGAACTGAGAGCTGCGGAATTTCCCTCTTTGATGAATTTACCCCCTAGTCTTTTATAACTACTTACTATACTCTAACTTCTTCCATTAGGCAAAGAAATAAAATCCCATTTTTTCTTTCTTTAATGAAAAAGAAATCTATCTCCAAT
>CM044443.1:122343023-122360167 GCA_024363595.1 Xenopus borealis | reverse complement strand
TTGCTACTGTGCCTTCACTTATTGGAATTCTTAATTCAAAGTAAAGAGTAAACTTTGGGTTTATGTTTGGGCAGTTGCAAGAGACACCAGAAAGCCTATGCCAGTGGCCATCAAACTCCCTTTGAGGCTCCTCTCTGCCCCTATTGCTCACCCAATGCTGCCCCTCCCACCAGCTTCTTCCCCCTCCCCCCGCGCAGTTTTACAGGATTCTGTCACGGGAAAACATGTTTTTTTCAAACCACATGAGTTAATAGTGCTGCTTCAGCAGACTTCTGCACTGAAATTGTTTTTCTTTATATTTAATTTTAAAATCTGACACGGGGTTAGACATTTTGTCAGTTTCCCAGGTGCCCCCAGTCAGATGACTTGTGCTGTGATAAACTTCACTCACTCTTTACTGCTGTACTGCATGTTGGAATGATATCACCCCCTCCCTCCCAGCAGCCCATCAGCAGAACAATGGAAAGGTTACCAACAAACATAGGAAAATTGGCAATATACAATTCAGCCACTCTTTGGAAAAGTTGCAAGTTCTCAAGCATTCCCAGTAGCTCCTGGCATGTTTCCCCAATTATGTCCATAATTTGAGAAACATGACCAAATAACAGCTCACTAACGCTGTGACTCCTGCAGTTACATAATAGAAACAATAAAAAAAAAATCATAAAGTGGTGGCTCTTTCTGAAAGCACATGACCAGACAAATGACCTGATATGAAAGATGAAAAATACATTTGTTGGTTCAGGAGTAATACGTTATATGGCAGAGGGAATTATTTGTTGTGCAAAGTGTGATTTACAGATAAAAACTACTCCATAAAAATCATGATGGAAA
This sequence comes from Xenopus borealis, assembly GCA_024363595.1. Taxonomy (NCBI): domain Eukaryota; kingdom Metazoa; phylum Chordata; class Amphibia; order Anura; family Pipidae; genus Xenopus; species Xenopus borealis. The sequence continues at coordinate 122,359,333 of CM044443.1, read as the reverse complement.
TCATGATCCCTTTAACTTATTTTGGTGTGATCAGAGGAGGGAGGGCAGTTGGGGAGCAACGCTGGAGGACAGGCAGGAGTCAGGTCTGGGTCGAGTGGTCCCTACAGGTTTATTCCCGGGGTCCCATCAGCCTAGTCCGACCCTGTGGCCTAAAAGTTTTGTTGTAGGCTGGCACAAACTCGACTTCACTCCAAAATTTGATGCAAAAGAATTAACAAGAAAGAAATATCTCAAAAGGTAGCCATACGTGTTTTGTGCCTTGTGGGCACTTCATCATAGGATGAAAGTGTTCTATACAAGAAGTGGTATTTAAAGAAATACAATCAGAAATGTGTTCAGGGCAGCCAATCAGAAGGGTTAATGCTAAGTAAACTGGGCTGTCCGACCCTGTGTTTTGGGCCAGAATACAATCTTTTTCGAGCTCAAACAGGAAATTGAGATGTCATATCAGCATATGTACAGGTTCAACCTGTAATGGTGCTCCTCTTTACTATTAAACTATCCAAGATATTGGATCCAAGTGACTCTAGCAAAACCCAAAGTCTGTTCTTACTGCCTATTATATAAAAAAATAAAAATGGGACAAATCTAAAGATTGGCAGTCAACTTCCCAATGGGTGAGCCCTTACAGGAGCAGGTCATTGTACTCAAAGATTCAGAGCTCAGTGCCATTAATACAGTCCTGCCTGTGGTTGGCAGAGGTGTAATTACGAGGGGCAGGTTGGAGGGTCATATTGGCCCCATCCCACCCTTATCTAGTGTATCATTGAGATATGCAAATTTGGGAGAGATGCTGAACAACAAGGCTTGTGGAGGTATGCCTCAAGGGCATACTTGGCGTCCTCCATACCACCCTGCATTTATCAGATGAACAAGATAGGGGGCACTGGTGGGCACACTATGCATAGTACAGTATTTCCAAAAATGCAGTTGAAGAGGGGGTTCAGGTGGAAGGACAATTAGGGCGACATTTGAGGGTAATTCATTATTTGTGGAAGCGTGGAATAGTGTCATATGTTCATACTGTGACCTTGTTATCAAATGTGGGGATCTGAACCCAAAAGTTTTAAAGGGGAACTTACCTCAGTCACAGTAAGAACTTTTAAGGAACTGCCCTTGTTAGAAAAGACTGCAGACTTATTTTATAATAGCTTTGGCTGTGCAGTATAGTTCCATCAGCCATTATTACTGGGCACACCTATAGTGCAGCCTAGCATAGGGGGTTAAATCCGGAAACAAGGGATAGACGGCAAAGCTTTATTTCATAGCACTACAGGCAGTTGCATGTTAACTGCATAAGATATTTGCTGATAGTCATGAGATAGAGTCTTATGTAAATAGTCTTCTTTGGATAATCAGACAAGCTCATCTATAACACCAGAAGGCAATGTTTTAACTATAATATCATTATTTACCTTTTAAGTGCCAGTTGTAGGCACTGTAACATGTATTAAAGACACACGTATACACTTATATATACTCAGGTTTATTGGTGGCTCTATTCAACTTCAGGCACAGCAAGGAACTATCTCTTAAAAGAAACAGAATGACATACAATTAATTATTCCCACTTCTTCCATTTTAGTTTGGTCCCTGTTCTAGCCTCGGCCATAGATGTTACAATTACAATCTTTCCTGGAAAAACTCTTTCCTTAAAGATCGTTCATTTCATTACACACGTGTAGAACTGAATCAGGTAAAAACAATAGAATTCTACCTCTATCTGACGATTCAGAACAGCGGCCGATGTTCAGGTGCCTTCAAAGGCACCTGATCAAAATTTTCCGGGCCAGCCGATCGATGAGCCGATCAATATCCAAGTCTTCTGCTGATATAGGTCGGCTCGTGTCCCAACATACATACACGGAATAATTTAGTACAATATTATTGGTGTCTATAGCCACCATTGAGAGAGAGTAATGAAAGAGAACAAAATTATGTGTGTGTGCAGATTTCCCCATAAGCCCCAGCAGGCCCGGAATGGCAATCTGTGGGTTAGGGCAAATGCCAGATGGGCTGCTATAAGGTCCCATAGAAAGTCAGTATTTAGTGGGCTGGTGGGGACTGTTTGGGCCTCTATGTGGGCTGATTGGGCCTCTGTGTACCTGAAATGCCAGGGCCTATTTTGATTCTCAGTCCAGTCCTGAGCCCCAGACTTGGATGGATTCTGTTTTCAAGCTAGCATTGATCACTAGCAGTTGCCTTGAGGCAGAACCACCTGCTTGGCTGTAAGAGTAGTTTTTTGTTTTTCTGTGCTATGGAGCAACCTGTATGCTCTCCCACTGGTAAATTACAAGTCTATAAAAACCCTGGGATCTATTTATTTTTAAGGATTGGCAACAGTTATCACCTCAGAAACAAAGGAGACAGAAGGTAATAACCCCCACTTGGATCAAGGCTAAAATTATATCTATAGTATATATAACACTTTATTCAATAGTAGGACTAATTAAAAACAAAAGAAAAACGAACTTGCAATTCCCGTGCCCTGGTAGTCAGATTCAGGACAATAAATTAATCAAAGTGCTAGTGCTGATGAATCTCAGTAAAAGTGCTAGTGCTTAAATAAGTTAGTACCTCAGTTATAATTCATTAATTAGTGAAATTAATCAGTATATCAACTGTGATGGTTCATGATTAAACTCATAATCAATTAGAGTTCATTTAGAATTCATTTAAAAATTAATTATGATTAAATTCATTAAAAGTATTTGTTCAATCAATATGTACCAGGAAATTAAATAGTGCTTTCTTAATAAATAGTAATAAATTAATTAAAAAGTGGTAGATAACTTTAGTGTACAATTCATGAATTAACAGTTTAGGAAATTGGAAAATAGAGTAGAGGTGGAGAAGCCCCTTTCGGGACCCCACACGGGGAGAAAGGCAGAACACTGGGGACAGTGTTCTGCCTTTCTCCCCGTGTGGGGTCCCGAAAGGGGCTTCTCCACCTCTACTCTATTTTCCAATTTCCTAAACTGTTAATTCATGAATTGTACACTAAAGTTATCTACCACTTTTTAATTAATTTATTACTATTTATTAAGAAAGCACTATTTAATTTCCTGGTACATATTGATTGAACAAATACTTTTAATGAATTTAATCATAATTAATTTTTAAATGAATTCTAAATGAACTCTAATTGATTATGAGTTTAATCATGAACCATCACAGTTGATATACTGATTAATTTCACTAATTAATGAATTATAACTGAGGTACTAACTTATTTAAGCACTAGCACTTTTACTGAGATTCATCAGCACTAGCACTTTGATTAATTTATTGTCCTGAATCTGACTACCAGGGCACGGGAATTGCAAGTTCGTTTTTCTTTTGTTTTTAATTAGTCCTACTATTGAATAAAGTGTTATATATACTATAGATATAATTTTAGCCTTGATCCAAGTGGGGGTTATTACCTTCTGTCTCCTTTGTTTCTGATTAAACGTATTAGTGATTTACCTCACACAAGGATTTTTAAACTAACTAAACCCTCTCTTTTATAATAAACAGTTATCACCTGTCATTCAACAGTGAAAACAGATTCAGGAGGGATTGTGGTCTCCCTTTGCCCCATGAATTAAATGCCTGGGCTGCATCTAAGAGACTTTCATGTGCAAAGCTACAAATAAATGGAGTGGACTAGTGTTCAGGTTTAGGTAGTGTTTTGATAAATAGTAAACCCACCAAAGACATGTCAATCAAAGTCAGATCAATAGGAAGTGTAAAGATGTTCTAGTTCTGCATACAGGAACCTATTCTTGGTCCTACCAATCATGTCACTTGCAAGCCAAAAAGACCCAACCTATAGCTAAAAATATTAATACTGTGGGTATTAAAGATACTACTAACCAGTGGCATAACTCCCGGGGGAGGAGGGGGTGCAATTTGCCAGGGCCCACACCCCGCAGGGCCCCCAGGCAGATCGTGTCTGCTGCAGCCGCAAAGAAATTGTGCACAGAGGAAGGTGGGCGGCTGCACAGTCAGTAACAGGGCCCGCCACCACCAAGTTCCATTACTGCTACCAATGTTTCCTTCTCGCTTGCTAACAGCAGACCCAATTTTGCACTCTGATCTTCATGTGCAATTAAGGCCAAAATGCAGCATCACTTTGCCAAAACTCTGTAGTCACTAGAAATACTTATGATATTCTAAATCCAGAAACCCTAAAGCAAAAGAAAAGAAAGAACAAAAAAAAAACAAGATTATGGGTGTTATATGCTCACAATAATAGCATTCCTCCCTGTGTATGTTCAGTATGAGAAACCAGTCCTGTGAAATGCCAAATACTTTTAGTACAGACAGTGAAAAAACAAGTCCTCCCAGTATACAACTGCTTCATAAAATTATTTCCTTCTTCAATGTGTTCCTCTACTCATAGCAGTATTGTTGCTGCACCCTTCTCTCTCTTTATTCACCCTAAAGCTGGCCATAGACGCAAAGATCCGATCGTACCAATCATCGTAGAATCGGACATCCCCATCTCCTGAACTGCCACTAACCTTCAGATCAAATAAAGTAGTAAAATCACAGATCAGCCGATTGCCCCTGACAGGGATCGTACTAAAGTTGTGTCCGACAAAACCCACTGAAAATCGTACGATCGGCAATACACGCAGAGATATTATTGGCGGCTGACAGAGATCTTCTAACCTGTCCGATCGACCAAACGACATGGCACGACAAATGTCGGGACTCTCCACACACAATCCGAAAATCGTACGATCCAGGATTTGTACGATCGGATCGTTGCATCTATGGCCGGCTTTATTCTGGATTTAGAAGTGACAGTAGCATATGGTTGCTCAGGGGTCCAACACAATTACTGACATGCCCCAGAAATTAAGTCTGTGAAGCTTGAGGAGGATGGGGGTAAAATAAAACCAGTTCAGCTCTCTAAATGGAAAGAAAGAAAGAAAATATAAATATAATAGATATATAGATGATAGATAGCTAATAGATAGATAGAGAGAGACAGACAGACAGACAGACAGATAGATAGATTGATAGATAGATAGAAGAAAGTAATCCAATTTTATTTTGAAATCTGATGTAGGGCTAGACATGTTCTTAGTTTCCCAGGTGCTCTTAGCCATGTGACTTGTGCCCTTATAAATGTAAGTCACTCTTTACTGCTGCACTGCAAGTTGATGTCACCCATCCCCCCCCAACAGCCCATCATCAAAACAATGGAAAGGTAACAAGATAACAGCTCCCTGAAACCTCCATTGCTAAAAACACTCCCATGCCCCACCTAGTGGTAGATATGTGAATAGCACTCAATAGGCTTCAAAGCTCCATGCTACCCTAAATCTTGGCCAGCCAAGAACCCATTTATTTATATCAATCTCAGTCCGGTGCCATGGCAGTGCCAAGCATTAGCCCATCTACGAAAGCTTCTAATAAGAGGCAAATTATACCAGTTTGCAAAATAAGCTTCTAGTACTGTGTTCTCCCATTGAACTCATAGAACTTCTTGATCTCAACCTTGCCTGCAACGGCAATAAAGGTGAGTAGTAGTAGCCTCAGGCGGCTGAGTAACTGTAATGACACCTTGGTTCCTCTTCTTTACAAATCCTGGTAAGGGATCACATTGTAATGAGAATAATTCTACAACTCTTCACACCCAGGGAGCTGGAGGCTATTTAAAGTCAGGAAAAGAGGTAAAATAATCCCTTTTATTAATTGCAATATCTAAATATAAAGTAAGAGATGAGCAATGAACTCTGCATGCTTTTGAAATAAGGTAATTGTAGCATTTCTTGCCTTCCTCGTTGTATCACGTCAGAACACGAGTGTTGCCAGAATAATGACAGATATTTCACTACATAAGGGATTTCTGAATTTGCACAGGCCTTTAGCTGTACTCAGCTAGGAGGTTACATCAGACACTCAGAGCTAAGCAGTCAGTCACAATTAGTGATGGGCGAATTTGTCCCATTTCACTTCGCCGTAAAACTTGCGAAAATTTTTCACCGGCGTCAATTTGCAGGCGTCAAAATAGACGCGGGCATCATAACTAATGAATTTTCGCGGCGGTTTTGCAAGTTTATTCAGCGGCGGTGAATCGCGGGAATTGACGCAAATTCGCGTCTGGACAATAAATTCGCCCATCACTAGCAGTGTCGGACTGGGACACCAGGGGCCCACCCAAAAACCTTAGACCAGGGGCCCACTCTCAGTACTAATATTCTTCATCCCCTCATATTCTTCTAGTTTGTTTTCCTTACATACTATAATCAATAATTCCATCTATTTAGCCTCTTTGTTCTCATAGAAATAGGGAATGGCCATGAAATAGGCCAAAAATTTAGCAGCATGAGGGCCCACTGACACCTTGGCCCACCGGGAGTTTTCCTGGTATTCTGGTGGGCCAGTCCGACACTGATCACTAGTCACAATATTACATGAAGTTCTGGGGAGCGAAGGGTTCGATCAGCCAAGGCCGAACTTAAAAAAAAAAAAAAATTGCATGAATGTATGATTTTGGTTTTTTTTTTAAGTATGGGAACCTGTTATCCAGAAAGCTCCAAATTATGAGAAGACAATCTTATAGGCTCCATTATAATCAAATAACTCAAGTTTTGAAAAACAATTCCTTTCTTCTCTGTTGATCCCAACTAAGATTTAATTAATCCTTATTGGAGGTAAAACCAGCCTATTGGCTTTATTTCATGTTCTAGTAGACTTAATGTATGAAAATCTAAATTACTAAAAGATCTGTATTCTGGAAACCCCTGGTCCCAAGCATTCTGGATAACAAGTCCCAAACCTGTATTATCTTCAGTTTAGCAGCGCTTTTAAAGGGCAAGTCAACCCAAAAATAAAAATTTAATTTAATAAAATTTGCATTATACATTTATTACACATTCTCTATGGTTTTTACGTTATTCGTACATGTATTGCTAATGAAAGCTGTGCTTGTCTGTCCCTTTTCATTCTCAGACTGTTGATTCAATGTAAGACTTTTGCGAAATTGTTTTAAAAAAACAACCAGGAGTTAAGCCAATGCCGCTTTCAATAGCAGTTGTTTTTACAAATAACTTTAAAAGCACTGAAAATGTGTACTGAATGTATATTGGAAAGTTGCTTAGAATTAAGTTTCTTTATTGGCCAAATTTTTAGTTTGGAGGTTAAAGTGCCCTTTAAACTTTTCCTGCTGTAAAGCCCTTACCAGCTAGCCCACCATAGTTTTCTGCTCTAATCCTGGGCTTGAGGTTTTTCCCAGACTGGGTGCTATCTGCTGACGTGGAACATATTATATAAGTATGGGGCTTGTTCTGTACAATGCTTGGAACATGGGGTTTTCTGGTTAAGGGATCTGTCCATAATTTTGATCTCCATACCTTAGGTCTGCTAAACAATAGTGATGGGCGAATTTATTCGCCAGGGTCGAATTCGCGGCGAATTCCCACGATTCGCCGCTGGCGAATAAATTCGCGAATCACCAGCCATCGAGTCGTGCATCGTTTTTGACGCGACGCACGCCAAAAACGACGCGACGCACGTTAAAAGCGTCCTGCGACTCGTTTCGCGAATATTTCACCGATTCGCGAATTTCTCTGGAAATTCGCGAGTTTTTCGGCGAAGCGAATCGCGGGAGATTCGCCCATCACTACTAAACAATAGTTTAAACATTACATAAACCCAATAAGAATGTTTTGCTTCCAATAAGGACTCATTCTGCCGTGCTTGGAGTCAAGTTCAAGATTTTGTTCTATTATTACAGAGTACAAGGAAATCATTTTATAAAAATCAAATAGTTTCCTTAAAATGGAGACTATGGTAGATGGCCTTCCTTCTGGATAAGAGGTTTCCAGACAATGGATCCAAGCCTGTATAATGCCATAGGAGGGCTATAGGGGCAGCCTGAGACCAATGGACATACAGGTGCAGTATGAGAAGTGAGACAGAACGTGTGTATAAGCAGAATACAAAGCAAAAAGGAAATAATGAAACATTCCTCTGTTATTATTTCTATTTAACAACTATAAAAGGAAGTCAGTGATGATGTAACGGCCTTTTAAAGCTTAATTTCCCTTCCCTTTGTGATCTGACACCAAAATCTCACTGTCCAGAGGTAAAAAAATGTAATTATAACTAGTGATGAGCAAATTCCCGGCATATTCCCGTGATTCACTGCAGGTGAATAAATTCATGAAACAGCAGCAAAATTTTGCCTGCCGAAAATTTGCCGGAGTCTCATTTCGTCCGGCTTTGGACGCCGTCGTCCATTTTTGGACACCGGGCATCCTTTTTTGGACTCCCGCGCCCATTGCCGGCGTGTCCATTTCTTCGACACCGGCAATGGACGCCCACGTCCAAAAATGGACGCCCGTATCCAAAAACGAGACGCGACGTCGTTTTGTGAATTTTTCGCAGTTCGCATATTGCTCCCGGTGTCCAAAAATGGACGACGGTGTCCAAAGCCGGACGTACGTTTTTTCAATGCTGGCAATAGATGCCTGCGTCCAAAATTTATGACGATCCCTAAGCAGCCCAGATCACACTGAGCATGTGCACAGTCTTGGTCTTGGAAAGATGTATAACAAAGTTACAAGATGACAGCCCCCTGTGGCCAACTTTGAAAGCATAAATCATTTGTTTGATTAGGCTTGTGGTGCAGTAAGTTCTTCTTTATGTTTAGTATACAAAATACACAATTTTTAGACATTCTATTTTAGACTTTCCTTGTCCTTTAAACATCTTTGCAAGACCAAGACTGTGGACATGCTCAGTATGATCTGGGCTAAGCTTAGGGATCGTCATAAATGATCAAAACAGCACAAGTCAAATAATATCTGCCAGAAGCCAATACAGCAAGACTGATTAATAATCAGAATATACAGACTGCACTGGGTCCTGTGTTGTCATGTAATCTAATGTGGATTTTATAGTTTTTGTATTGTTTAACACAAACTTTCTCCAACTCTGCAGAACCAGTGGCTGCAGAGTAAAATAAAATCCAATACAAATCTCTACACAGTCGCCGACTGCTCTACAGGGAAACAAACAAAGCTGCTGGAGTTCTGCATGGCTGGGAAGTAAGGAGGGGGCTCCCCCTGCTGTTCATAAGTATGATTGTTTCCCTGCACAGCAGTTAGGGACTGTCTGACAATTCCTATCCCCAGCAGTAAATTAAGGTAGAATATAGCTGCAGTCAGGTTTCTTATAAAAACAGTGCACATTTTTGAATTAAAGTATATTGGCGATAAAGAAAAAAGTAAAAATGGGATTTTATTTTATGTTTGCCTTTACATGCCCTTTAAACTCAACTCACTCTGGATTCATAATTGTAGCGTATAGCAATGCAAATATAGAAACAATTGAGAAACAACTGAATAGGGAAGTCATTGTATAAACCTGCATTCTGAGCAATTCTCTGGTCAGAAGTTTAACTGGTTTTGCAATATGCAAACAATGGTTTTAATATGCTTACAGCTAAAATTGTTTTCATTTTACACACTTACCTGGAAAGAAACGTGATACAAAAACAAACTACCCGTGGGTTGGCCCTAAACCATTAAGACAGTTATTCATAATCAAATCCCTGCATTTAAGGGGGTATTGGTATTAGATCAGACACTGGTTGTATTAAATGCTTAGTAACATAGAGATTAGATTTGATCTATACCCCACAGGGGTCAGTAATATCCCTTGGTGAACATGTACAAGTATGGGACCTGTTATACAGAATACTTGGGACCTGGGGTTTTCTGGATAACAGATCTTTTCATAATTTGGATCTTCATACCTTAAGTCTACTAGAAAATCATATAAACGCTTTGCCGAAAAATTTGCGAATTCCCAGCGAAATTCGCAAAAAATTCGCGAAATGAGTCGCGGCACGTTTTAGACACGTGTCGCATAGTTTTTGCCGTGTCGCAACGTTTTTTTTTTAAGCCAGTGAATTTTAGGCAGGCGAATTTTCGTTGGCGTTTCGCAAATTTATTCGCCATTGGCGAATCGTGGGAATTAGCTGCAAATTCGCATCTGGTGAATAAATTCGCCCATTGCTAGAAATCATTTTTAAAAATGTTGATTATTTGCATAAAGTGGAGTATATGGTAGATGGCCATTCTGTAATTTGGAGCTTTCTGGATAATGGGTTTCCGGATAACGGATCCCATACCTGTATCAGTAAATATCAGGCATTGATTCAGGCAGGATATTCATAGGGACAAGTACTGGATAGATCCTTATACAGGTATGGGATCCGTTATGAGGAAATCCAGAAAACTCAATTTTATATCCATTTTATCCAAAAAAAAAAATTTTTAAATACTTGATCCCAATTAAGATATAATTAATTCTTACTGGAAGCAATACCAGCCTATTGGGTTTTTTTCTTACGCCGAATGCAATGGAGCCAAACAACATTTTTCCTCAAGTTTTTTTTCTTATGCCAAATATATTCAAGTCAATGGATGATTTTTGTAATTGCTTGAAATGCCCTGATGTTAGTAGGCTTCTTTTTTTTTTTTAACAGATTTTTTTATATTCAGTTTTGAAATCTGACATGGGGCTAGACATATTGCCAGTTTCCTAGCTGCCCCAAGTCATGTGGCCTGTGCCTGCACTTTAGGATGGAACTACTTTCTGGCAAGCTACTTCTCCTACTCAATGCAACTAAATCAGTCTTAGTCAATCAGTAGGATCTGGATTTTACTATTGAGTGCTGTTCTTAGACCTACCAGGGAGCTGTTATCTTTTGTTAGGGCATACCTTCCAGCTGTCCCGTTTTCAGAGGGACAGTCCCTCTTTTGACAGCTGAAACTGCAGTCCCTCATTTGTACTAGAAAGTCCCTGTTTTCTCTGCAATGAACAGCCAGAAAAAGAAACAACGTTTCTAACTTAATTGGCTTTTGGCAGAGAGCGCAGAACAGCCACAGCAGAAGATACAATACTTTTTGTAACAATTTCTAGATAAATAAGTAATTGTAATAAAGTTGGCAAAAGTTAGACTAAAGGTCCCCATAGACCAGGGATCCCCAACCTTTTTTACCCTGAGCCACATTCAAATGTAAAAAGAGTTGGGGAGCAACACAAGCATGAAAAAGTCTCTTGGGGTGCCAAATAAGGGCTGTGATTGGCTATTTGGTAGCCCCTATGTGGCCTGGCAGCCTACAGAAGGCTCTGCTTGGCACTATACTTAGTTTTTATACAACCAAAACTTGCCTCCAAGCCTGGAATTAAAAAACCAGAACCTGCTTTGAGGCCACTGAGAGCAACATCCAAGGGTTTGGAGAGCAACATGTTACTCATGAGCTACTGGTCTGGTTGGGGATCACTGCCATAGACGCAACGATCTTTCTCTGCCGAACGACCGATCTTAGGGAAGTCTGACCAATCTGTCAAATTATTGCGTGGTCAGTGGCATATCATACCAACGATCGTTCATCTTACGGTTTTTCGCCCGACATTGGTCTGAAGATTGATCGGCCAGGTTAGAAATCTTCATCGGTCCCCATGCAATCTACCTATGTTTGCAGGACAAGCAGGCTGTGATCCTTCAGTTTTTGCTGGAAATATCCCCTGAAATGGTCTTTTTAGTTGGACACATCGGACATTTAAACTATCGTTTTGAGACAATCGTGGTCTCACGATAACCATTGGATCTTTCAAAAATCTTTACATCTATGGCCAGCTTTACAGCTTAAAGGGCAATACACCTTCAGTAGCAAAATTGTAATAACTAAAAAAAACACAGAAATACCTGCCAAATTTTGTAAAATGAACATGGTAATTAGGGGGTGCGGTCACAAAAATGAACGTGGTAAAAAAGTTGCCACGCTAAGCGCAACAACTTTTTTGTCCCTCTTTTTATTACCAAAATGTTGGAAGGTATGTATTAGGGAGCCGCTATCTGTTTACCATTGTTCTGTTGTTAGGCTGCTGGGGGGAAAGGGAGGGGGTGGTATCACTCCAACTTGCAGTTCAGCAGTAAAGAGTGACTGAAGTTTATCAGAGCACAAGTCACATGACTTGGGGCAGCTGGGAAATTGACAATATGTCCAGCCCCATGTCAGATTTCAAAATTAAATATAAAAAAATCCGTTTGCTCTTTTGAAAAATGGTTTTCAGTGCAGAATTCTGCTCGAGTATTTTGAAAAAAAAAAAAAAACATGTTTTCCCATGACAGTAAAGACAGACCAATTCTGCAGCTTATAGGCCTGAGTATGGGGCCCTCAGACGGGCTAAAAATCCAGTTGGATTGTGGGCCGTATCTGTTCCTTGATAAGGTCCCACGATTCAACCTTCCCTATTGATCCGATCGTTGGGCCCTCAAGGTGGGCATATCGGGAAGAGATCCGTTCATTTGGCGACATTGCCAAACAGGTGGATTTCTATGTGTATGGCCATCCTTAGGAAAGTTAGGAAAGTTAATTCCCAGGTCCCTCCCTGTAGCATTCAGTGAGCCAGGAGCAAGTGACTTCACCACTGAGCCAAGGGTTGTAGTGTTTGCCTTCAGACACATGATTCATAGATCACAATTCCTTCTTCCATCCTGTGATATGATTGTATGTGATATCTTTATTGTCAGTACAGAGCTATGAATAGACACCAGATGGCTGCACTGTAAATGTGCGAGTTTTGCTTCTGGTTATTTTGACGCACCTTGGCCAGTCATTATTGGGTGGGACAGAGATTCTTTAGACCATGTGGTTCCTAGGGATTTACATTTTATGTGTATTAAAGGACAAGTAAAGGCAAAAAAATTAAATCCAATTTTTACTTTCTTTAATGAAAAAGAAATCTATCTCCAATACACTTTAATTAAAAAATGTGTACCATTTTTATAATAAACCTGACTGTGTTCAGTGAAATTCTCCCTTAATTTACTTCTGCGGATAGGAATTGTCAGACGGTCCCTCAGGAAAACAATCATACTTATGAACAGCAGGGGGAGCCACCGCCTTACTTCCCAGCCATGCAGAACTCCAGCAGCTTTGTTTGTTTCCCTGTTTTGATCATTTATGACGATCCCTAAGCAGCCAAGACCACACTGAGCATGTGCACAGTCTTGGTCTTGCAAAGATGTATAACAAAGTTACAAGATGACAGCCCCCTGTGGCCAACTTTGAAAGCATAAATCATTTGTTTGATTAGGCTTGTGGTGCAGTAAGTTCATGTTTATGTTTAGTATACAAAATACAGCATTTCTAGCCTTATTCTATTTTACACTTTCCTTGCCCTTTAAGTATTTCTCTTATGTCAGCTATAAACTCTGAACCCTGATCCATAACATACTGTACACCGCTCAATATTAACTGGCAACTGCAGCGGAGAAGCTTGGTTCCTCCAGTTTCATGACCTGACTTCTTTTATTTAACTTGTTCCATTCCATATCACTAATTCTGCTGTTCCCTTATTGCTATTATATTTCTACTGTGAATGGACCTGAGGGAGAATAGTTAGAGATCTGTGACAGCCCCTATGATAAACAAAGGAATGGAATGAGTCATAATCGGCCTTTTTGAGATTTCTCTTGGGGAAGAATGAAAGAGATTTGCCCAAACCTCCCCTGTTTCTCCAACTTCTGGTGGTCCCATGAGTGATGCACAGGGTGCAAAGTGTAGAGGGAACAGTTCTGCTCTGTATAAAGAGTTGAATGCACCAGTGAGATTCCTTGGGATTCCATTCTAAAATCCCTGTTTATTCTAACGCTAACACCTCTCCAACCTTTTTTTTTTTTTTTTAAGGGGTTGTTCCCTTTAACTGAACTTTTAGTATGATGCAGAGAGTGATATTCCGGGACAATTTGCAATTGGTTTTCATTTTTTTTTTATTATTTGTGGTTTTTGAGTTATTTGGCTTTTTAATTAAAGGACAAGGAAAGTGTAAAATAGAATAAGGGTAGAAATGCTGTATTTTGTATACTAAACATAAACATGAACTTATTGCACCACAAGCCTAATCAAACAAATGATTTAAGTTTTCAAGGTTGGCCACAGGGGGCTGTCATCTTTGTTATACATCTTTGCAAGACCAAGACTGTGCACATGCTCAGTGTGATCTGTTCTAAGCTTAGGGATAGTCATAAATGATCAAAACAGGGAAACAAACAAGTTCTGCATGGCTGTAAAGTAAGGTGTGGTGGCTCTTCCTGCTGTTCATAAGTAGGATTGTTTCTCTGCTCAGCAGTAAGGTACTGTCTGACAATTCCTATCCACAGCAGTTAGGGTTGCCACCCAGCCAGTATTTTACTGGCCTAGCCGGTAAAATACCTGCAAGGGAGGGGGCCAGAATTACAAATTTACCAGCAATGTAGTTGCCGGTAGGTGTCCCCGCCCCCTTTTGTGTGTCTTCCCATGACTCCGCCCCTTTATGTTGCTCTGCCCCTTTTTCAGCCCCCCAGCATTAGCCAGTATTTTTCTTTTTTTTTTTAAAGGTGGCAACCCTAACAGTAATAAATGCATGCAGTCAGGTTTCTTATAAAAAAACAGTACACATTTTTTAATTAAAGTACATTGGAGATAGATTTCTTTTTCATTAAAGAAAGTAAAAATGGGATTTTATGTTTTTACTTTCCTTGTCCTTTAAGCAGCTCTCTAGTTTGCAGATCTAGTTGCTGGGGTCTTTCCATAGCAACCATAAACTGACTTGAATGAACAGAAAGGTGAATAATAAAAATCAACTTAAAGGTGAACCACACCTTTAATACACCAGCTCCAAACGGCATGAATTCAGAGCAAAATTTGACTTCACTAAAACTCGCCTGGATTTCAGAGAACTGCAATGAAGGGACAGATATAAGCACAGAGCTCCCTCTAGTGGAAATTCAATTGAAACAAGGATTTTTTTTTCTATCATGTTCAATGTCTTCCAGGACAGCTCAGTTCAAAACAAGACAATTTCATGACTTAGTTAATATAAGTATAGCATACTAAAGCAGTGATGCCCAACCAGTGGCTCATGAGCAACATGTTCCTCACAACCCCTATTGATGTTGTTACGAGTGGCCTTAAAGTATGTGTCTATTTTTTTAATTCTTAGCTTAGACACGGGCGTTTTAACCTGTGCTCCCCTTCGTTCCATTTTGCTGCATTCAGCCGCAGGGGAGCACAGGAATAGACGCACTCAATTCTTTTCAATGGGCCTATGCTCGCACAACGAATGTAGGTGCCGAACGCAGGTTCAGACGCAACATGCTTCCGCAAAAGGCGACAATGGAGTGGGGGTGGTACCGGCAGCAGGGCAGTGAGGGAGCAACTGGGGTGGAGGTGTGGGACCAGCAGAAGAAACATTAAAGGAATTCTGTCATGGGAAAAAAAATGTTTTTTTCACAATGCATCAGTTAATAGTGCTGCCCCAGAAGAATTCTGCATTGAAATCTATTTCTCAAAAGAGCAAACAGATTTTTTTATATTTCATTTTGAAATCTAATGTGGGGCTAAACAGCTTGTCAATTTCTCAGCTGCCCTTAGTCATGTGACTTGTGCTCTTATAAACTTCAATCACTCTTTACTGCTGTACTGCAAGTCGGAGTGATATCAACCCCCTCCCCAGCAGCCTGACAACAGAACAATGGGAAGGTAACCAGATAGCAGCTCCGTAACACAAGATAACAGCTGCCTGGTAGCAGGGCCGCTCTGGCCATGAGGCAAGGTGAGAATCTTGCCTCAGGCGGCATGGAGCGGCCAGTTACCATGGGCGGCAAAAAGCCATGCATATCAGCATGGAACTGGAAGGCTCCAACTCACACTTCTGGGTGGGGGAGCCCGTTCAGATACACAAGGCTAAAATAAACCCCAGAGGGAGTTTATAAATTATAATGCTTTTAATAAAGGCTAACAAGCCAAGTGAACTCAAAAGTAAAAATAAAAAAACGGGAAAAAAAATTTCCCCTGAGAAGTATGCCCCCCCATAGATAGGCGGTTGCCTACCCTGCCTACCCCTTGGCCCAGCCCTGCATACAAGATAGTGCACACAACATAGTGCACACAACATAGTGCACACAACATAGTGCACACAACATAGTATACACATAAGTACTGGAGAGAAATAAATGGATAGTGGTCTCTGTGTGTTCAATTTGCTGGTCCTTTAAGGAAAAGGGAAGATTATATCATACTTACCGTGATCTTCCTTTCCTGGGCGAACTCCATTTCAGTACTCATCGGGATAGCCCCTCCCCCATGCTCCCATCAGAAGGACCCTCCCCAAGCCTTTAAAAGGTCAACCACACCCACTTACCGGCGTCTTCGTAACAAGCTTCTCAAATTACCGGAAAAAAAGGGGCAGGTCGTACTGACATGGAGTTCGCCCAGGAAAGGAAGATCACGGTAAGTATGATATAATCT
>CM044443.1:122267481-122339428 GCA_024363595.1 Xenopus borealis | reverse complement strand
CTAATTAAGGCCTGACTAACTGCCACCTCCCTCGCCCATCCGTAAAAATTGGGTACAGGGACCACATGTACCACTGCCCCCAGACGTCTTTTGGACAGGCCCGGGAGGGCACACGGATGTGGGGACAAGCACTTGCCACCAAGGCAATACAATACAGGGAGGCAATTGAAACACCGGCAGACAAGGAGTAGCAACACATTGCACACCAGTGCCTTACCTGATCCAGGAGCTGAAGCACAGGAGACTCCCAAGATATGAGGTAGTGTGCTGGGGGAAAAAAGGTCCTGTGGACCAAAACCCCTGTCCCTAGGACGCCTTCAGGGCAGGCCTAATGCTTTCCCAAGGTTAAAAAGAAAATTTTGCTTCCAATGGGAACAAAAGCAAAGGAGAAGGACAAAAAAAGACGCCGGTAAGTGGGTGTGGTTGACCTTTTAAAGGCTTGGGGAGGGTCCTGCTGATGGGAGCATGGGGGAGGGGCTATCCCGATGAGTACTGACATGGAGTTCGCCAAGGGAAAGACAATTTGCAGACATTCCCACATGATTCAGTTTGGTGGATTCCGTATCCTGCTTTCCCTTACGGACGCAGACCCTCAGCAAAGCCCTTCAGTCAAAGGCGGAATTTGATAATTAGGCATTGATTGGATTCCAGTTTATTTTTACTACTCTGGGATGAAAAACTGTTGAATCAACCACCTTTTATAGTCAAGAAATTGAAAGACATGATTTATTTTCCAGGCTGCTTTACATTCTGTATTGTATAGGGGAACACAATACCATGTGCCAGTTATTATTACATTACATTCTGTGACTTATTTTTTTTTGGTCTTTATTTTACTTTTGCCCAAAAAAAGATTTAACCTTGTAAGTGCTGTGTAGCCCCATTTTCGATCTCCCATGTAGGCCTTCTGGCACTATGAAATGGTTATTCAAGTTACTCTGATGAGAAACAGTAGAAATGATATGTGAAGCCAATGTTTGGCCGCAAATCACCATGTTTTCTTTTGACCCACAATGGATATAGGGTTTTATGGGGATGGCTCCACTTCCAGCCCTGACCTAATACTCTAAACCTGATATTTCCATCTAACACCCTTAGATTCTGTCCATGGGCTATTGCTGTGGTTCTAAATCCACCACTATGATCTCCACTTACTCCTTTACAGAAATTGCCCATGAATAATATTATGATGTCCACCTCTGAGGACTGTTCCTGATAATCTTATTGCATTCCCAGTGTCAGTGTTTCATTACTTATCAGAGTTATCTGCCCCTATGCATGCCCCAGCTTCTTCTCCAAGCCCTACCTATAGGAATCCACCAGCTTGTTCTCAGTGGAGCATGAAGATCTTCGGTGTCATACCAAGTAACCAAAGATTCCAAGAGTCACATTAACCTTAGTCTGTATGAATGTCAAATGCAGCGCAAAAGGGGTATTTGTCCATGGTCAGCCAGGGCAAGGTGACCCATCATCTCCTATAGATTTTGCCTGAACCATCCACCAGAAATGGTGTAGGTAGAGTAGCATCTAGCCAAGGAGCCTTCATGTGGAAGTCAGCAGCCAATAAGAGGATGAATCTAGTGGGAACCAATTTTGTTGCGAGGTGAATGTGGTTGCCCCTCCCACATGTTGGCTGATTGGCTGGGATTGCCAGTGGTGAGTAGAAAAGGCAACTGCAGAAACGACTTTTGTCAGTCCTCCTGTACCATCAACCAAGGGAGGTTGAAGAAGAGTAGATACACCCACCCACCCTAATTTGATCATTTTATTGTTAAAAACAATTTAAATAATAAAATGAAATAATGAAATGTATTTTATGGGTCAAGGGAAAACCCGAAAGAAAAAAATGCCCATTGACTTCAAAGCATCTAGGGTGAGAAAAGGTTCAAGAATAAAGCCTAATGGCTCAAATGCATTTGGTGCAAGAAGTTGAAGTTAGTTAAAGGACAAGGAAAGTGTAAAATAGAATAAGGCTAGAAATGCTGTATTTTGTATACTAAACATAAACATGAACTTACTGCACCACAAGCCTAATCAAACAAATGATTTATGCTTTCAAAGTTGGCCACAGGGGGCTGTCATCTTGTAACTTTGTTATACATCTTTGCAAGACTAGACTACATACACATGCTCAGTGTGGTCTGGGCTCCTTAGGGATTGTCATAAATTATCAAAAAACAAAGCTGCTTGAGTTCTGCATGGCTGGTAAGTAAGGCAGGGGCTCCCCCTGCTGTTCATAAGTTTGATTGTTTCCCTGCCAGAAGTTAGGGACTGTCCTATAATTCCTATCCACAGCACTAAATGAAGGGAGGATTTCACTGCATACAGTCAGGTTTCTTATAAAAACGGTACACATTTTTTAATTAAAGTATATTGGAGATAGATTTCTTTTTCATTAAAGAAAGTAAAAATGGGATTTTATTTCTTTGCCTTTCCTTTCCCTTTAAATGCATTTTTCAAATCTTTGGATGGAGTGAAATGCTTTCGCTTATCACTCTGCATTTTAATTAATGCCAATAAAAGGCTGCTATATTTAGTAGAGACAGTGGGGCACATTTATTAACACTGGGCAAATTTGCCCATGGGCAGTTACCTATAGCAACCAATCAATGATCAGCTTTTTAAAGCCAGCTTCAAGTAGAACAATGAATGCAGCAATTTGATTGATTTCCATGGGTAACTGCCCATGGGCAAATTTGCCCAGTGTTGATAAATGACCCCCAGTAAGTTGCTGCGGTTTCTCATGTAGAGTGGGATATGAGCTTCTGGTGATTCGTTTTCTAGTAGTGATGATAAACTGTCCAGTTTCGCTGTGCCAGAAAAATGAGTGAAACTGGGAAAAATTTTGTGAAATGGCAAAAATTTTGTGAAACACAAGTCGATGGGTGGCATTTTTTTTTTTACGTGTGAAAATTTTTACGCGTGCAACAATTTTTCTTGCTCCAAATGCATTAACATCAATGGGCGTTTTTTCTTATGGTGACTTTTTAATCCGAATGCATTAGTCAATGGGCATTTTTTCTGATTGTGACTTTTTTGTCCTAATTCATTGAAGTCAATGGGAATTTTTTTTTCATGAGCGTTTTTTCTTATGCGTGTATTTATTGGTCATTTTTTTCACAGCAAATTTTTGCCGCAGTTTCGCAAAAAAATTAGCATTTGGCGAAATACGGAATTTCCCTGTGAATCCAAGACCTTTTACCTGGTTGATGTGGTTAATTATGATTTCTCGTGGCTGTTGGTGCTGGGCTGCTCACCTGGAACCCATTTGTTTATTGCCTTCCTTATTTATATATACTCTACGTATATATACCTTCACCTGCTTGATGGTAGCACTGGCCATACATTTCTTGGGTAAGCTGAATGGGCCTACCAATTGGACTCTAGCCCTGGGCCCACTGGTACCTTAAAGCATCACTGGTCAAATGCTATTGAGTATCATGCCCCCTGCTGAGTTGAAACCAGATCCCATATGTTCTATATGCACAGTAATGTCCATTTATTGTATCTTATTTCATTTTACCCTTTTTAAATATTTGGCACATATTTGGTCCAATTACCAAAGACGGTGACTTTTTACTAATACTGTATTCTGTAATTCTGTTGACTTGTGTTGACTTGTGTTCCTGATTTAAAGGGTTGGTTCACCTTCAGGTTAACTTTTAGTATGTTGTAGAATGGTCAATTCTAAGCAACTTTTCAATTGGTCTTCATTATTTATTTTTTATAGTTTATGAATTATTTGCCTTCATCTCCTAACTTTTTCAAGCTTTCAAAAGGGGGTCACTGACACCCTCTAAAAACAAATCCTCTCTAACGCATCCCATTTATTATTATTGCTACTTTGTATCACTCATCTTTTTATTCCAACCCTCCCCTATTAATATTCCACATTCTCATTCCAATCAGTGCATGGTTGCTAGGATAATTTGAGTCCCAGTAACCAGATTGCTGACGCTGCAAAATGGAGAGCTGCTGAATAAAAAAGCTAAATAACTCAAAAACCACAAATAATAAAAAATGAAAACCAATTGCAAATTGTCTCAGAATATGGCTCCCTACATCATAATAAAAGTTATCTCAAAGGTGAACAACCCCTTTAATACTTATTACAATTCTATACAGTCACATTGCGCTACTCATCTCCTAAGTAGTTTGAAAGACAAAAAAACAAAAAAAGAAATGACAAAAATCTCAAAAATGCAAGAGCAAAAATATCTTGTTCTGCTTAGAACTTTCTCCCCCACCACTATGAAAATGGGACATCAATAGAAGCTGGGAATCCACGCAGGCCTACACATGTTAAATTCCATGTAATGTGGGAAGTTTCTCCCTCGGATATGATGGGCTGCTTTAATACTTTAAGTCAGTCCAAATAAATTTAGTTAATGTAGAGTGGCCTTTCCATTATATCATAGATTTTTTTCCCTCCTCAGTTACAGGCCGGGAATCTGCTTTACGTTATAATACTAGGGAGGCAGCTGAGCAAGCTGGATGGAGCCCTCAGAAAGAATGCGCTCTGATTTATACAGCAGATGTTGTTCTTGGCTGTGCTGATGTTAGACAAAGTGGGGAGGGGTAAATATAATTGCCTCCATCCATCCATTTAACCCTTCCATTGCTTTTTTTTTTTTTATTCAGTACGAGTAGCAACTAAGGTTTGGGGTATTATGAATGTCCTGCAGGGTATCTGCGTCACGTTGCTACTTGCAGATATTTATTTTCTGATAGGAAGAATTTATGGAGACTGGGTGACAGGTAAAACATGGTTTTAGACTTTGCACATGATTAAAGGGCAAGGAAAGGCAAAGAAATAAAATCCCACTTTCTTTAATGAAAAAGCAATCTATCTCCAA
Source organism: Xenopus borealis (assembly GCA_024363595.1). Taxonomy (NCBI): domain Eukaryota; kingdom Metazoa; phylum Chordata; class Amphibia; order Anura; family Pipidae; genus Xenopus; species Xenopus borealis. The sequence continues at coordinate 122,334,572 of CM044443.1, read as the reverse complement.
TATACTTTGATTAAAAAAATGTCTACTGTTTTTATAAGAAACCTGGCTGTATGCAATGAAATTCTCCCTTCATTTAGTGCTGTGGATAGGAATTGTCAGACGATCCCTAACTTCTGGCAGGGAAACAATCATACTTATGAACAGCAGGGGGAGCCCCTGCCTTACTTACCAGCCATGCAGAACTCAAACAGCTTTGTTTTTTGATCATTTATGACGATCCCTAAGAAGCCCAGACCACACTGAGCATGTGTATGTAGTCTAGTCTTGCAAAGATGTATAACAAAGTTACAAGATGACAGCCCCCTGTGGCCAACTTTGAAAGCATAAATCATTTGTTTCATTAGGCTTGTGGTGCAGTAAGTTTATGTTTATGTTTAGTATACAAAATACAGCATTTCTAGCCTTATTCTATTTTATACTTTCCTTGCCCTTTAAACACATGGCTGTTTTTTGGAATAAGCACCCAGTTCATTCAGCCTGCCCATTTGTGCTACACAGGGCAGTGCTGATAAGAAGATAAGCTCAGCACGATGGAATGTTCTGGTAATGGTAGCCAGTTACTTGTATATTTCTGCAATCTCTGTAGGCCCTTTCTAAAACTGGCCCACAATCAGACTTCCCATGGGGAATTCATATAGTCCACTATAGACATGGGCAGCGTCAATCCGAGGCAACTTCCTTCTACCTAACCATTGTCACTCATTTTAAACACTCAGCCAGACCTCTTTCGGGAATGAACAGGCAGAAAACAATTGATTAATAGTAAATTAGCCATAATATAACTTTACATTTAGACAACGTCTAATGTCAAATAAATGTAAATATTAAATATAATATATATTAAATATATGCTGAAGGCTGCTCACGATCACTTGTTTCTTACCATAAAGAAAACCCTAAGACTAGCCCCAATTCAGCAGCCTTAGCCTCAGACCTAAAACTTCTGCCACCACTCCAGTTCCACATCTCTCCTCCCATAGAGCACCCCTATTTGACTGCAACTGCTTATGTGATCCATAATACAGGAGTGAGGGGTTTACAGAGGAAAAATGGTTCTTCCTTCCACTTAACTTCAACCGCCACCCCTTGTCCAATCTCCAGATAAACATCTCCAACAACCCCTCGAAACCTGTTCTCCTCAAAAGAGTCCATCATGGCACCACGCATCCATCTTTTCTTTCAGTCCCAGAGGCCCACTTGGGTGTCATGAATTGCAATCCATGGGTTCATTTACATACATGTCCCATCTGCCTCTTTTCTAAATAACATAGGTTTTTTTGGCAAGTAAGTTCCTCGTAAAAAGTATGGGATGAGGAATGGCTGTTATCTTTGGGTACAAAGAATGGGAAAATAAAACACCTTTCTAGTACTGCCTGTGTCAGGTAAACCACCAAAGAGTAAGGACAGTGGCTCCTCTTATTGCAGATGAATGGATGTGTCTACACTATAGAGCAGGGGTCCCCATTCTTTTTTTACCCAAGAGCCACATTCAAGTATAAAAAATAGTTGGAGAGAATCACAAGCATGAAAAAAAGTTTTTGAAGTGTTAAGTAAGGGATATTATTGGGTATTTGAAGGCCCCTATGTAGACTGGCATCTACAGGAGGCTCTGTTTGGCAGTACACCTGTTTTTTATGCAACCAAAACTTGCCTGGAACTCAAAAATAAGCCCCTGCTTTGAGGCCACTGGGAGCAACAGTCAAGGGATTGGTGAGCTACATGTTGCTCATGAGCCACTGGTTGGGGATCACTGCTCTAGAGACCTATAATTCCCCAGAGCAGATATACATTAATTAAGTTTAAAAATGGCATCAAGTGAGAAAGGACCTAAGGTGGCCATACACGTAGAGATCTGCGGATCTCTACGTGTATGGCCACCTTAAGTCCTTTCTCACTTGATGCCATTTTTAAACTTAATTAATGTATATCTGCTCTGGGGAATTATAGGTCTCTAGAGCAGTGATGTTGCCAAACGAGAGGATCTCTCCCTGATATGCCCATCTTGAGGTGGGCGATATCGGGCTGATCTGATCGTGGGCCCTAGGGCCGGGCCCAACGATCGGATCAGAATGGCACAGATAAGGGCGGTCGGATCGCGGGACCGTATCAACGAACAGATGCGGCCGCAATCCGACTGGATTTTTAATCCTGCCCGATCGACATCTAGCCGACTTTCGGCCAGATATCGATCGGGGAAGCCCGTTGGAGGGCCCCCCACACGGGCCGATAAGCTGCCGACACAGTCTGTCTTTTGTCAGCCCGTGTATTGCCACCTTACGTATCCAGTCAGGCTAGTTTACCTAAATGGAGGTTCTACAGAAGCAAAAGACAGTCAGGCTTGTGTAGCCAAGTAGCCTAAGCTCTGCAAAGAAATGCTAGGGGGGTTAGAACTCCATTTGCTGCACACATTCTTGTACCAAAGGTTTCCAAACAGCGGCACAAAATAAAAGATTTCAGTGTTTCACTTAAGGTTTTATCTGAAAGATTATTTCTTAGCTTCAATAACTGTTTCTGGAAATGGTTGAGTTATCTGTAGGACAGAACTGATGGGGGAACTAGAACCACAATCGGATTCTCCCAAACTTAACTGCCAAAGCGACAACCACAGTGCCTGGCACTAAACCACTGACACTCACTCAAAGCATTGGGATCTGCATCTTAAGCAGGGGTGGAAGGGCACAACAAGATTTTTTGCCAGAAAATACTGACTCTTCTAAATAGTGTTTTCTTCAATGGGCATTTGCTATTATGACAGAGAGACTTGTTATTCCCAAAGAGTGACCTGAGAAAATATATTATAAATTATAAAAAGCCCTTTGAAGGAAGATAAGCCCTAACTTACTGAGCTTGCTATTGTGTCCGGACTCCGGAGGCACGGTGATACAAGGTGAGCTCATTTTAAATATAAGCTGAAACAGGTTTTGATTGCAAAGTTTCTGTTTCTAGCGATGGGAACAACTGAGCAAAGCCCTGTTCTGTGGTTCCTGTTAGGGCATTTAGGGTGAAATTAGATATTGTTTGAATTAAATGATCTAGTTGGGCACAAGTACAAAAGAATAAATATTTACACTTAACACTTGGCACATTGCTAGCAGTTGCATAGATCAAAGGAGGGTGACCTCATTATTGTTGTGCAATGAAAAGAGTGCAAGGTTGGATGGACAAGCCATGGACACAGATGGACAGAAATGCCTCACAACCAGATTTAATTGACCTTGTACCAAAATGGCATAATGAATTACCTTAACGTTTAGCATTTACTACACTGGAAATGTTTCTTATTCCTAGAATTTTCCAACATTGGTGCTCTCTGCCTAGCAACCAGAAAGGCTGCCCATGCTTCCACTCCTGAGATATAAACCAAAAGTCATAATTAAATCTAGAATTCTGGATACATCTTATGGAGAACTTTGGGGAAAATTCACAAAAGCGCTAATTCGCCAGCGTGACATCATTTCGCAACTTCGCTAACACCAACTCTGGCGACTTTTCGCTAGCGAAGTAGATAGATTAGCGCAACTTCGCACCCTTACGCCAGGTGAAGTTGCGCACTGACTGAAGGATCGTAATTACACAAATTCACTAAGATGACCATTTTACTGAATGTTACCTCTTACGCTAGACGTTACTTTGCCAGGTCAGACCTGGCGAAGTTCAATACAATAGATAGGAGTTTTAAAAAATAAAATTAAAATTTTTCTAAGTCCCAAAAAAACGCTGGCGTCTTTTACCTTTTGTAGTCTGAAAAAAAAGTGAAAGTTTTTTTGGGTGGTTACCCTCCTTCCCCCCTACATCTCCTAACATATGGCAACACAACTATACAGGGGGCACATGTAGGGCAATAGGACAACTTTATTTTATTTATTAAAGGTTTCCTGGGCTTGTGTAGTGGAATGTAGTGGCTGTAACATATACTTCTATTATACTTTGAAATTTGCGCCGTATGCAAATTTGCTAGCGTAAATGTGCTTACCGTTCGCCGACCTGAGCGTAACTTCGCACTTTAGTTAATTAGTGTACTGCTGGCGAAAATTCGCCTGGCAAAGTGTGGCGAATGTTAGCGAAGGCAACGCTAGCATTTTTTTGCCGCTTAGTGAATTTGCCCCATAGTGGGGAGGTTATGATTGTGTGGGGTTGGCCTCCCTACGGGGACTGAAGTAGTTGCAGCGGGGGTTCCAACTGAAGGTAATTTTGGGTGAGAATTGTGATGAATGGCCGTTTGCCCTCCTAGATACATCTCACAGCCCAGCCGTACTGTCAGTTATGGTGAGATTTGAGGGAAACATGTATTTGCTGTCTAGATGAAATTATGGCTGAATGACCCAGATATTGTCCTATACTATAGGGGGGTCTGGCCAAAGGATGGACCTTCAAGTTGAATAAGTTTGACAACCACTGTTGTACAGTATCAGATGTGGGTCAAAAAGACAGATACCATCCACCATCAGCAGCCTGAATTATCAGGACAGTAGAATGTCAAGAGGAGCTTCAGCTTCACGTCTTTACCTGTAGACCATACATTGGCTAATATGGTGCATCAGCATATGACATTTCCAGACCTGCAGAATCAATAATTTATTTTTTATTAGTATGTGTATGGCCAACATTAAGGTGGCCATAAATTATAGGACCTGCTCGGTTGGTGATGCTTTCTTTCCCGGATATGCCCACCAAAGACAGGGCAATGTCGGACTAATCTGATGGTTCTGCCCTTGGATCAAATGATTCGATTGCTACGATGGAAATGGGTGCTGACGGGACGAGGACCACATCAACTATCTGATGTGGAAAATCAAACCTGCCTGATTGATTTCTGACCAATTTTTGGCCAAATATCAATCTTGGAGCCCTGGCGGAATTTCCCTGAGCAGATAAGCTGCTGAATCTGTCTAAAGAACTGGTATCGGCAGCTTAAATCTACCTGTGTTTCATCAATTAAGGTTCACATTGATGGACTGTCACCAAACTAACAAGGTAAAGTGGAGCAACTAAATGCTGTGTATGTCTTTTCTCAATAGCCATAGTATTCGTGCATCCCAAAAACTGTTACGATATTATTATTGGTGCAAGATATTATCATCTTTTTTCACAAAAACATTTCACCAATGTAGGAGATAGGTGGAGACTGAAAGGGGCCAGCGATAGGAATTCATCTGGAACCTATTCCACCCCACCACTCAGTGGAGAGCAGTTCCCAACTGAGCCACATATGCGCCCAACATGTTCTGAATATGCAGAAACAGTGTCAGAAATGTGATTTACCATAGTATTGAAATTGTTAGAGTCTATAGGTTTGGTATTTCCCTTTTATCACGTGGCCCTGTCTGTCTGTCTGGTATGGGTCTGTCTTGTATGGCTGAGTGTATCAAGTCACAAGAGCAGTGGCTCCTCTTTGTCAGACCAGTTGTTCCCTTAAAGGGAGTAATACACTGAGTTGTAACACAGGCTAGATATTGTAGGCTAGTGGTACACTTTGGGGGTTACTTACTGAAACTCGAATTTATCTAATTTTTTTTTATTAAGAAAAGTCGTTCAAGCTCCCTTCCACGAATTTAACTCATGCACCAGTAATTTTTCTTAGTTAAAAGTCATAGCGAAAAAAACATTGCGACAAATCAAACGTCAATTCGTGTTGAGTTATTGACGCCCCGAAAACTCAACGTTATCGAATAATTAATGAGAAAGCTTGACTTTATCGCATTATCCAGCGCAGATCACAATGTCAAGAAACAACTTCAGGGGCATCTGTCATTGACTTCTATATGACCTCGACACGTTTGAGAATTTTGGATTTGTCTTTTTAACAGCTTTGGGGTATAATAAATCTCTAAAAATTTTTGTTTTATTCCCAAGAAAAAAATTGAGTTTTCCCCTTAAAAACCACGTCCAGATAAGTTTGCATAGAAAAGCAGGAAGAGAGAACCTTAAGGGAGAAGGAAAGCTACCGAAGTAAGTTATTGCCAATAGATTAGCCACAATAGTACAAGCCATAACAATATATTTATTCTCCAGAATGCTTTACCATACCAGAGTAAATATCTCTAGAAGCTCTCTCTGTTTGTTTAAGATAGCAGTTGCCATATTAGCTTGGTGTGACATCACTTCCTGCCTCATAGCTCTGTCTCAGATTACAGCAGGGAGGGGAGCAGGGAGAGGGAAAGGGAAAGGGAGGGGGAGGGGGAGAGAGGAGCAAACTGAGCATGTTCAAGCCTAAGGCCTGGAGGTTAAAGCTGGAAAAGGAAGTCTGATATAGAAGCCCGTATGTACACAATAGAAGGAAAGAAATGCTGTGTCAATTTCCCAGCTGCCCCAGTCATGTGACTTGTGTCAGCACTTCAGGAGGGAACTGCTTTCTGGCAGGCTGTTTTTCCTTCTCAATGTAACTGAATAGTACGCAGTGGGACATGGGTTTTACTATTGAGTGCTGTTCTTAGATCTACCAGGCAGCTGATATCTTGTATTAGGGAGCTGTTATCTGGTTACTTTCCCATTGTTCTTTTGTTAGGCTGCTGGGTGGGGGAAAGGGAGGGCGGTGATTTCACTCCAACTTGCAGTACAGCAGTAAAGAGTGATTGAAGTTTATCAGAGCACAAGTCACATGACTTGGGGCAGCTGGGAAATTGACAATATGTCTAGCCCCATGTCAGATTTCAAAATGAAATATAAAAAAATCTCTTTGCTCTTTTGAGAAATGGATTTCAATGCAGAATTCTTCTGGAACAGCACTATTAACTGATACATTTTGAATTTTTTTTTTTTCCCATGACAGGATCCCTTTAAGTAACAAAAAATATCACCGCACTAACTGACATGCATATATATAATTTTAAAGAGAATATTCAGAAGTTGGAATAATTGAGATGATCACTTTAAGTCCACCTAGCTTTTTTTGCAGTAATTGTTCCAAGCAGAACACAATATGCAAAGTACAAAAAAAAGGTGCAAGTTGGGAAGGAGCAAGATGTGCAGCAGAGCTCAGCTTACCCTGGGCCATAAGTGGGGTAAAGTAAATGACCCCTTCTTTCTTTGTCCTGGGGCTACAATGCATGTGTCGGGTACTATTACATAGTTTCCCCATTTATTGTGCAATCCCTTAAAGGTTGGTCACTGAATATTCCCTTAGTTTTATGGAGGGGTAATGTTCCTCTTCCTGGGTCAAAGCATGACCCGTAGTTTCCGTAGTTTCCCCACAGGGGTGCCCAAAAGCTACCAGTGGTCCTGTAGCTGGTGGTCAGTAGATCTCAAGACTCAAAAAGCTTGTCTAAATCATCCCCCTGTTTCATGATTTTCAGTCAGTTATTTTCTTACATAAGAAATAGTTGTTAAATATAGTAATATAAATTCTCTCCTAAATCAGTTTTATGTTTAAAGAAGAAGTCTACCAAAAAAAAACCCTCCCCCCTTGCCCCCCTTCCCCCTGGGTAAATGCCCCTAAGTAGCTACTTACCCCTTCGGCGCAGGTCCTGTCCATGGAGTTTGCATGTGCCATCTTCTCCCTCGCCAATTTCTTCCTGGATTCTTTGGCACTCAGTGCATGCGCAATAGGAGCATTTACCAGCATTTACCAATTCTCCCTTCATTTACTTCTGTGGATAAGAATTGTCAGACGGTCCCTCAGGGAAACAATCATACTTATGAACAGCAGGGGGAGCCCTCACCTTATTTCCCAGCCATGCAGAACTCCAGCAGCTTTGTTTGTTTCCCAGTTTTGATAATTTATGACGATCCCTAAGCAGCCCAGACCACACTGAGCATGTGCACAGTCTTGGTCTTGCAAAGAGGTTTAACAAAGTTACAAGATGCTGACACCCTGTGGCAACTTTGAAAGCTTAAATTATTTGTTTGATTAGGCTTGTGATGAAGTAAATTCATGTTTATGTTTAGTATAAAAAATACAGCATTTCCAGCGTTCTTCTATTTTACACGTTCCTTGTCCTTTAAGTAATATTTTTGATGGAACAGAATGCCCACAGTGATATTATGGATGTAGATCATAATGGGAAAACATCTTTAAAAGTAGATCTCGTATCTGTAGACAATGGGCACTCCTGTTCTAAGGGCTTTTTGGCAGAGACTCACCTAGGTGGAAGGGAGTCAAGAGTTAAACACATATTTATTAGTGCAAGACTTACCCCTATATGTAAAATAAAGCACTAAGTTTGCCCAGGGTCAGTAACACATGGCAACCAATAAGATTCTTGCATTTAAACAGGTGACTATTGAATGCTACCTGCTGATTGGTTGCTATAGGTTACTGCCCTTGGGCAAACTTAGTGCCTTTTATTACATAACCCCATTAGTGACCTGGCAGCTATCTCCTGTCATAGGCCTCTCTAAGAGGGATAGTTAGGCCCATGGCTATTTAGCTGAGCAGTCTTGGGATCCACCAAGGAGTATTAGCAGGCCTAGGTCCCCAGTGACAGTGTTGCCTATAGAGGCGATTAAACGTCATGTGACTAAATCTCCCCGTCTGCCCCAACCCTAAAGGGAACCAGTATGCAGGTCATAGGTGCTAGATAGTTTCCCACCTGGGTTCCACTCAAAGAGGAGTCCCCCTAAGGAAGCAAGAGAACTCTGGGTGGACTGGATGATATTCCTCTTTGTCGTTTCTATAGAAGGGAATGCTCGGTGCTGTTCATGGGTATGTACCGACTGCAGAATGATTATGCCTGGTATTATCTCATTGATCTTCTTCGGGGAATAAGTTCTGGTTAAGTTATGGAAACCACTGGCATCGATTCTTGTGACATCCAGTTCCACAACACCCTGCCTCCACACCGTTGCCTCAAGAGCAAACATAAAGCAGAACTCCAATTTGCTATAGCCTTACACATGCATCAGTTTTATTGGTTGCCATGGGTTTCTGCCCACGGGCATATTTGCCCAGTGTATTCTCCCATGAGCGGCAGTTGCTTGACAATGTGGAAATCTTTATTCTGTTGATGTCATTCATCCTTTGAGCCATAAACCCACCACTTCCCGTTGACAACATTGGAAAGTATTCAACAGTAATTCCCCCATGCTGAACGCTTTTTATTGATGCAACAACTCAATATGTCTCAGGCTTTGAACTAAAACTTACTGTCCTCCAGTGCTGGCAGTTTCAAGTATGTGGGTTGACAGTTAACAAATACCCAGAATTTAAGGATCTGATCAGTAAACTTTGAAGCACATAGTTTTTGCTATGGTTTAGCGCCTCAGGCATGCAGAAAGGTGGTCCCAGCAGATCCAATTTCTACTTTGTAGCACTAGGACACAGCAAAACACACATTCAGGTTACGGTTCCGCCTTAAATATCCCTTTTTTGTTTTGCTTTGCAGATTGCAAGATCAAGGTCTAGTCCTGGATGAATGCATTTAAAGGTCTCACGGCATTCAAAGGGATCCACCTTAAGTGATGCCTCTGGAATCTGGCCACATATGAAACAGATCAAACCGTGAATTATCCTGTGTTATGGTAGAGAGGCCTAAAAGAAGGGTGCACATGGCAGCTGGAAGATAAGCGCTGAGAAGAAGCTTGAAAAGAAAGAGCTGCCATTTTATCCTCATGCAGAGCATGCAGTATACTCTAGATTGCCTTTTCTGAAATGTAGCAGCTTCTAGAACAAAGCATATTATATATATTTATATTTATTGCACATATTCTGCAGGTATTGTGCTGCGGCTAAAAAATGCCTTCCCCTTTAAACAAAACAGGGATTGTTTGTCCATATATTGCAATATATTTAAGCTGGCCAACTACGTCAAAGTCATCCCATATCTGGCCAGTCCTACGCTCAATTTTCATCTGATTCATTAAGAATTCTATTGCTTCATTATACATTTTACAAAGGGACTAAGTTTTACCTGCAACTTACTTGCTGCTTTCAAAGTAAAACTCCCAATCATGGATGCCCTTTTATTAGACACCAGTGGGATCACCTGACTATAGTTGGGAGGGGTGGGAGCTACAACAGAGAGCTGGTCACTGCTCCTATATGAACTATAAGTAACAAGGGAAAGTTGTGCTCACCACTAATTTTTAAAACCATTAGGCGGGGGTGCAATGAGGCTGTGACCACAAAATACAAATAGACAAATACAAGAGGTCCTCTGCACTCAACCCATTATCAATATATTTAAGACATTGAGACATTCTGTGCATATAGCTACTAAAAAATGCCTTACCCTTTAAACAGGGATTGTTTGTCCATATATTGCAATATATTTAAGCTGGCCAACTACGTCAAAGTATATATATATATATATATAAATATATATATATATATATATGCTTTTTTTCCCCAGCGTACAATTCCATAAAAACGCACTGTAATGTCTGAAAAGCATCGCTAGTCACATTAACATGGAGGGGGAAAACAAGAAACAAACATCCATGTGTAATGTGAGCATTGATTAAACAGAGCTATAAAGCGCACTGAGCTTTTCCAACACTAGATGGAGCAGTATGAAATGGCATTATTCTATTCATTCAATGAAATTCCTTTACTACCGCCTTGTCTGTTAAACCGCTCTAAGGGTTATATTTATCAAAGACTGAAGTTTAGAGTGAAATCCCACCACTCTCCATTCATTTCTCAGGGATATTTAAAGACGTATTTATCAAAGGGTGAAATTTCACATTCAAAATCCCTTTAGAAATGAATGGTGAGTGGTGGAATTTCACTCTAGAGGCGGAACTTTACTCTTTGATAATTTACCCCTATGACTCCTTTTTTAGGAATCAGGAAAAGAAATTCAGAGAATATAAACAGCCAGGCAAATAATAGCTGTTAACTTTACTAAAAATATTTAAAACCACTGAAAATGGTTAACAAATGCATATTGGAAAGTTGCTTTGCCGAACATTGGAGGACTTACCGACACGCCGGTCAGCCCTTGTTATGTCTGAGCACGCTAAGCATGGAATTTTAAATAAGACTCAATAAATAAACGTTTTAACAAATCAACCTCCCTATGTTGCTCCATGTCACACAATCCTATCTATCTATCCATTATCTATCTATCTATCTATCTATCTATCTATCTCTGGCACAGGAATGGGACCTCTTATCCAGATAAGATAGGGCTTCTGGATAATCCCATAATTGTACTTAATGGACCTTCTGACTGTGACAAAAATGTCAGTGCCATTTTTAAAGGGGATGTTCACCTTTAAAGTAACTTCTAGTATGATGTGGAGAGTGATATTCTGAGACAATTTGCAGTTGGTTTTCATTTTTTATTATTTGAGGTTTTTGAGTTATTTAGCTTTTTATTCATCAGCTCTCCAGTTTTCAATTTCAGCAATCTGGTTGCTTGGGTCTAAATTACCCTAGCAACCATGCATTGACATGAATAACAGAGACTGGAATATGAATAGGAGAGGCCTGAATCAAAAGACGAGTAATAAAAAGTAGCAATAACAATAAATGTGTAACCTTGCAAAGCATTTGTTTTTTTCAGTGGGGTCAGAGTTTCCCATTTTGAAAGCTGGAAAGAGTCAGAAGGAGAACACATATATTTTAAAAACACTATAAAAAAAGAAGAAATGAAGGCCAATTGAAAAGTTGCTTAGAATTAGCCATCCTCTAACATACTAAATGTTAACATAAAGGTGACTCTAGGGGCAAATTTACTATTATTCCCCATAATTAGCTCGACCAAATTCGCAATTCGATAAGCATTTGACCATCGAATGCTTATCGAATTGTTTTAGGTTATCATTTTGCTCGCAATACGATTTCTCTATGAATTTTTGCGATCAGATACCGATCGTTCGATTTCACGGACAAATTGTGAAATTTAATTCGAGCGTCCGAAAAATTCGTACGATTCGAATGATCGAACGCTCCGATGGTACGAATGGTATTCGAGCAGGACTTAGTCTCAGAAGCTGTGGGGGAGCTTCCCATAGGCTTCCATTGCAATTTGGTAGGTTCAATCTGGCGAAGTAAGCAGTCGAACAATTTAAAAATTTTGATTCCTTCGATCACCAAATGATTGAATTATTGAATATACGCTCATTCGATCTATTCGATAATTCGGTATTCGATGATCGAAGAGGCCAAATTAGAATATCCGAATATACGAAAAATTTGTACGATCGGTATTCGATCGAATTCGATCGAACTTCGATCGTTTGACGTGAATTTTTCCTTCCCATGTATTTATGTCCCATAGAATATTTATTATGCACTTGCTGAGCATGCCACAAACTGATTTATTGCTCTTAGCATTAATCATTTACTTCAATGCATTAATAGAAATATATGTTCCACCAACCCAGGGCTTTGTTCTCTCACCCACGGGTGGACCCAGCTGCTCTCAGCCCTGCACGTCGCCTGCTCACATGAGTCAGCCTCTATATTTCTCTTTGTAGTTCAGCGCAAACCTACATTTATTGACGTTCTACACTGTTTATTGCTAGACTCTACCTGTTGTTGTCCCTCGTAGCTGCCAGTATAAATGTATTAGCAACTCTATATGTATTGTATGTAATAAATACGGGTGTGTCTAAATGTATGCGTATAATTACTGCTTGTTGTGCAACTATGTCATCTTGTCTAGTGTTAATTATCACTTAATGGATATGATGCCATTACTAAGTGCCCAAACTTTCCTGTGCTCTTTAGTTCTGCCAACACTACTGTGTGTCAAAGGACAGGGATTACCCCACAAATAATCACTTATTACTAACTCCAATTCCATAATTTTAAAGGAGAACTAAAGTTGAACTAAAGAAGTAGGTATAAATGTTGTACGTGATGTTTTGTGCTTGTGTATCAGCCCAAGGCAACCACAGCCCTTTAGCAGTAAAGATCTGTGTCTCCCCAGTAGATGCCCCAGTAGCTCCCCATCTTCTTTTCTGCTGATTCACTGATTCACATGCTCTGTGCTGCTGTCACTTACTGAGCTTAGGGACACACTCACAATATACACCTGATAGTGTCATAGAAATATAGTCACAATATAAGGCTGATTAGTCATTAATACAGATAATTAGAAACCAGTGCAATTAGCTGCATCAGAATTTAATAATCAGCCCTGTAGCATCAGCTTATATTACAGACCAACCTCATTTTCTGCTGCTGGATAATTAGTGACGACCCCTAAGCTTAGCTTCTCAACAGCTGCTCAGAGCCCACTGTCTGGGACACTTTCCAAGATGGTGACCCCCTGTGACAAGTTTGAAGTCCTGGATCATTGCTGCTATTGACAGGCTGAAACTTTAGGCTGGTACAATAAATAAAATATGGCATTTTTAGCTATATTAATTTTTAGGGTTTAGCTTTAGCATGTAAAGACAAACAAATAAAATCCCCTTTTAACTTTATTTGATGAAAACTAAAACAATCTTCAATTATAATTATAAGAAACCTAACCTAACCTGTATGCAGTGAAATTCTCCCTTCATTTACTGCTGTGGATAGGAATCATCAGTCCCTAACTGCTGGGCAGGGAAACAATCATACTTATGAACAGCAGGGGGAGCTCCCATCTTACTACCCAGTCTTTCAGATCGCTAGCAGCTTTTTGTAGTTATTTGTATTTGCTTTTAAATCCCCTTTACCAGGCCCAGATTTTTGGAAAGTCCACTTAGTCCCAAGCCTAGGGTGGCAGGATTTCAGGGGGCGGTATGCTGCTAAGCCACACCCACAATGGTTCAGAAAAACTGGGTATACGCAGGAGATACAATCGGTTTTTAAATTTGTCATGCACCAATCCCCATTGTTCAGGTCCTGATGATGAAAATTTGCGAATAAAGAGCAGAATATGGGGGCAACGAACGGAGGGCCCTACCCTTTACTGTTTCCAGTAAATCGAATATTCGAACGATTTTAAGCGATCGATCGAATTTTTTATATACGATCAAAGATAACGATACCCAATTCGGTAGCTTAGATCTGGCGAAGTAGGTGGTCGAATAAAAATTTAAAGGGGAAGTTATTTGACCATCGAATATTCGAATATTGTAATAAAATTTTATTCGAATATTCAAATCATTCGAATACGAATATTAAATAGTTGAATTTGCCTAATATGCATATTCGAAGATTTGAATTCGAATTTAATACAAATTCGATCCAACTTCTAATTATTCACGTGAATTTAGTAAATCTGCCCCTTAGTCATAATACCTAACATTTACCATCATTCTGAAATGTATTTTCATTTCCCAGGAGATCATATATCCATTGGTGGAATTAATTTAAAAGATATCAGATGGTTCTCTTGCCTCGGTTTTACAGGCTGCCCTGTGTGGCCCCAGCTGCCCACAATAGAGTCCTGCAGCGGGTCGGGTACCCATGGGTACCCACGGGTTACCCGCAAAATCCCGCGGTACCCTGGGGGTTGCTAGTAGAATTTCTGGGTGCGGGTATAGAAACGGGCCGGTGGTCCTGCAGGTTGGTAGGTTGAGGGTCGGGTCGCGGATTCTCGCTATAGCGATTTTTACTCCTTTTTCTGAGCATTTCTGCTACTGATGATGTCACATCCGGTTTACATTGACAGCACTTCCTGTTTTACTCCTTTTTTTCTGATAGCGGCTACTTCCGATGATGTCACTTCCGGTTTACAATGACAGCACTTCCTGATTCTTGATGGTCAGTGGGTTGCGGGTCCGGGTTGCAGATCTGGGTTTGCGGGTACGGGTCGGGTCGCGGGTCCAAGCGGGTAATAATGCGGGTCGCAGGTCCGGGTTGCGGGTTGCGGGTCGGGTACGGATCCCAAAAAATGGACCCGCGCACGACTCTAGCCCACAATGCTGCATCTATTGCCTAGTTCAGATTGTCCAGTTAACAGGAATCCACAAATGTTCATTAGCTTTCAACACATGTAAAATATTGCCTTTGATCCTTCCTTTAAATATATATATATACTTTCATGTTTCTCTGGGTCTTAAATCAGTTATTGAGACTAATAATCTGTGTGTTTAAAAAAAATAATATGAATAAATGACCCACATTTAGTGCCCCCTGGGATCTCCCTACATGATAGAACAGAAGCGACTAGTTGACTTAGTGAACCGTTGCCAATATCGCCTCCAGTGTTTGATCTACATGTTATTACAGGTCCAGCTGGCAAAAACAAAATTGACTGAATGACGAAATTCCACCAATAAATGAGAAGGAAATCAGATGATTTCACCCTTTCACTATTCATTCAAAGGGGTATGGTATCAATAAGGGCTAATTTACTAGCATGGTTGTCAAATTATACTGGTACAAATAATTCTCATAACAGGTATGGGATTTGTTATCCAGAAACCCATTATCCAGAAAGCTATGAATTATTTTAGTCAAATAAATGATTTACTTTTTCTGTGTAATAATAAAACAGTACCTTGTACTTGATCACAACTAAGATATAATTAGGGATGCACCAAATCCTTTTACTATTTGGGATGCGGCCGAACCCCCGAATCCTTCATGAAAGATTCAGTTGAATACCGAACTGAATCTGAATCCTAATTCTCATGTAAATAAGGGACAGGAAGGTAAAAAGTGGAAAAAACACGTTTTACTTCCTTGTTTTGTGAAAAAAAGTTATGTGATTAACCTTCCCGACCCTAAATTACATATGTAAATTAGGATTCGGATTTGATTGGGCCAGGCACAAGGATTTGCCCGAATCCTGCTGGAAAAGCCTGAATCCAGTCCAAAACCCGGCCGAATCCCAAACCGAATTCTGGATTCTGTGCATCCCTAGATATAATGAATCCTTATTGGAAGCAACACAATCATGTTGTTTTATTTGATGTTTAAATAACTTTTAGTATACTTAGATTTAAGGATATTAAGGAAAGATCCCATATACTTAAAATCCCAGGTCCTGAATATTCTGGATAACAGGTCCTATACCTGTAAGAGTAAAGGATGGTTTTAATTGGGAAGGCATCATGGTTCTGTAATTAAAGTTGAGATTCCAAT
This sequence comes from Xenopus borealis, assembly GCA_024363595.1. NCBI lineage: Eukaryota > Metazoa > Chordata > Amphibia > Anura > Pipidae > Xenopus > Xenopus borealis. The sequence continues at coordinate 122,318,662 of CM044443.1, read as the reverse complement.
TTTGGAGGTATAAGGGGGAGCAAAATAATCAGTTTTAAAGGACAAGTAAAATAGAATGTAGCTACCCTGAGATTTGGGTGTAGTTTACTCAGGCAGTTTCCCCTCCATATTTGGACACCTAAGGGTCCTTAAGTAACTCAGGCAGCTATGTCCCCTTTCCTGGGTCCAGATCAGTTCATGGGATTTGGCCACCAGGGGGCAGTAGTTAAAATATAAAAGGAGATAGCACCATGTGCTCAGGGTCTTACTCCTGGGACCGTGCCTCCCAGAGAGGTGTTACAGGACCAGGGCTCTGGTTCCTTGAAAGATAAGTTTAGCAAGTGGTAGTAGTCACTGTGATAGTCACTCTAGGAGTGAAAGGCAGCTCAGGGTAGCTAGTGAGCAGCTGTGGTTCCACCAAGGAGAAATAGTGGGGTTAGGACCCCGTGGTATAAACACCACTAGATTAGGGATTACAGTGGGTGAGTTAGAGGACCAGATAGGGTGCCAAGACCCCAGGCTGAATACAGTGGGTGAGGTGAGGACCAAATCGGGTGCCAAGAAACAAGACCCCAGGCTGTGAAACGTGAATCATTGCTGCCACTATCTATCTTGCATATTGTCTTTATCGTCCTACTGGAGGGATTATCAAAGTATCCTACTACGCTGTCTGTTCAATAAATAAGTTCAAGTTTTCTGCAAAGAACTGTGTCTGACTGAATCTCCTGCTGCACTGAACAACACCTGGTACCGGGAGTTGCAGGGAGTTGCACGGGTACACTGGGGGTCCTGGGCACAAGCTAAGCAGTTAGCCGGGTCACACACATTCCACAAATCCACAGATAAAACTACACCTACGGGTGCGCTACAAGAAGAAGACTAGAAATGCTGTATTTTGTATACTAAACATAAACATGAACTGCACTGGTAGGGGTTGCCACCTGGTTGATATTTTACCGGCCTGGCTTGTAAAAATTATGGCTGACCCCAGTGGGATGTGCGGAGTTGACAAAAAGCCGACCCGCACGTGACTCTATCCTGTCTGCAAACCGAGCCCAATCGGGCAAGTCCCCTCTATTTATAGACCCGTACCCAACCCGGCAATTTCTGATGTCATGAAAAGGGTGCACCTATAAATAGAGGCTGTTGAGGCAGGAGCCAGCAGTGTAAGGACATGATCAGGAAGAGAAGAAGGAAAAGCTCAACCCGAACCTGCCCATGAAGCTGAAGGTGGCCCAAACCTACTAGGATTGCCACTATCCTAGCATTAACTCTAGAAGGGGGGTGGGTTGGTGTCAATGAGGTGAGTGGTGTTATCATTGGATGGGGCTATGACGTGGCAGTTGGAAGTTTTTCTAATTTGGAAAACTGGGTAGGCAGTTTTAAACCGGCAGGCAGCCCTTACAAAAACAGGACTGTCTGGGTCAGAACCAGACAGGGGGCAACCCTAGGGTAAACCTGTGTGTCCCGCGGGTGTCGGGTTGGCCTGCACATCACCAAAATGCAGCATTTGCCTCCCCCGTGGGATGGGTGAATGAAGACCTTAATTTGTTTCATGATATTTGAATCCAAAGCGACTACCTGATAGAATATAAAGGGAAAGTCCTGCACTGTGCAGTGTCCCAGGCAATGTTTCATTACAGCTGCACTTAATGGGTAGCACATATTGTTTCCCCCACAAGCCTCTTGTACCCTCCCTGTCTCTCTGTACAGTTGGAGCCAGGATAACACAGGGAAAGGAAAGAACAAAGTGAGTGAGTTAAATGAGCCCTCGGCAACCTGGTTTTTGTTGCAGAATTTCTGCCGCACCTCCTGCCGTCCCGACCACAACTGCACACAGGCTGCCTGCCACCTGGCTACTAGCCCCAGGGCTGCACAATTGATTTGTGAAGCAGCTCTTTGTGCTTTACAGTGGTTCAGGGAAAGACTGGCTCATAGCATAGGTTTTCAATCCAAGTTAATAAGGAACTGAAGGAAAAGTGCAGCACACTCGAGTCAAGTTAGAATTCAAAGCAAACAATGAATTTTATCATGCAAATCCCCTGCCAATAATGCTAATAGGAGATATTATGTGCCCAGGAGTTCCCCTACTTCCCATCTGTATCCATTAAACATACAGAACATATACAAATACTCGCTAATATGATGGTAGAGAAGGCCCTGTTCCGTAGAGCTTACAATCTAAAAGACAGAAAGGCTCAATTAAAAACACAATTGCAAATGCAGGTACATGATCTGTTATCCGGAAAGCCGTTATCCGGACATCTCTGAATTACAGAACGGCCGTCTTCTACAGATTCCATTTTAATCAAATAGTTCACATTTTTCAAAAAGATTTCCCTTTTTCTCTGTAATAACAAAAGGATACCTTGTCCTTCGTCCTAACTTAGATATATACAATCCTTATTGGAGGTGAAACAATCCCATTGGGCTTATTTAGTTTTTATCTTATTTTTTAAGTAGGCTTAAAGCATGGGGATCCAAATTACAGAACCATCCCCTTATACGGAAAACCCCGGGTCCCGAGCATTCTGGATAACAGGTACCATGCCTTTATTTGCACCCACTTGTCTTAAACTTTTGCAACTAGTGCAAATAGCGACAGACACCACAGCTCATTTATGTCCACAAAGTGCAATTTTGGGCGTAATCGTGATCTTTTTGTCGCTGAATTCAAGCATTATTGCAGTTGCAAGGGACCGCACCGCTTGGCATCATTTCTAGGGATGGGCGAATCTATCCCGTTTTGAATCGCCGAAAATTAGCGAATTTCCAGCGAAATTTGCGAATTGGCAAAAAATTTGCGAAACGAGTCGCGTTGTCTTCCGTGCGCAACTCATTTTTTTTTTTTAACGCCAGCGAATTTTCGCCAGGTGAATTTTCGCTGACGTATTCGCTGCCAGCGCCCATCACTAATCATTTCCAGTGTTCACAGTGCAAGTAATGTCTGCACCCAATTCTTTAGGTGCAAGTGCCCTGCACCTATTGCTGCTCGAGGAGAAAAGACCCCGAGTGCAACGATATAGAAGTGCTAAGTACAGAACCCCACAGATACCACCCTGGCATTGCCTTCCTCCAATGAGCAGATGTTAGGAATAATTTGCAAAGTGCAGTACAGGGTGCAAAGTGCAAATAACAGGAATAAGACACACATTTTTTTTACACGCTTGCATCTTGCCTGACGTTTTGCACCACAGACCCACAGGCCCTTGTTCTCCAGAATGGAATCCAAAAATTAAGGGAATATTTATTTGTGTTATTGAATATCCAGATACAGATTCCACAGTGCTGTACAATAAAATGGTTGTATGCATTAAAAATACTGATTATATTAATAAAAACAACCAATAACTGAAAAAAGACATATTAAGAGCCCTTCCCAAAGGAGCTTGCAATCTAAAAAAATGACTTCATGGCACAATATGTTTACAACCTGTAGGAGGCGCTCTCACATCTCTGTTTATAGCGTATGTCTCACATTTGGCAGTTTCCAAACATGCATATAAAGGAAAATACAGGTATGGAACCTGTTATCCAGAATGCTCAGCACAATGGGGTTTCCATGATAAATCTTTCCATAATTTGGATCTTCATACCTTAAGTCTACTAGAAAATCATGAAAACTTTAAATTAATATTGCTTCCTATAAGGATTAATTATATCTTTAAGCGCTGCGCAATATGTTGGCGCTATAGAAATACATAATAATAATAATTTTAGTTGGGATCAAGTACAAGCTACCGTTTTATTATTACAGAGAAAAAGGAAATCAATTGTAAAAATGTAGTCTATGGGAGATGGCCTTTCCGTAATTCAGAGCTTTCTGGGAAATGGGTTTCCAGATAACAGATCCCATACCTGTATATTAAGATATATTAACAGATATTAGAAAGTAATGGAAAGTCTAGACATCCATGAAAATGCCTTTGTAGTTTGCATGGCCAGCCTCCATGCATAGCCAACGTTCATTGACCTCAAACTTGCGAGTATGAAGGGCAATGAGGAGTGAGGTATCTCTATCTCTGTTGGATTGGGTGTTGACCTTTCATATGCGCCAATGAGGAGAATTAGCATTAGTGATGGTGAAGAGGCCATGTCTGCTATAGTAATGATGCAAACAATGGAGGGCACGACTGCTGCCTACAATGGTTTTCAGACAGGATCAGTGAAGGAATGGTCTCTTATAGAGACAAATAGAATCTCAGCCGACTGGCGTTTCTTGAGGAAGTTAAAGTAAATACAACCTTATAAGTAGCAGGTAGGGTTGCCACCTGGCCGATATTTTACTGGCCTGGCCGGTATTTTTGATGGTTGATCCCAATGTTATTAATAGGAAAAAAAGATAAAAATACAGGAAGGCTGGTATTTTTTTCAAGAAAAGGTGGCAACCCTAGTAGCAGGAGATATACTACACTGGGCTCCAGTGCCAGGCCAACCCGGCCAGGCTTCCTAAGCAGCCTGGCCACTAGTAACACCCAACAATGTGTGCATGTATGTGCTCTCACGTCTTTTTCGCATATGTGCTCGGGTCTTTTCGCGTATGCACGCTTTGCGAAAACCATGCACGCAAATTAGGAAGGAACTGCGCACACTGGCAGCAGCGGCGACCAGGGACCGAACTAGGGGGTAGGAGAGGCAGAAAAGGTGTGTGCCTGACGCCCCCCCCACCCCGGTTTGCGCCCTAGGCACATGGCTACTCTGCCTACCCCTTGGAACGGCCCTGCTGGGCTCCTGGGTTTGATTCCAGTGATTACATGAAGCACACAGAGCATAAATGTTCTTCTTGCCTTTGTATTCCAGCTTTATGTACCAACTGGTAGCTTCATTGGCTGGTGCTGCTGATGATGACGGAAGTGACCCTTTAGTGACCCTATAGACCAGGGGTTGGTGAACTTTTTCAGTTAATGCTTGAAGGTCCAACCATTGACCAGGAACAGTTTTGGTTTATGAAATAAGTACATTTTGGAGAAATTGTCATTGTATCAGCCATTTAGTTTCAAAAATATCAAGAGCAGCAGATACATTTCCACCCAAATTTTAACCCTAATTGACCTTCAAGAAGAAATTTAGTGGAGCAAATGACCGTTCTCCCCAATTATTTAGCCCTTTGGCCGATCCCCCTAATACTGCTCCAGGCCCATGTTTAAGGACCCTCAAATGTAGATGTGCAGTTGTGTGCCCATAGTTAGGAAAAAAAATAATCAAAAATAGCAAGGGCAGCAGATAGATTTTCACCAAAATTCTCACCCTAACTGACCTACAAGTAGTCAGTTTTTTGGAAAGATAATGACCTTTCTTCCTAATTCTTTAGCCACTAGGCTGAGCCCCCTACTACTGCTCCAAGCCCCCCCCCCATCAATATAATAATATCAAGGGCACAGATAAAAGGCCACCCAAATTCTAACCCTATTTAGGAGAGCAAATGATCATTCCCCAATTTTTTAGCCATTTGGCTGAGCCACCCTGCTACTCAAATGTAGACGTTTGCAGTTTTGTGCCCATGGTAAAGACAAAAATGAATTAAAAATATCAAGGACAGTAGATACATTTCATCCCAGTTCTCACCCTAACTGAGCTTCAAGCAGGTATTTAGGAGAGCAAATTACCATTCTCCCTAATAGACCTTAGGCTAAGCCCCCCTGCTACTGCTCTAAGACCCCAGTTTTAGACCCTCATATATAAACATGTGCAGTTGTACACCCATGGTATGGACAAAAACTAAAAAATATTAACTACATTTCCACTCATATTCTCATGCCAACTGACCTTTAAGCAGGTATTTAGGAGAGCAATTATTTAGCCCTTTATCTGAGCCCCCCAGCCACTGCTCTAAGACCCACAATTTTAGGACCCTAATGTACAGTTAAGGAAATACAACTGCAGGTTCCACCAGGGCAGAGACTGTTTTTAATGATGACACATTCCCTGAAAAGTACCCTGTGATATCTAAACTAAAGGGTAATTGTGTCCCTCAAGGCAAAAATCTAAGGCCACTGATAACATCACTGGAGTTTCCCTCCATCTAATGGGATATTTTGGCGTTGAAATACTCTTTGTTGCCGCCGTTGTGTTTTTGATGGAGCAGCAATAAAAGAGAATTACACATGAAGTTGTTTTTTTATAGTCCGGAAGTAGAGAGGTAAATTTCGAAATCCAGGGTATTTTCCTCCTTTTGCAGCTGGTAATCAATGTGAGCCAAGGGAGAGGGGTATGGGGGGGGGGGGGGTCATTGCTTTTTATTCTCAGATCAAAGGAGTTCCTGAGGTTGAATAGCCAGTGTTTACATAATCACAACAAAGGCCTGCAGCCATCACACTACCACTCCATCAACTTAGGCTATTGTCCCCAGGACAATCATACTCTAGGCAAGAAATCTGGAGAGCTGCCTCTACTACTGCTGAAGACTGGAAACGGGGGTCCACAATATAGCTGGGGGGTGGGGAAGTGGATAACAGATGATACACAGCCATCGCTTTTTCTTCTTTAATTTAACCAGCCAATGACCTGGGAGTTCCTAAGAATTGGATTGATTAATTAAAAAAGCCAAGGGATGCTGCTCCTTTGCGGAGCTTCACAGAGGGGTCCCGTCTGCCTTGGTTTTTTTTTGATGTGGCAGCACGAGACAGGGATCGGCAAGATGGATATGCAGATAAGTCAGGGCACAGATGGCTCCTGCTCAGATCATTTATAATCTTGCTTAGGACATAAATCACTCAGCTCAGATATTATGTGCTGGGAGCTGTGTTCCTTCTGAGTGACATCAAATGGCATGAAAGATGGATACAAAGGCATGAGGATGTGACAACAGTCTTGGGCCCGATTACAATATAGAATAAGGTTCATTGAAGAGCTGTCTTTTAACCTAACAATTATTCATTCATACTGGATAATGGGAGAATTGGGGTCCAGGATAGGGTTGCCACCTTTTCTTAAAAAACATACCGGCCTTCCTATATAATTCACTTTTTTTCCTATTAATAACATTGGAATCAGCCCTCAAGAATACCGGTCAGGCCGGTAAAAAAACGGCCAGGTGGCAACCCTAGTCCAGGACCAGACTGGCAATTTGTGAGTTCTGGGCTGCTGTAAGATGCTATAGACCAGGGATCCCCAACCTTTTTTTTCTCGTGCGCCATGTTCAAGTGTAAAATAGTGTTGGAGAGCAACATAACCATGCAAAAGGTTTATGGGGCTTCCAAATAAGGGCTGTCATTGGACATTAGTAGCTTCTATGTTACAGTTAGGGTTGCCACCTGGCAATTTTACCGGCCTGGCCTATTTTTTTGATGGTTGATCCCAATGTTAGTAATAGGAAAAAAAGATAAATATACAGGAAGGCCGGTATTTTTTTCAAGAAAAGGTGGCAACCCTACTTACAGCCAACAGGAGGCCCTGTTTGGCAATACACGTGGTTTGTACACAACTAATGCTTCCCTTTAAGCCAATAAATAAAAAATAAGCACCTGCTTTGAGGCCACTGGGAGTAACATCCAAGGGGTTGGACAGCAACATGTTGCTCACAAGCCACTGGTTGGGCATCACTGCTATAGACAGTCACTATTTATTGGGCCTCTGTGTACTTGAAATGCCAGGGCCTCTTTTGAGTCCATGTTGGGGTCCCCATGTCTAAAACTGGTCATACACTGACTGATGAAAACTGCCTAGTCTGTTGCTCCAGACCAAGTGAGGAGCTCATAGAACCATGTATGGGGGCCTCCCAATGGGCTGCCTTACTGATATCTTTCCAGTACATGATAGACATCTATTAGAAAGGTTCAATAATCTTTTGGTCATATTAGTCTATGATATGAGGAGCAAACTCGGCTGGGGGAAAGAGGAGGCCCCATAAGGAAAGGCAACATTGAACCATGTCTTGTGATTGGGTGGGGAAGTCAGTGGTGTAACTTCCAGGGGAGCAGGGGTTGCAATTGCACCAAGGCCTGCTACCTCTCGGGACCCGACAGATATGCTAGGAGAACTCAAATGTTCAATTCATAGAGGGAGAGCCCGATAGGGCCACCAGCGAGTAGTTACACCACTGGATGAAGTAGGTACCAAAACCTATATTTCTGGGTGGTTGAGTAAGCCAGAGTATGCTGCATCCCCCTTTGTACATGAAATCAGATCACAGATATATAAATAGACACAATACATATACAAATACACGTGGCATGCTGTGGCATTCACGTGGCGTATTTCAGCACCATGCCCCTCAGTATAATATTTGTCTGACAGCTGTATGATGGTACATTTCATTTGGTTGAGCAATGAGCTCTGATATTCTTTATTAGATAAATCTGTTTCTGTCTGATGTTATTACATTACATAAAAGATTTGGCTCTCGGAGCTGTCCCTAGGGGCCAATAACAGGAAGAACATCTGCACGTTCCTGCTAGAACAATGGACCATTTAAAGGCAAAGTTTCACTAGAAACATTTCGCTTAATTAATATGCAGCCTTTCATATGTTCTTGATTCTGCTTTCGCACGGAAACAAAGAAAGAAATGAAGAGAGATCTCTATCATTAGGTGTGGGTGCAGAATGGCATGGAAACGCTTAAGGGAACATTTAATATGAGTACAGGTGACATTGCCAAAGTGCTAAGGGACAGGAAATTGCACCTCCTAGAGCTAAAGTGCCTGTAGGAAGTTCAACTTGATCTCTGCACCTGGAGAAGGAGCCAAAGAGCTTAGCACTCAAATGAAAGGTAGACCTGCCCTGAACAATGACTGGTGCTCCTTCCTTGTCCCTCCTTCATGTCATTCCAGTGGGCTCATAACCCTCCTTGCAAAGGCCCTGTAAAATTAGAAGTAGGGGGCCCCATGATTTTTTAAGGCTATGTGAAGCACAAGGTATGAGTATGTTTACTTACAATGCAATGAATATCATTGGGGCAAATTCCCTAAAGGATGAATTGTCAGCGACCAGGGTCGAACTGGGGGGGCCCAGGGCCCACTAGTACTACTGTCCCCTCTATGACTCCCGCCCCTATACTGTGATGTGCCGAGCATGCCTGCATGAAGGTGCAACTTGGTGCTCCTGCGATGGATGGTGCATCTGTGTGGATGGTGCTACGTGCATGGGCAGATTAACTTTTTTTTTTTGCAGATTGCGATTGGGCAAAGGGTCTGGCCCGGCAGGGGCAAAGGGCCGGGGCCCACCGGGTTTTTTTCCGGTGTCCCGCCAGGCTGGTCCGACACTGTCAGCGACTGAATGCTGCGCCTAGTTAAAATTCACTAGTAATGTCATGCTTAGGTCAATTTGAATAGGGGAGGCACATAAAAGTTTTTAAAAGTTTTTTAGAAATTTTGGTGGAAATTCTTGAATTGCCCACTTTTTATTACAAGTGTCCAAGGGAGCGTAATAAAAACATTAATATATATGCCATGCCCCTCAAATGTGTTTAAAAAAAAGTTTACACAAAAATCTTCAACAGTTCGGACTTTTGAAGCAGCGCCGGGCCAGACCAGCCAGGCACCCTAGGCAACCTGGCCGGAGAAAGGACGCAGACACACTGAAAAGAAAGGAGAGAGGGGATCAGACTAGGGTTTGCAGCAGAGAAGGTGCACGCATGGTTTGTGCCCTGGGCACGTGCCTACTCTACCTACCCCTGTTTTGAAGGCAATCCCTCTTTAAAAAAAGTAAAGTCTCCAGAGTTTTTTTTTACAATATTTATGACTTTCCGGTGTACAGTATATGATTTCACTGACATCAGATTGAGGAGGATGTAGCTTCGTTTCACCTGTTCTAAGGTGGTGAAGGAAACTCTGGCGAAAGAGGTAACATTCAGTCAAATCCACACTTGTAGTCTAATTGCGGAGCAACAACCATTCGCCAGAGCGAAAAGTCGCCTGAGAGTGTGAACAAACGCTAGCGGCGGTCTCTTTCGCTAGGAAATTGTCATCTGCGCCTATTAGCGAATTGGCAATGTCCCTGCAGATTGGATTCCTGGTGAATCTTTACTAGAGATGGCCACTTTGCCCTTTAGTGAATCTGTCCCGTTGGTTTCTTTTCAAGTAGAGTCATTTAGCTGGGTTTGCCTGAACTTGTTTGTTTTTTGTTTGTATGCAGAATAAGAATAATAAAGTTCTTGGCGGTGCCAAAGAAAGGCTGTGATTGGCTCTTTGGTAGGTCCTATATGGACTGGAAGTCTACAAGAGGCCTTTTTTGGTAGTTTCATGCAACCAAAACTTGCCTCCAAGCCTGAAGCAACATCCAAGGGGTTGGTGGGCAACATGTTGCTCCTAAGCCACTTGATGGAGATCACTCACTGCTGGTCATAGTCATAAAACCATCTCCATCAGGTTCAGGCTTGTAGCTCCTGACAGGGAGCTGGGTTACACAAGCTTCTATGTAGCAACAGTTAGCAGGCTTATAATGAATCTTGATCCGAATGGGTGAAATCCATCTACTATTCTTTTGATACCCACTGTGCACCTGATTCCTATTTACCTCCCAACTGTCCCTTTTTCGGAGGGGCAGTCGCTCTTTTGAGAGCTCAACCCGCAGTTCCTCATTTGTACTGGAAAGTCCCTATTTTCTCTGCACTGAACAGCCAGAATAAGAAACAAAGCTTCTAACTTAATTGGCTTTTGGCAGAGAGCCCAGAACAGCTAACAGGTGCAAACAAGATAATTTATAACAATTTTAAGATAAGAAAATAAGTAATTGTAACAGTTTAGATAAGGAGAAATATTTCCAAACTTTCATAACCTGCCAAATGTTGTAAAAGTAACATGGTAATTACGGGGTGTGGCCACAAAAACTAAGTGCAAAAAAAAAAAATTTGATCCTCTTTTTACTTCCAAAATGTTGAGAGGTATGTTTATTTTGCACCTCAGAGGAGCATTAGATGAACTGTATTGCTGCAAGCATAGAAGGAATTTATAAGTATGGGGCCATACAGGCCTCCTGAATTTATCCATAATCAGGCCCGGATTTGTGGAGAGGCCACCTAGGCCCTGGCCTAGGGCAGCAGGATTTTAGGGGGCGGCATGCTGCCCAGTAGGGTTGCCACCTGTCCGGTTTTGACCCGGACGGCCCAGTATTTTTAAGGGCTGCCCGGGTCAATACTTCCTGCCCGGTTTTCCAAATAAGGAAAACCGGGCGGGATTAGCTTGATTGACGCAGCGATCGGCCAATCAGCGTCACGGGCCCGCCCACCAACGTCAAGGGCTGCCCACCAACGTCATGGGCCCGCCCCCCGTCCGGGTTCAGCCACAGGAAAAGGTGGCAACCCTACCGCCCAGCCACACCCACATTGGTTCAGAAACACTGGGGATACACAGGAGATATCCCCATTGCTCCAGTCCCAATGATGGAAATTTGCGTGAATATAGGGAGGGGACGGGGGTAGGGTTGCCACCTGGCCGGTATTTTACCGGCCTGGCCGGTATTTTTGATGGTTGATCCCAATGTTATTAATAGGGAAAAAAGATAAATATATAGGAAGGCCGGTATTTTTTTCAAGAAAAGGTGGCAACCCTAGACGGGGCCTAGGGGCATCCCCTATTTAAATCCGGCCCTGTCCATAATGACTACAGTATGTCCTCAATGACTACCTGAATCATCCCTCTATCCATGTCATGCACTTTTCTGCCCATAGACACACACAGGCAGATTCTGATGTTTTTATAACTTGGTTACGCTACTTGGGACTGTGGAAGCAAACCTGATCACAAAACAATGCTCGCTGTATATTTATATATCATGGTATGGGATCCATTATCCAGAAATCCGTTATCCAAGACGCTCCGAATTACAAGAAGGCCACAGACTCCATTTTAACTAAATAATTACATGTTTCTCTGTAAAAATAAACAGAACTTTGATCAACTAAAATATAGTTCATCCTAATTGGAAGCAAAACAATCCCATTGGGATTAATGTTTAATGTTTAAATAATTTTCTTGTAGACAAAGGGGCAAATTTACAAAATTCACGTGAAATGATCGAAGTTCGATCGAATTTAGATCGAATAACAATCGTACAAATTTTTTATGAAATCGGATATGCAAATTTGGCCTCTTCGATCATCGAATATCGAATAGATCGAATGATCGGATATTCGATAATTCCATCATTCGATAATCGAAGGAATCAAAATTTTTAAATATTCGACTGCCTACTTCGCCAGATTGAACCTACCGATTTGTAATAGAAGCCTATGGGGAGCTCGAATACCATTCGTACGATCGGAGCGTTCGATCGTTCGAATCGTACTCATTTTTCGGATACGCAAAGGAAATTTCATGATTTTTTCGTGAAATTGAACGATCAGTGTCCGATTGTAGGAATCCATCGAGAAATCGTATTGCGAACAAAATGATAACCGAAAACAATTCGATAAGCATTCGATGGTCGAATGCTTATCGAATTGCGAATTTGGTCGAGCTAATTTCCGCGAATAATAGTAAATTTGCCCCTAAGGGTTGTGACATACAGGCAGATTCGGGGAGATTTAGTTGCCTGGCGATTAATCGTCTCTTCTGCGAGGCGACAATCTCCCCGAACTGCCTGCTCCCTGCCCGCCACCTTCTTGAATGAAGAAACGCCAGCGCCAATTCACTCGTGGCACTTCGATTTCCGGAATCGCCCGAAGTTGCCTTGTGAGGAAACTTTTGGGCGATTCCGGAAATCGAAATGCCGCGAGTGCATTGGCGCTAGCGTTTCTTCATTCAAACAGGCGGTAGGCAGTGAGCAGGCAGTTCGGGGAGATTGTCGCCTCGCAGAAGAGGTGATAAATTGCCAAGCAACTAAATCTCCCCGTCTGCACCAACCCTTAAGGTATGGAGATTTAAATTACGGAGAGCCCTGTTATCTGGAAAACCCTTGGTCCTAAGCCTTCTGGATACCAGGTTCCATACCTGTATATATGTTTAGCATCACTGGACACAAAAAGACATATGGAAGGTAAAGTGCTGACATTGCCCAACTCTTAGCACTTTGATATTTCGTCACTTCTGTTATTGTCGTCAGCACCCACATAACACAAGGAGTCTCCATTGATCTAGTCATTGCTTGTCTGTTTGTGTGCAGGCCTGTCACATCACACTCATTAGAAGCATGCTCGTGTTAGTGAAAGGAAGATACCAGTAGCACTGTCCCGCATTGGCTAACTCATTAAAAGGAAAGCAAGAATGTAAGATAAAGAAAGAAAGTTGCCTCACCAGTACTCTCAGCTTTTATATAATACCTTCCTGAGGGTATCATAAAAATGTAATTTATTCATAAATAATAAAATACATATATATATATATATATATACATACACAGGTATGACACCAGTTATCTAGAATGCTTGGGACCTTGGGTTTTACGGACAATGGATCCTTCCATAATTTGGATCTTCCCATACTGTCATGGGAAAAAAAAATTTTTTTCAAAATGCATCAGTTAATAGTGCTGCTCCAGCAGAATTCTGCACTGAAATCCATTTCTCAAAAGAGCAAACAGATTTTTTTTTATATTTCATTTTGAAATCTGACATGGGGCTAGACATATTGTCCATTTCCCAGCTGCCCCTGGTCATGTGACTTGTGCTCTGATAAACTTCAATCACTCTTTACTGTTGTACTGCAAGTTGGAGTGATATCACCCCTCCCCCCAGCAGCCTAACAACAGAACAATGGGAAGGTAACCAGGTAACAGCTCCCTAAGGCTTAGTCCACACCAGGCAATTCTGGGAGATTAGTCGCCTGTCGACTAATTGCCTCTTCTTTTGGGCGACTAATCTCTCTGAATCGATTCCCCCTGTCTAGCGCTGGCTAAAATGAAAAGTCGCCTGCGTAATTCGCCTGCGGTAATTCGCACGTGGCGGTGCGCTTTCTGAAATCGCCTGGAGTTGCCGGCCGAGGCATCTTCGGGTGATTTCATAAAGCGCACAGCCGCTTGTGAATTACCGCATGCGACTTTTCATTTTAGCAAGCGTGAGACAGGGGTAAGCAATGTGCGAGACTGGGGTAAGCGATTCTGGGAGATTAGTCGCCCAAAACAAGAGGCGATTAGTCGCCAGGCGACTAATCTCCCAAAATCGCCTGGTGTGGACTAACCCAAACACAAGACAACAGCTGCCTGGTAGTACTCAATAGTAAAATCCATGTCCCACTGTGACTCCTTCAGTTACATTGAGAAGGAAAAACAACAGCCTGCCAGAAATCAGTTCCATCATAAAGTGCTGGCACAAGTCACATGACCAGGGGCAGCTGGGATGCGTTTTGAAAAAAAACATGTTTTGCCATGACAGTCCCTTTAAGTCTACTAAATAATCATGTAAACATTAAATAAACCCAATAGGCTGGTTTTGCTTCCAATAAGGATTAATTATATCTTAGTTGGGATCAAGAACAAGCTACAGTTTTATTATTACAAAGAAAAAGGAAATTATTTTTAAAAGTGTTAATTCTTTTGATAAAATGGAGTTCATGGGAGACGGCCTTTCAGTAATTCAGAGCTCTCAGGATAACGGTTTTCTGGATAATAGGACGTAACTGTGGCATAATCCATCTGAAAAATGACAATGTATTTGTAGGTGTTTGTTGCCTGCCCATATTGTACATAAATGAAGAACTGCCCATTACCAGTTAAAGCGGTGGTTTACCTTTAAGCTAACATTAATATGTTGTAGAATTGCTTTTTTTAAGCAACTTTTCTCTTTTTTTATGGTTTCTCTTCTGATTGTTTCCAGCTGACCAATGCTCTGTAAAGCTACACGTTTATAGTTATTGCTATTTTTTATTACTCTTATCTTTATTAATCTTTCTATTCAGTCCCTCTCCTATTAATTTTCCGGTCCCTTAGTTAAATCAGTGCTTGGTTGCTAGGGTCATTTGGACCCTAGCAACCTGATTGCAAAAAAATGCAAACTAGAGAGCTGCTGAACAAAAAGCTAAATAACTCAAAAAACACAAACAACAAAAAATTAAAACCAATTGCAAATTGTCTCAGAATATCACTCTCTACATCATACTAAGAGTCAAATTTAGTATGATGACTTACAGCTCTGTGAAATATGTTGGAACAAGATAAATACATGTTATTATAATCGTTATTATTAATAATAAAAAGAATAATAATAATTCAAAGGTGAACATCCTTTTAAGGAAAGAGGAGGTGGCCTATGAGCACTCACAGAGCACAAACACAATTTTTTGTACATGGCCTTTCCATAATTCAGAGCTTTCAGGAAAACAGATTTCCGGATAAGGGATCTTATGTTTGTGTAGGCTCAGTAAGATCCCAGCAATGTATCAGTATGACTTTACATAGCCTTATGGAGTGTGGCATAGTCTCCCCAAAATAAGTAATTACCATTGTAAGTATAGACATTCTGTCCTCTTCTCTTAAGCTATATAAGTACTCTTCCCCCTGCCCCCAAAAAGTCAATATTCATGAAATTCCATACTGCTTCCAAGCCTAATTACGGGGTTAAATTGCCACTTCTTTTGCCTTTCAATTTACAACTACTGATGCAATTGCTGGTAACTGGATCCTTGGCAGTTCACTCAAAGGTCTGCTGATCAGAAAGCTTCTAAGATTGGAACTTCAAAGTGTCTGCAGGAAGTTTCAGACAATTTTCAAGAAGACTGTGTGGTTGGACTCATTTGGCAGCAAGGCAAGGAAGTCATTCCTACCTATTAACATACTTCTGTCTGTCTGTCACCCAGTCTCCTGTGAAGGTTTTGTTACCGTAATCATGGAACACATCTGCGGAAAGCGCTTTGTCTTTGGAGTTGTTCTCCAAGACAGATGTTGGGAAATTAAGATGAAGAACCGTTGAAGAAGAAGTAGAGTTGTTGCTGTATCCTTTCTGTAATGGGGAGTGTATGTTGGAGATTCACTTCTAACACTGGACACAGCACTTCAGCTCATGACACCGGTTACCACCCATGCTGCCTAAATGCCTACTCGATTGGCAACTGCCTGTCACCAGTAGCTGGTTTTCAAACATAGGTGCAACACAGCCGATAGCAAACTAATAATACAGAGGTGGGGCATCAGCAGATGAAAGTGTCATTGTTGAAAGACCATCTATGATCAAAGAAGGTTTGTGCTGTGGCCCAGATCTCGCTAAACACTCGCTCATTTCTATTTTTGGTTGGTCCTACTTACAGGGACTTTGCTGGCAGTATAGTAACTGTAATAAAGGCTACTACTCCCATATTTTATTGCCAGGTTGATGTCATGTACACCCCTTATTTGAAGGAGATGGGGCTTGTATCCTCACCCCATGGTCTTCTTTAGGTACGGCAAGAGGCCACTTATTCTGAGGACTGATTCTATTTGATTCTATTTGATACCAGAAGACTCAGTTGGGCGAAGACTCAGTTGGCTCATTGGAAAGGTCCTCAACTGTTGGGTTCTGTACTGCCGCAGTATAATCTGATTTTTGGTTCCAGGCTTGGACTGGCAATCTGTGGGTTAGGGCAAATGCCAGAGGGGCTGCTATAAGGTTCCATAGAAAGTCAGTATTTTGTGTGCTGGTAGGGGATGTTTGGGCCTCTATGTGGGCTGATTGGGCCTCTGTGTACCTGAAATGCCAGGGCCTATTTTAATTCTCAGTCCAGACCTGCCTGGATCTCCCTAATTTTGGAAGAGATCTGCTCATTTAGGCTAAGGCCAGACGGGGATATTCGGGGGCATTTTGTCGCCTGGCGACGGGGAGGTTCGGGGGCTACAAGTCGCGGCGAGAAGTCGCCAGGCGACAAATTGCCCCCGAATCTCCCCGTCTGCCCAAGCCCTAAGGCAAACAAGCAGATCTCTAGGACTAAGGCTAGCATAAACAAATTAAGGAGTACTGGTGGGTGCATTGTGCAGTAAAGACCCGCCCTGGCAGTCTGCTCTATGGTAGGCAGTAATCACAGGGTTTATTCGTGTCTGCCCTAGGGTTGCCACTTGGGCTGGCCGGTAAAAATGATGGTTGATCCCAAAGTTATTAAATGGTAAAAAAGATAAATATGTAGGAAGGCCTGTATTTTTTCCAGAAAAGGTGGCAACCCTAGTCTGCCCCTCTACACAGCCCATATGATGTTTTAGATTGGTTACTATGGATTACTCAGGGCTGCCATCACAGGGGTATAGGAGTTACTGCAGGAGCCCTGTGGCAGAAGGGGGGGGGGCCTTAAATGGAAAGGTGCAATTCACCAGTTATAAAAAGGGTTCAGGCTCGTGGGTGGTGTTTGGAGGGTCATGGGTGGGGTTTTACATAATTAGAACCCAGTGTCCCTACATACACACACATAAACTATATATAGCAATCTCTATATTAATTGGAAATTTTCTAATCTGGGGTGCATTCAGGGCAGATTAGAGATGTGGATTTTTTCATAAGGAGACATGCAGAGCAAGATACTACACACACTAATTCCTTTTGGCCAGGGATCTAACGCCATTTATTTTATTTTTTTTATGGTTCCCACCAACAAAGGGAACCAGGCGACAGTTGGTCTAATTATTGGGGGAGCCACTTGGGGGGAGGTCCCTGCTTACTTGAGCCCCATAATAACTGATGGCAGCCCAGAAGTTACTACATGGGTACAACTGAGCACTTATTTTAGTGAGGGTATCCTGCAGAACAATTAGTTATTGCATAATTCTAGACCTCTCTGGAATTCTTCTGGAATTTATACAAAAAAAAAAAAGGCACTAAATCCATATGTCCCAATGCCAGTCTAAACGTCAATATTAAAGGGAGGGCGAGTGCTTTCCTACACTTAATTATACTTACTTTATTATAATTAGAGACCAAGTGATAAGAACAAGCAGTGCCAGAAGCAAAGAGCCAAACATGCAGTGTGCCACCCAGACATAAATTAACACCAGGAAATATGCCAGGCCGGGTCTTAAAATATCCTTGGAGAGAAGAAACTCCACACAAGCATGTACTTGCATGCCAGCCTATGCCTTTGTACCTCTCTTTGCTATTAGAATGGAGTTCTGCTCTTTTGTTAACAGGTTTGAACCACCAATTGCCAGCATGCATTCCATCTGTTCCTAGGATCTTATTGACCCACAAAAAATATTTTTTAATCTATAAATCATTGAAGGTAAATATATATATATATATATAAATAGTTCCTGAAGACGGCTCCAACTGTTGAGCCGAAACGTTGAGTAAATAAAAACTTTTTTTGTTTTTTTCATATAAAGTCCTGTTTGGTGCGTTTTTTTTTGGATTACTAGTATTGCTGTCTTTAACCAGCACACAGGCATTGTTGTTTTTTGTCCATGTGCACCATGTCTAAGTATATATATATATATATATATATATATATATATATATATATATATATATATATATGGGACAAGGATTCATTTTTATTTAAGGCTAACATAATTGTAATGAGACCAAACCCCTTCACAGACTGTATCAGGAAGAATCTGTGGGTCGCTGTTTGTCGCTCCCCCTTGTTGTGCATGAAATGAACTCTGCCAGTAATAATATTAATAGTCCCACAAATGGTACTTTGCCAACAATTCCTGTTCTCTTGTTTTTTTTTTTTCTTTTTTAATCCCACCCTATTCTTTCTTCTCTCTGCTCTTGTGTTATCTGGCATGCCTTTGATCTCCTCTAATTAAAGGGTTATTAATGCTGCACTCTCAGAGGGTGGTGATGCTGGGAGCAGGGATTTGTGATTTGACTGGGGAAGCCGCCAGCCAGAAGGCTGGAGAAGGAAGAGAAGGATGGGAGACAGATCCTGCTGAGTGAATAGTTGGAGAGATCACTGAGCCATTTATTAACTGGTTTCTATGGGGAGTTATTCCCTTTGAAGCATGTGACTTCATGACTTCATTAGAGATTGGTAATATTTTATTTTAAAGAGGAGAGGGCTGATGTTTGGATTTTTAGTGACACCCTTGCCCATGGTTTTTTTTTTTCCAGTGGGCTTTTTTTGTATTACAGTGAAGGTTTGAGAGAACATTTGTTGCATCCCTTTGTGAAACCCTCGGCCATGGCACCAGGGAATTATGTTACTGGATGAGCAACCAACTTAATAAAGGGCTGGGGTGAAGTTCAAAGTGTTGCCTATTTGTGCCAGTTGTGCCAAACACATTAGGGTCATTTATGTTGCACAATGCCTTGTGTAAAGTGCAGAAAGAGGCTGCAATTGCCCATATTTTTCATTTGGCACACTGAGGTGTGCTCTTGAAGAATGGCACAACCCCTTGAGTAGAAGTGCTCTATCCAAGAGGTGCTGCGCTACCTGGCTGACAACTTAGCTCTTCCATTAGTGCAATCCCCGGAGACCTGCCTACTGGGTCTGGTGGAGGACCTTGTGCCACTGAACAAAACCAGAACACTCATGCGGGTTACATTGTACTATGCTAAAAAACTAGTAGTAATGAACTGGATGGGTACAAAAAGTCCCAGTGTCACCCAATGGGTCAACCTAATTAATAAAACGCTTCCTTCCATTAAACTTACTTATTTGGCCAGAGGATGTCCAGATAAATTTGAGAGAATATGGAGCCCATGGCTGGATGTTAACCTGATAGATATCCCCTAGACACACAGATTTTTGCTTCAGACTGTACGGGTAATTGATAGAACATGCTATGTAACATTACAAGTTTGTGTGGTAACGTATAATGTAATGTATAACTGAACCCAGATGATAACTCTCTCTGCCGGGACATTGGTGACATCTATATGTTCATCCTTTAATTGTGAACCAAAGTTGTGTTGATTGTACACTTCCCCCTTCCCTTTTCCCTTTAAAAATAAATAAAGACTATAAAAAAAAAAAAAGAAGTGTTCTATCCAAGAAGGGTAGGCAGGGGGAAATAAGAAGGCAGGGTCAGAACTAGGAGTAGACAGAAGAGGCACATGCCTAGGGCACTGGGCATTTACCTCTTTTTTTTTTGTACCTCTGCCTGGTCTGGGGCCTCATCCCCGGGCACTCCCAATACATTGGGGCCCAACTGAGATACTTTCTGAGGCAGAGGTCCACAACATTTTTTTACCCATGAGCCACATTCAAATGTAAAAAAGTTGGATAGCAACATAAGCAAGAAAAATTTACTTTGGGTGCCAAATATGGGCTGTGATTTGCTCTTGGTAGCCCCTATGTGGACTGGCAGCCTACAGGAGGATCTGTTTGGCAGTACACAAAACCTCCAAACCAGGAATTCAAAAATAATGATCAAGTTGGTGAGCAACATGTTGCTTGTGAGCCACTGGTTGGGGATTACTGCTCTGAGGAATGTCAGCTGATAATTAGCTAAGTTCTTCAAAAAACATCAAGGTGCAGATATCCAATGCCAGGCTGACACCACGCTTGGCTAGGGTTGCCACCTTTTCTGGAAGAAAATACTGGCCTTCCTATATGTTTTTTCCCTATTAATAACATTGGGATCAACCATCATTTTTACGGCCAGGCCAGCAAAATTCCAGCCAGGCAGCAACCCTACACTTGGCCACCGTTTTTTTTTTAACCTGTGAGCCACATTCAAATGTAAAAAAAGTTGTGGGGCAACACAAGCATTAGAAATGTCCCTGGGTATAGCAAATAAGGGCTTTGATTGGCTATTGGATAGTTTCTATGGGGACTGGCAGTCTACAGGTGACTCTTGCAATTAAAGCCTGGATTTCAAAAATAAGCTCCTGCTTTGAGGCCACTGTGAGCAACATCCAGTGGCGTAACTACCAGGGGTGCAGGGGGTGCAATTGCACCAGTGCCCCCACCCACTTGGGGCCCATCGGAGCCATGAAAATAGTTATGGCAGGCGGTTATCTAGGGGGGGATTTTACAGCACACATGCTATCTACACTCCAGCATGGGATTTATAGAGGTAAGGGCTCGACAGGGGGGCCCAGGTGCCTATCCTGTGCCGGGGCCCACCAGAGAGTAGTTACGCCACTGGCAACATCCAAAGGGTTGGTGAGCAACATGTTGCTTGTGAGCCACTAGTTGGGAATCACTGCCCTAGACATTACCCTTACCCTAAGTAGCATTAAGGTGGCCATACACGGGCAGATAAAAGCTGCCGACAGACTGTGTCGGCAGCTTATCTGCCCGTGTGGGGGACCCTCCGATGGGCTTTCCCGATCGATATCTGGCCGAAAGTCGCAACATCTGTTCGTTGATGCGGTCCCGTGATCCGACCGCTCGTACTGATCCGAACGTTGGGCCCTAGGGCCCACGATCGGATCAGCCCGATATCGCCCACCTCAAGGTGGGCATATCGGGGAGAGATCTGCTCGTTTGCCAACATCGCCAAACGAGCGGATCTCTTCGTGTATGGCCACCTTTACCCTCGACTAAAAGGCTCATTTGCATACCCAAGTGTAGTTGTGGTGTCCACAATGTCCCTGCAATGAGTTGCACTTCCATATAGGTTCATTTGCCACTCCTCAGTCCTTCCAAAATTCTATTCTGAATTGAGAACTGCTATGCCTTGAGCTACCGCCACCTCCAGGCCAAATGGTAGCTCCGGGGTTCCCGCTGTGTATCCATGGAGCACTTTATAATTTAATTTATACTTACCTATATACAATGTACATACTATAGTTTTCCATTCTTCCACTCTTGCTCCACTTGCACGTCTTGGTTAAGCATAAGTTAATGTTATATAAATATATACTAAATAACTAGTATAGTCAACGTCACCAAGGAGTTCCATGACTACATAAAGTTAAGGGCCACAGTTCATGGTTTTTGAAGCCTACTTAGAAGTTCAAAGTAGGGTGTATATTATTTAGTAAGCACCGTTTATAAGGATATATATTACACGTTATCCATGGCTTTCATCCAGAATCCAAGTGACGACAAGGAAGACATCCCAGTACTTGCCATTAAGTGTCCTTGTCCCTTTGAAGTCTAATGTTATGTTCAAAACACTAAACACATTTACCTTCATTAATTTAATTTTATAACCCTTTCATCTTGTTTTATTTTATATACACTTACCAGTTCATCCTGGGATATGAAGAAAAAAAAAAAAAAAAACAGAACTAATTGGATTTTTGCTGTTTGCTTTTGATTTTCGTTTGAAATGTCCAAACGTTCCTAATGAGTTCCACCTAGGTGTGAATGGTCCTTTTAGAGAAAGTTAGAGAAAGGGGCACTCTGTTCGGAGATAAAGGGAGAGCGGGGATATAAAATAGAGCAAACAATGGCTCTGTCTTGGTTAGAGATTAAGGGATATACACTGTATTTAACCTTCCCCAGACACCTGTGACAACTCAGTGTGACATTTTATTTGATCTAGGCTTGTCGGTTTACTGCGAGAGCGACTTCAAAGCATCGCTCTGCCTGGGCGAGACGTTTTATCTGCCACAGGTAACTGTTATGGTTATGTGGCATTTTATGAAGTGTATAAAAACCCTGCAGCGATGCGGTCAAAGGTGAAGTTGCAAGTAAGCAGTTCATCATTTTCCAAAAAAAAAAAATTGTTTCATAAACCGACACTGATCTTAATTTTAGAGCAAAAAGAAAGGTTCTTGTCAGATGTTGCCGGGGAAAGTTCTGCACATGGTCATTTATCTTGTCAGTCCTCACTCTTATCACTACTAAAGAGCCATTCATTTTACCGCTCCCTAATATTCTTTAACCCCTTAATTAATTTTAATGGCTCCCGAGTGCCTCAGGCTGCCATTGAAGTCAGGCTGTGTCATGCTCTTCATTTCTGATTTTCTAGCACAGTTTCATTTAGCCTGTCCAGTGCATTACTCCTCTAAAGAAACTCACCTCTGACCTTGACCTACCAATCATGCATTCTTCCTTTAAGAGCTTAGTGTCAGGATGAAAGCACCTCTTTGCAATTTTTTATTTTTGTTTTTGACATTTGTCAAAGAAAATATGAACAATTATTCTTCCCCTTTTCTGAAGGTGTTGAGATGCCTTCGGGTTAAAGGGAAAAAACATGGAAAATTTTTAATAACATGGAAAATTTTGAACTAAATGCCAATGGGTAAATTTCAGCTTGTGGAGCAATGTGTTCCTCATCCAGCCAATGATGGTTGTGTAATGATTAGTGATGGGTGAATTTATTCGCCAGGGGTGAATTCGCGGCGTATTCCCGCGATTTGCGAAACTGGGCAAAAAATTCGCCCAAAAAAATTCGCCGCTCAAAAACGAGTCGAGCGTCGTTTTTGACGCGACGCGCCGAAAACGACTCGACGCGCGCCGAAAATGACGCGACGCGTCAAAAACAACGCGACGCGCGTCAAAAACAACGCGAAGCGCATCAAAAACGACGCGCGACTCGTTTCGCAAATCGGTGAAAAATTCGCGAATTTCTCTGGAAATTCGCAAATTTTTCGGTGAAGCGAAACGCGCCCGTTTCGCCCATCACTAGTAATGATGTTCCAAATGATGTGCAGGTGTGAGCTCAAAAGCGACTCTCATCTACACTTCAGTGGGCATCCTATTCAAGTCTATGGGGAACTATCGTGGCAGTGGCACCCCTTTTTGTCTGAACGCCTAGGGGCAGATTTACTAAGGGTCGAATTTCGAATGCTAAAAAATATTCGAAATTTGACCAGGGAATAGTGGGGAATTAAAAAAATTTGAATTTGAATTTTTTTAGCGCAATTCGTTCGAATTCAATCGAACAATCGAATAGGGAAAATTCAATTGAATCCAACGAATTGATTCGAATCGATTTTTAAGTCGATCAATCGAATTTTACTTATTAGATCTTAGGGAATGATCCCCATTTCGGTTTAATCTGGCGAAGTAGGTGATCAAATTTAAATTTAAAGGGGAAGTATTCGACCATCGAATTTTTGAACATTCGAATAAAATCAAATTTGAATATTCGAATCATTGGAATTTGAATATTCGATGGTCGAATTTGCCTAATTTGTATATCCAAAAATCGAATCTGCCACTTAGTAGTCATGCAAAAGTGTGCCCCCGAGAGGTAATTCAAAGACACTTATGTCCGGCTGAGATAGGCAGCCCACTTCTTACTTCCTGTCATAGGGAAGGCACCCTCTAACCTGCCCCTCATAAATTCAGGAGGGAATGCAGGTCCTTGTATTCCATTCTAATAATAGCAACAGGGCAAAGTACAAAGTCACTTGGCTTGTGTCTGCTTTTTGCACTTTGCATCCTGTCCCGCCCTCCATAACCGATCCCTTATGTTGCTTCTAGTGATGCCAGTGGAAATCAGCCTGTGATTACTGGCAAAACGATGGGCAGCCATAACATAAAGATGGCCATACACAGGTGATATGAACTGCAGATTCAGTCTGAGTTTGTTGGCTTATCTGCCTGTGTATGGAGCACTCCGACAAACCTACCTACCATTAATTGGCTGAAAATAAACAAAAAATGGGTCAATGACTGCTGTCCTTGCCCTAACAGTCTGTATCCCTATCATTGTGATCCAGTAGTTTAGCCCTAGTGCCTCAAGGTGGGCATATCAGGGAATCACAGTATGAACAGATCTTTCAAATGTATGGCCAACTTTAAGCAATATTTATGTGCCATTGGATTCTTTCAGAAACCCATCAGATTATTGTGTATTATCCCAATATGGCCACCCACAACATCCATGGATCCTTGATAAGCATCAAGCACAGGGGCAATGGCCCAGCCTCGGTAGTGATGTGACTGGCACCCCTTTCATTCTGCATCTGTGCCATACTTGTCTACAACTGCCAATGCCAATAACTGCCTGGGATGCCGTATATATTTGGCCAGTGAATAGTAAACGTAGAGTAACACAGTGGAGAAATAATGATGACCAGATATTTCCCCTTGCTTTTTGTCAACTGAATTCTCTTGCTAGACATATTTATCCTAATAACAATAACGTTTTTATGGGCCTCTATTTCTATATGTGGCTGCTTGCGAGACACCAATATTTTAAGCACCGTGATTATGTTTTTTTAACGGCTCCACTCCTGTATTTTTTTTTCTGTTCCTATTGCAGAATGTGGCCTTAAATAAACTCCTAATTTCCTCCTTTCAGTATTTATACCATCCCAGGCAGAGAAAATAGTGCCACACCTATCTCTCTCTCTCTCTCGGCACTGAAGTCAATGTTGGCTCTCAATGCGGCCTTGTCTAGGTGAATGGAAATCAGGTAGATTCGACAAACCGACAATAGCTGTAACATTTCTGTTTCCTCCTGTAATACTTCTCTGTGAGTATATTTAATTAGCTTTTGTACATAAAATTCTATAAACTCTCAGTATGGTGTGCCAGGCGCATTAGGCTTAAAGGGCAAGGAAAGGAAAAGAAATGAAATCCAATTTTTACTTTCTTTAATGAAAAAGAAATCTGTCTCCAATATGCTTCAATTAAAAAATGTCTACCGTTTTTATAATAAACCTGACTGTTTGCAGTGAAATTGTCACTTCATTTAGTGCTGTGGGTAGGAATTGTCAGACGGTCCCTAACTTCTGGCAGGGAAACAATCATACTTATGAACAGCAGGGGAGCCCCTGCCTTACTTACCAGCCATGTAGAACTCAAGCAGCTTTGTTTTTTGATCATTTATGATGATCCCTAAGAAGCCCAGACCACACTGAGCATGTGCACAGTCTTGGTCTTGCAAAGATGTATAACAAATTTACAAGATGACAGCCCCCTGTGGCCAACTTTGAAAGCATAAATCATTTGTTTGATTAGGCTTGTGGTGCAGTAAGTTCATGTTTATGTTTAGCATACAAAATACAGCATTTCTAGCCTTATTCTATTTTACACTTTCCTTGCCCTTTAATGCATAGAAGAATCTCATGATCAAAAAATCTCTCTCTCTCTCTCTCTCTCTCTTTCTATATATATATATATATATACAGGTATGGAAGAAGTTATCCAGAATGCTCAGGACCTGTGGCCTTCTGGATAATGGATATTTTTCTTATTTAGATCTTTATACCTTAAGTCTACTAAAAAATCATGTAAACATGAAATAAACCCAATAGGCTGGTTTTGCTCCCAATAAGGATTAATTATATCTTAGTTGGGATCAAGTAAACGCTACTCTTTTATTGTTACAGAGAAAACGGAAACACATTTTTTAAAAAGTTGGATTATTTGGATAAAATGGAGTCTGTGGGGTATATTTATCAAAGAGTGAAGTTAAGAGTGAGGTTCCTTCACTAGAGTGACATTCCGCCACTCTCCATTCATTTCTATGGGATTTTTAAAGGCGTATTTATCAAAGGGTGAAATTTCCCTTTCACCCATTGATAAATAAGCCTTTCGAAATCCCTCAGAAATGAACTGAGAGTGGCGGAATTTCCCTCTAGTAGAGGAACTTCACTACCCCCTATGGGAGATGACCATTCCATAGTCTGAGCTTTCTGGGATAACCTATCCCATAACTGTACCCATGATCATCATGACATCTATCTGGATTTTCCTATCAGATGGCAACATGAAAGAGTTTGTTCCACAAATACAAATGCCATTAGTGTATGAAACAGAATAATGGATGTCATTAAACACTGAAGCATACCTATATACAGAAAAGAAAATCTTATTTATTGGCCTGATGATTGGCCATCAGGTCTGCATAGGCCTACATTATGACCTGATAGTTGACCCAGGATCCAATTAATCAGATCAGCCTGATTTGGCCGAAAGGACAAAGTTTCATTCATTTAGTAACCTCTACAAATGAGCAGATTTTAAAATCTATGACCAACTTTAGCATTATAGTTGGAGAGAAATGCAAAGAAACAGTGCTGCCAGATATCAATTCTAACAATTCCTCATAGATCATACTGCATTACATTGATGCTGCCATATCAAGAAATCTGCGAGACCCTTTGGCCCTAAAAATCCCACCAATGGGTCTCTGATGTATGAGCTCTGATGTATGAGCTTTACTTGCTGTTCTGCTTGCCTCGTGCATTATCAATGGAGCTACACACAGGTTTGGGTAGGAGTTGATCTACTTCTCTTCACCTGCATACAACATGTACAGTGTATGTCCTTTGTGCCCCTTAGTGCTCATGCACAGAGAACTTGTATCTGGGGTCATGGATAATTAAAGGATATTTGACATGTGGTAAGGTGCACTAGAAAATATGCACTTTAGGCCACAACAGTTTGTGGCACCTTAAGCTTTCTAGGGATTGTGACAGGGAGCCCTATGATATACTCACCCCACTCTAAATACATTACTGCTGAACACCGGCAGTAACCCATTCAGAGCAAGGGGGCATTACTTGGTGCTTCATTCTAGCCAAACTTTTTTCAGGGTGTTTAGCATTGGAATGGCCCACTGAGAGAATCCTGGGGGTCACAGTCCTAATAACATGGTGATCCAGGTCTGTACAGCAGGTGTGTGATAAAGGGACATCAATAAAGTAGGCATGGGGTGGTTTGTCTTGGGGGGGGGGAGATAGGCCATAGCAGTTTGGTCCTGTTTCCTCAAAACGTGATAAATGAGCCCTCTTTTCTCATGTAAAGCTGGCCATAACATGAAGGGCTCAATCAATGCAGACAACAGACAGGAGCACAGGAAACAGTATGTAAAACACTTGCCAAATTAATCAGGTGGACCAGGTACACCAGACCCGCAACTCGAGGAACGGATGAACCAATAGCAGAAGTTAGGAGGCATCCAGACACTCAAAAAAGACCACAAGGGTCCATGATGAAATGCCCTTAATATACAGTAAAATATCTATTTTCTATAATATTTTTGATGGCCCTTGTGGAGGTTCTTGAGTGTATTTTCACGAAGGGTGCCATACTCAACTACTGGGTTCCTCCAGGTATCCACTTACACTCCAAGATAATTACTTGAAGGTAAACTGTCATGGGAAAACATTTAAAAAAAAAAAAAAACACATCAGTTAATAGTGCTGCTCCAGTAGACTTCTGCACTGAAATCCATTTCTCAAAAGAGCAAACAGATTTTTTTATATTTCATTTTTGAAATCTGACATGGGGCTAGACATTTTGTCAATCTCCCAGCTGTCCCAGTCATGTGACTTGTGCCAGCACTTTAGGAGGGAACTGCTTTCTGGCAGGCTGTTGTTGTTCCTTCTCAATGTAACTGAATGGAACTCAGTGGGACATGGGATTTTACTATTGAGTGCTGTTCTTAGATCTACCAGGCAGCTGTTATCTTGTGTTAGGGAGCTGTTATCTGGTTACCTTCTCATTGTTCTGTTGTTAGGCTGCTGGGGGGGAAAGGGAGGGGGTGATATCACTCCAACTTGCAGTACAGCAGTAAAGAGTGATTAAAGTTTATCAGAGCAAAAGTCACATGACTTGGGGCAGCTGGGAAATTGACAATATGTCTAGCCCCATGTCAGATTTCAAAATGAAATGTAAAAAAATCTGTTTTCTCTTTTGAGAAATGGATTTCAGTGCAGAATTCTTCTGGAGCAGCACTATTAACTATTACATTTTGAAAAAAAAATGTTTTTCCCATGACAGATCCCTTTAATGATAATTGACTCTTGAAACAAATTCCCCCTAATAGGTATGTGTGTGTGATATCATAAAGGCCTTAGATTGTAAGCTCCACTACGCCAGGGACTGAAAGGAATGATAAATAATCTCTAAAGCTCTGGTGCTTTCTAAATAAATGATAATAATAATCAATAATAATGATGTGATCCTACCATGGAATCAAACCTTGCCTAATAAAATATATATGTACTTAAATAGAGAATATTTCTTATAATGGAACCTGCTATATATGCACTTGGAAGCTAAGGAGAAGTTAAAAGATTTTCAATATCATTAAAAAGAAAAAAAAAAAAAGCCTTGCTTTGTTCTGCCATCAGATGTATCTGTGCCAGAGGAAAAGCAGCCCGGCTTGATCACTGCTTTGTGCTCCACAATCTTTTGTTGTCCAAGCAGCTGGAGTTGTTGCTTTCATCATCAATGCGTAAAACGTAACACCCTCCCTGCAACATGCTTACTTACCCACTTTGTGTTTGTTCATCAAATTCATTATTTATGTATTGATTTAGATCTGAAGAGAAGGGAGCTGAACCCCGGCAAAGAGAAAAAGAACCAAGCGGATTCTGTATTTCTTCATGGAACACTCACAAGGAACATTATTATCCACCGGAATAAAATCAAGACTGGAGCAGGAATATTTCCTGAGTGAATTGGGGGTGTCCTGTAAATGGGAACACTCTTGCTCTTGTATTGATTTGCATGCATTCTACTGACCAAAATAGATTATATGTGATTTGCTATTGTGAATATCTGTCTAATTCTGGGCAGTGTCATTCTGTAGCTACTAAAGCAAATAAAGTTCTGTCCTGCATAAAAAATGGCATAAACTCAAGGGATGAAAACATAATTCTACCTCTTTATAGATCCCTAGTAAGACCTCATCTGGAGTATGCAGTGCAGTTTTGGACTCCAGTCCTTAGGAGGGATATAAATGAGCTGGAGAGAGTGCAGAGACTAAGTGCAACTAAACTGGTTAGAGGGATGAGGGAAGACTTAAATTATGAGGAGAGACTGTCCAGGTTGGGGTTGTTTTCTCTGGAATAAAGGCGCTTGCGAGGGGACATGATTACACTTTACACTAAATACATTAGAGGACATTATAGACAAATATCAGGGGACCTTTTTACCCATAAAGAGGATCACCAGAGGCCACCCCTTCAGACTAGAAGAAAAGGACTTTCATTTGAAGCAGAGTAGGTGGTTCTTCACAGTGAGGACAGTGAGGTTGTGGAATGCACTGCCGGGTGATGTTGTGATGCTGATTCTGTTGATGTTTTTAAGAGGGGCTTGGATGATTTTTTGGACAGACATGATATTAAAGGCTATTGTGATACTAAACTCTACAGTTAGTATAGCTATGGGCATATATGGTTTGTGTGAAAGAGTGGAGTGTGTGTGTGTATGCTGGGTTTTTAATTTGGAGGGGTTGAACTTGATGGACTCTGTCTTTTTTCAACCCAATTTAACTATGTAACTATGTAACTAACTACTTTAGCATTGTTCAACAGAATCTATAAAGGGACATAACCCCTATATGTAATAAAAGGCACTAAGTTTGCCCAGGGGCAGTAACCTATAGCAACCAATCAGCAGGTAGAATTCACTAGTCACCTGTTTATATGCAAGTATCTTATTGGTTGCCATGAGTTACTGCTCCTGGGCGAACTTAGTGCCTTATGTTACATGTAGGGTTTTTGCCTTATTTATCAAAATCCAAATTTTTCTCATTATTTTAATTTAAAAAGTCAGACCAAATTGGAATCCAACATTGGACCTTATTTATTATTAAAAAAAAATCACGATTTAATCGAAAATATGAATTGTACGTCTTTTCTGAGTTTGCTCGATTTCTTTTTTTTTCCCAAATTTTTGCCCAAAAAGTTCAAAATAGTTGGATTTTTGAGGTAATTCCAGTGCAGACCACAAAAATTTTCAAACAGGATAGGGACCTCTCCCATTGATTATATAGAAGACTTTTTCTATCCTCGGAGTACAGTAAAGTTAGTTTTTTTCCACCAAAAATTCAGATTTTACAGTAAAAAAAAAAAATCAAATTTTTAAAGTTTTTGGCATTCGGACTTTAATAAATAGCCCCCTTACTATTGCCCATAAATTTTAGTGCACTGAAAGACATCCAGGGCAATGGCTCTGCTCTGCATCGTGTACCAAATTAATGGGGGGCTCATTTACATATGCCCCTAACCAGGTCCAGACTGAGAATTAAAATAGGCCCTGGCATTTCATATACACAGAGGCCCAATCAGCCCACATAGAGACCCAAACAGCCCCCACCAGCCCACTAAATTCTGACTTTCTATGGGACCTTATAGCAGCCCCTCTGGCATTTGCCCTAACCCACAGATTACCAGTCCGGGCCTGCCCCTAACTGCTGATCTTGCTTCTGCTGGTGCTTGCAGGTCCAGACTGGGATTCAAAACATCCCCCACAGACCCCATTAATAGTGAGTATCTGTGGTATGGAACAACAGCAATTACTGCTAACTTGATCATTTAACTGATGTACAAGTTAGAGTGTGAGATGTACCACCTCCAGTCATCCCCTCATGAATACTGTGCTACCAAATGCAGGCAGTGCTGTATTCATTCATTCATTGCAGAATGTATCCCAGCACGCAATGTGAGGAGTAGGGTACAAGTATGCAAAAACCATATCAGTTTGGCCCTGTTTTTTTTAACCCACCTTGCACGTAAATGAGCCCTTAAAAGAGAGCATACCAATGTTGGGCACAGTATGGTCTGCACTCCCTAGCTTGTACCTCTTAATCTAAATGATTTGCCACCCAGATGAAGACATGATGAGGGTTGCCTAGATCCCACCTATCGACCACTATATATGCCTCTCCTATATTTTTAATTTGTTTTATATATATAATTTATAATCTCCATTAAAGGGGTTGTTCACCTTCAAAAAAATTGTTGTTTTCAGAAATAACAACTTATTCTAATTACTTTCTAATTTCTATTTGTTACCGTTTTTTTCTAATATTGAAGTGTAAAGTATCATTTTTCACCTTGTAAAGCAGCTCTGGGAAAGGTGGTCGCCGATCCTGTAAACATTTAGTGGATACATTTCTTATCTTTGTCCCCGCTGAGCAGAATCTCTGGGCTTCATTACAGGCAGCTGTTAGAATTGATACAATAGTTGCTATTACTCCAGAGATGCTGCTGAGAAATGTATCAACTTAGGGGCAAATTTACTATAATTCCCAAAAAATCCCTCAAATTTCCTCGATATTCGATAAGCATTCGACCATCGAATGCTTATCGAATAGTTTTAGGTTATAATTTTGCTCAATATTCGATTTCTCGATGAAATCGTGCGATCGGATACCGTAAAATTTTAAATCCTTCGATCATCAAATGATCGAATATCCGATCATTCGATCTATTCGATATTCGATGATCAAAGAGGCCAAATTTGCATATCCGATTTCACGAAAAATTCATACAATAGGTATTCGATCGAACTTCGATCATTTCACGTGAATTTTGTAAATCGGCCCCTTAATGTTGCAGAATTGAAACAAAGTCTAACCGGAATTACTGAGCTGCCAGACTCAAACACCAGAGACACCAACATTCAACTTTAAACCTAGACTTTGGAAAAACAGTAAAAAATAAATAATGGAAAGTAATTGAAAAAGTCTTTATTTCTGAGGAACAATGTGAAAACAACTGAACTGAAAAAAGTGTTTGGAAGGTGAACAACGGCTTTAACTATATTTTTGTGGGAGACACTGGCAACGATAGTTGGTCCTTACCTGATTTGATTTAGGTACCAGAATAGTATGGGCCGTGTTATCATTTTTATTGTGTTTAAATAAACCTGGAGTGTACGAGGAAACCAGATTACCCAGAGGAACTCTATACAGACATACAAAATCCTTATTGTTAACACCCGGATCAGAATCAAACCCAGGAGGACTCCAACACTCCATGCTAGCAATGATAACTCCAGAGCCTCCAGGATTTCACATACAGGCATATAGGCTACGCTGGTGCCCTACATAGCACTTTAAATACTACATGTCTCCTTCTGTGGAAAACTACGGAAAACTACAGGAGTTATTAGGAAAACACTTAGCCCTTTAGTTGTATTCCTGATTAAAGCTGGGGCTGTACATACCACGAGATGAGGGTTGGCAGCCCCTTGATACACTACAGTGCAGCCTATTAGTTGGAGCCTCCATGTTCACAATGATGGATGGAGCTTCTCTGCTGGATATCAGCATTAGAAATGACATAGCTAGGTCCTAAATAGACCTATATGTTTGGCACTATTCTTTAACTCATTAAATATATTGAATATTGTTGTATTTTGAGTTCGGAGTAGGTCATCCCCAACTGTTATTTCACTAAGCCCAAGTAAATACAAGCAAGCCCAGATATAAAGCACCAGTGTGTTTGGTTTTAAATTTTAAAGTCACCTAGGGTCCCTCCCCCCCCATAAATTTCCCTTCTGGATCAGCATTAACAGTGTTCAGTGCTATATACATGAAGATGTGAATGTAGAATGGGAACAGCTGGACACCACTCCAGATATGCAACCATCACCTCCAGTGTTTACAGAAAGAGACGGGGAAGAGGATGATGTTGACCAGCAGGAGCAAGATGTAAAAATATGCCACAATGTCTCTCCAAGACCGCCTGATGACTTCCAAACATTATATGAGCATTGTATATCACAGATCAAAGAATCCTCTTGTGCCTTGGAACCAGGAAGGGCATTTCCATTGATACTGCTAAATTAACATAGATTTGGAAACTTCTCATCCAAGGACATCATCTCTCTGCATTAAGAATAGTATAAATGTTGAATATCTATACATACACAAGTGAACCATCGTGAGGCACAGAAGGCATCACCAAAAGTAATTATAGGCCTTGTGTCCTATGTGTGTTGGATGCATCCGTAAAGAGTGTTGCATTTGCCACTACTACTGGGTTAGCTAGAAGTGTAAGGCTAGGGACACACAAGGCGATTTGGGGAGATTGAGTCGCCTGGCAACTAATCGCCTCAACTTTGCGGCGACCAATCTCCCCGAATGCCTTCCCTCACTCTGCGCCTGGCTAAAATGAAAAATCGCTGGAGCAAATCACTTGCGGCAGTTCGTTTTCCGAAGTCGCCCTTAATTTCCTTGCGAGTGTGTCCTTCCCCTGAGTGCAATGTTCCACAAGGAGATTAATCACCTGCCGGTGGCTAATTTACTACAAATTATTTTCCACCAGTGATAGTAAGTAAGTAAGTAAGTAAATTGCTGGTGGCCACACAGAGTCCTCCACCAAACCAAACCAAAATCAGGGAAATCCTAGTGGAGGTTTGCTGGCTATAGACAGTTCTCCAAGGAACCAGAAGAAGTCATTCATTAAATGCCCAGATTTGGTCAGACAGGTTGACCTATTTTAACGATACTGCCCAACAGTGCTGGACTGAGAATCAAAATAGGCCCTGGCATTTCAGGTACACAGAGGCCCAATCATCCCACTTAGAGGCCCAAACAGCCTCCACCAGCCCACTAAATACTGACTTTCTATGGCAATTTATAGCAGCCCATTTGCCCTAACCTACAGATTGCCAGTCCGGGCCTGCTGCCCAACCATCTATGACCAGTTAGATGGGTCTTTCAAAGCAATAATCCTGTGATCCTGGTGATCAAGGATTATTGGTCCTGGGCAGTGAGATTTTGAAGACCATCTGGGCATGTATTGCTAGTATTGAATGTATTTCAATCTGATAATCCTGTTGGATGGAGGAAAGGCCCATCAGATTTGCCATAGATTTTTGAGTGGTATGGTTGAAATAGGTCAAACTGCCTGACTAAATCTGGCCATGTGATATATGACTTCTTTTGGTTCTTTGGAGAGCTGTCTTGGTCAGCAAACCTATATCAGATATCCCTGGTCTTGGTTCCATGTTGGATTTTCTGTGGATTTTCAAAGCTCCATTGAGATATCCTTGATCTCCTTATTTGTTTGCATGACTCTTTTTGGCCTTTTATGTATTTATTACAATTCCCTATAAAACACAATGTAAATATCAGTGAGACCACCATCTTGGTGGCCATATTTTCACTAAAATGTTTCAATTTAACTTCTATCATTAATAGAATTGCCCTGTAGTGTTATTTGGCAATAACATCCATACAAAATGTTTAATGGCTTCAAATTCCATTCCACTAGTTGGTATAACATTAGTGACAGGCGAATCTACCCAGTTTCTCCGAAAAATTTGCGAATTTCCAGCAAAGTTCACGAATTGGCGAAAAAAATATTTCTTCTGAACTACATAAAACGTATGATAATATCCATAAAATATGTTGAAGCACGCACTACATAATAATGCTTCCCTAATGCCTTAAAGGGATTCTGTCATCACCTAATGAAGCCCTACTGTTTAATTTGTTTACACAAGTTTTAATAGTGTTGTGTCATAACTCTCTGTTGGGTGTTGGGAAAGAGAATGTGGATACCAGGGCAGTTCAGGAGGGCAAAGGTACTCGTTTGAAAAATATGTCCAACCTCGGGCAATCTAGTTGTTATAAAACTACCCAACCTAATTGGACCATTCACCAAATTAAAGGATAGGTAGCCATCTTGGCGTAATCCCTGTTTGTTTCATTTGTATATCTGTTAGTGATGAGTGAATCTATTCCCTTTCGATTTGCTGAAAAATTTGTGAAACAACTTATAAAACTGTGAAAAAATTTGCAAAACGCATTGAAGTCAATGGATGTCAAAATTTCATGTGCAACAATTGTTTTTGCATGCAACAATTTTTCTCGCTC
The DNA here is from genome assembly GCA_024363595.1 of Xenopus borealis. Lineage (NCBI taxonomy): Eukaryota > Metazoa > Chordata > Amphibia > Anura > Pipidae > Xenopus > Xenopus borealis. Next base: position 122,283,493 of record CM044443.1, on the reverse strand, counting down.
CAAATGCATTCATTCAATGGACGTTTTTTCTTCTGCCAACTTTTTTGTCTTGGCAACATTTTTGACTTTTTTGACAGGGAAAATGTTTCCCCAGTTAAATTTTGCCGCAGTTTCCAGAAAAAAATTCACAGATGACGAAATGTGGCATTTCGCAGCTAATCCGCGGCTGGCGAAACAATTCATTCATCACTAATATCTATATATTAAACCTACAGTCCTTGGGGGTTATTTATAAACAATGGGCACCTGGGCAGTAACCCATGGCAACCAATCAGATGATTGCTTCCAGTGTTCAAACTGCAGCTGGCTGAAAAAAGGCTAATCACTGATTGGTTGCTATGGGTTTCTGCCCAGGTGCAAATTTGCCCATTGTTTATAAATGAGCCCCCTTGTGTTTTGTTAAGATGGCCATGTGCATTCCAACACTGACTCCTGCCATCTGGTAATTTTACAACAACCCTACATGAGTGGAATTTCTTGTGTATGGTCAATTTTACACTGGTTCTCTCCCCCCACCCTCAAAATGTGGTTATTTTCCACCTAATATTCAACCTAATTTTTGAGTTTGTTGGTCCAAAAGAACCAGATTGATCATAATGCTGGGTCTAATGCAGTTGATTGATGATCCTTGCAGTTGATTGATGGATGACTTACGGTTCTTCAGGTGTTGTCAAAATACCAACCCCCGCAATCCAATTATAGAAGGCACTTAGGGTGTAATGGGGGTTGTAGTCAAGCAACATTTGGAGGACCCCATGTTGTTCATCCCTTTTTTATGTTAATTACCTGAACAAATGTGTAGCAATTCATTAACCTGTTCATTCAATCCAATTGCCAGTTGATCCAATTCTTTTCATTTAGGGGCTACAACAGTAAAATATGTTGGTGCCAGGTCCAGACTGAGAATCAAAATAGGCCCTGGCATTTCATAGGCCCAATCAGCCCACACAGAGGCCCAAAAAGCCCCCACCAGCCCACTAAATACTGACTTTCTATGGCACCTTATAGCAGCCCCTCTGGCATTTGCCAGAACACACAGATTGCCAGTCCAGGCCTGGTTGGCGCTATGTAAATACATGTTAATAATAATAAAATTCCTGGCCCAAAATGAGCAGATCCATTCTGAAAGGGATTTGGATTGTAAGCTTTTGTCAGCAGGGTTCTCTGTTGTCACTTGTTTATTACTTTATTGTAGGACTTAAAGTACTCTGCACTAAAGAATGAAAAGTTGAACAAGTGGTTACAAACGTAGCTCCCCTACACCAGGGGCAACTGAACTTTTTTACCCATGAGCAACATTCACATGTAAAAGGAGCAACACAAGCATGAAAAATGTTCCTGGGTGTTTGAAAATAAGTGCTGTAATTGGCTATTTGGTAACCCCTATGAGCAGGCCCGGATTTGCGGCAAGGCCACAAAGGTCCATTTGTAGAGGCAGCATGCCACCCATCCGCATCTATATTTCCGGGTTTCTACTGGAAACCTGGAGTGCAGGTGTGCTGATTGCCAAATCAGTTTGAGCTGGGGGGTAGGGGGTGCGCTCGGTGGTAGCTCATGTGTGCACACATCGGTGGAGTGCGCTCGGGGAGGTGCCCGGCCTAGGGGCACGCTATTCTCATATCCGGCGCTGGCTATGAGGACTGGCAGTCTATAGTAGACTCTATTTGGCAGTCAGGGCTGCCATTTGACATCACAAGGCTCCATACAACAATATTTTTGGGCCCCCCTGGGCCCTGCCCACCCTTGTGCCCAAGCCCCACCCCTGATCCCGCTCACTCAACATCACAGTTAAAAGACCACACACATCAGCGCTAAAAAAACAACCCCCCCACACATATTGATGGTCAGGGCCCCCTTATAAGTAAAAAAAAAATAAAAATTGGCGCCAGGGTCCCCCTTACAAGTTAAAAAAAATTGGGGCCCCAAAAATTATTTTTCAAAAATATTTAAAAAAAAAAAAAATTGGTGGCAGGGGCCTACAGAGTATTAAAATATAAAAAAATTGGTGGCGTCTTTTTGCCGCTTCAGAACTTCAGTGTCGGCTCCTGAAGCTTCTGGTTTTTATGCAACTTGCCTCCAAGCCTGGAATTCAAAAAGAAGCACCTGCTTTGAGGTCACTGGGAGTAATAGACAAGGGGTTGGTGAGCAACATGTTGCCCTCGGGCCACTGGATGGGGATCACTGCCCTACACGTTTGCGCATACGTCCTCCACAATCACAGACCCATCCTCTCCATCCCATTAAAAATGTAATGTAACAAAGCAGAGTAATCACTGTGGAACCAAATAAGCAATGAGAAGGATTTGTTGATACAGTCTATTGTCAGGCAGTGTGATGTTAAACGGGTGTATTTATTTCATTGCGGTGATTGATGTATATGAAGGCAGATTATTGTATATGAAGGCAGGATATATCAGGCACCTGAGGACCATACAATGCCGTTTGCTGCCTCAGGGCACTGAGTGTCAAGGGCTGAAGAGGCCTGAACTGAGACTAATTGCATATCAAAGCTTCTTTATCACCCCCTCCCTTACAATATGTAAACCTTGCGGTGTTTATGTTACAATCATTAGTTGGACCCATTTAGGTGTTTGAAGCATTTTCAGATATAGCAACCAGTTGTCTTACAAAAGAATAAAAGTGGCCATAGACGCACAGATAATATCGAACGAAACGAATTTTCGTACGATATTCGGCACTTGTATGGTGGGAAATGAGCCGACCGATATCGTCAGAAGATTTAGATATCTTCAGGTGCTCCTCAAGACTTTTATGAAACGTATATCTTCAAACTACAGACATATTGATTCCAGTAAGGGCAGAGGCACATGGGAATCACCTCTTCTTACATAGTAAAATAGTAAGTTAGGCTGAAAAAAGACACACGTCCATCAAGTTCAACCTTTTAAGTTTTTTTATTAACTGCCTAACAGTTGATCCAGAGGAAGGAAAAAATACCAATCTAAAGCCTCTCCAATTTGCATCCCAGGGGAAAAAATCCTTCCTGACTCCAAAATGGCAAAATGACTATTCCCTGGATCAACTTCTTGTATTATGAGCTATCTTCCATATCCTTGTATTCCCTCGCTTGCTAAAAAGCTATCCAACCCCTTCTTAAAGGGGAATCCAACCACCCCAGGCGCTAAACCGTCCCCCCTCCCTCCTCCCCCCAGCCTACCTCTCCCCCTGGGCTATTGCCCCTAAGTTGCTACTTACCCCTCTGTGTAAAGGTGACCATAGACCGGCCGATAAAAGCTGCCGACAGACCAAAGCCGGCAGCTTATTGGCCCGTGTATGGGGCCCTCTGATGGGCTTCACCGATCGATATCTGGCTGAAAGTTGGACTAAAAATCCTGTCCCGTATGGCCTCAATTATGATCCGATTGTTGGGCTCTAGGGCCCACGATCGGATCATCCCAATATCGCCCACCTCAAGGTGGCCAAACGAGCGGATCTCTGCGTGTATGGCCACCTTTAGTCCCCTCCATCGAAGTTCACAGGGGCCATCTTCTCTTCCAACCACTTCTTCCTTGATGCTGCTCCGTCGGCGGTGCATGCGCAGAAGGATGCTGGTACTACTGCACATGCGCACAAAGTTCACGTAGTTTAATCAGCGAACATCATGTACTTTGTGTGCGTGCGCAGTAGTACTAGCGTCCTACTGCAAATGCACCACCGAGTGCCGACGGATCAAGGAAGAAGCGGTTGGAAGAGAAGATGGCTCCTGTGAACTTTGCTGGAGGGGACTTACACAGAGGGGTAAGTAGCAACTTAGGGGCAATAGCCCAGGGGGAGAGGTAGGCCAGGGGAGGATGGAGGGGGACCGATGGGGGTGTGTGGGGGGGAGGGGTTAGTGCCATCTAATGTATCTATCTATTGTCTTCAGGCGACTTGTCTCCCCGAACTGCCTTCCCGCCGACTAGAATCTAAATTGCTGACGGAATGCTTCTTGTAACGCTTCGATTTCAGAAGTCACCCGAAGTTTCATTGTGAGGCAACTTCGAGCGACTTCGGAAAGCGAAGCTCTCCGAGTGCCATCCCGACAGCAATTTAGATTCTAGCCAGAGATTAGTCACTTGAAGAAGAGATGGTTTGTCATTGGGCAACTAATCTCCCCGAATCTCCCTGCATGTCTCTGCCCTAAAGATGGGCACCTAGTGCCATTCAAGCTCTTGTTACTGATGAATGAACACAGCTAATGACTGATTGGTTGCTAATGAGTATGGAAGAAAACAATGACACCCATGTCTCAATCAGTTCTATGTTTGGTGTAGTATAACTTGGTTTGGGCATTTTGTTTGTATACAGATAAGTAATTAAAAGTAATTTGTTTTTTAGATGGGGTCAGTGACCCCCTGGACTGAAAGCTGTAAAGAGTCAAAAAAATGAAGGCCAAGAATTCAAAAACTATAAAATAAATGAATAATGAAGACCAATTGAAAAGTTGCTGAGAATTGGCCATTAAAATCTGGAAACCCATTATCCGGAAATGAAGTCTATGGGAGACAGCCTTTCTGTAATTTAGAGCTATCTGGATATTGGGTTTCCAGATAACGGATCCCACACCTGTATCTTGTACTTCATCTCAACTAAGATCTGATTATTTAATGTTTACATGATTTTTTTAGTTGCTTTTCGGTATGGAGTTCAAATTACAAAAAGGTCCCTTATCTGAACCACCCCCCCCCCCCCCCCCCCCCCCCCCACCATTCTGGAGAACATGTCCCACACCTGTATTGAGGTTATATTAAAATACTTTCTGTAGCTGACTTTTCTTTTTTTTACTTTCATTCTTTTCTTGATGTAAAGGGTAGAGGTGGCCATAGTCATTACAATTATGATCTCTCAAAAACGTTTCAAGGAAAGGTCTCTCATTTCAATACACACGCGTAGAGCTAAATGGTCAGATATACAGGTAGAAACAATGGAATTCTACCTGTATCTGACGAAGCAGCACTAACAATGGCCGATGTTCAAGAGCCTTCAAAGGCGCTTGATCGACCATTTTTTCCAGCCCGACCGATATCCAAGTCTTCTGCTCATATGGGTTGTCTCATTTTCAGTAAATATCACAGCTCTGATCCTCTCCTAAAGCAAAAGGAAATCTGTTGCTCAGTTTAGAAAGTGAAAATCCTGTTTATCCATCTGTACATCCAGATTAATTTAAGCCTTTTTCACTTAAATTGTTGGCACCTATTTCATTCACTCATGTGCCTGTCATTATGTACTGCAGAAAACGGCTAATCCCGGGGGGGGTGGCAGCTGGAGGCAAATGAGGTCACATGGGGGGGGGGCAGCTGGAGGCAAAAAAAAACTACTCCTCGTACTCGAGGACGAAAAAGGTCCAAATCCGAAAATCCGGCATCTCAGACCTACCGATGTTGTATATAAGTCAGTGGGAGAGGTCCCTATTCTATTTGGAAGCTTCTGTGGTCTGTGATGGAATTAGTAGAGTTTTCGGGCAAAAATCTGAAAAATTCTGGCTTTTCGGATAAAAGCCTGAAAAAATTGAGCGATTTGGGAAAAAACTCCAGAAAAATTGTGTGATTCAGATTTTTTTTTTCAAAGTTGTCCCTGATCCGATGAAATTGTGTTTTTTTTAATAATAAATAAGTTTGGTCAGACTTTTTTAGTAAAAAATACAGATTTTGATGAATATGCCCACCCTTATCCTTATATTTTACAACAGGGGGTACATTGTTTTCTGGAAATGGCACAGGTTGTTCATGCTTCTTGGGTATTAGATAATTTTAGTAGTAAGTGCTAACGAATAGTGATGGACAAATACATTCGCCGGGAGCGAATTTTCATGTTTTGCCACCGGGGAATACATTTTTGCGAAACTTCGGCAGAAATTTGCTGCGTCAAAAAAATTTGGTGGCCAAAGACTGTTCTGGCGCACATCTAAATTATTCTGACACCCATTGACTTTAATGCTTTTGGACAAAATAGGCGCATGTCAAATTGTTGCAGGCGTCAAAATTATCAAAATAGTTGCAGGAGTTAAAATTCTCTTTTTGCAATTTTGTCGCTGTTTTGCAGTTTTTTGCCATTTAATGTATTTCACGGGAAATTCACACATTTTTCGACAAAGCAAAACTGGACAAATTTGCCCATCAGGGAATTTTTTGCTTCCTTTAACAGTTAGTATTTGTATGTAATATGATTGCTCTGCGCACACGCCCTTCCATTGCGCAGCTTTGCAGAATATTTTGGAGCTTTATAAATATGTGTTAATTATAATATTATGTGTAAAAATACAGTCATCAGAGAGAAGCGGGGAGGGGTGGAGTTAAAGTGGAAGAAAGTCATTTTTAGGAGGAAATGAAGGAATCCTGCATGAATCATACATCAAAGGCATTTCCAAGTTTATTTTTCAAACATTTTCATAAGTTGGAGTTTGATCTATGAGGTGCTGGAAACGACGCTCTCAGCACATAAGTGGCATTTTTCAAAAATTGCTTAAGCAAATATATATTTAAAAAAATATATATTAAAATATATATATATACATATGGGGCGGCTGCAATTGGGCTCTTGGCTCACAAGTGAAAAGTGGAAGTTCAGCTCATTGAATATGAGATTGGATGTAAGATTATGATCCCTAAGCTCAGCTTTCAGCTTTCTTGCCCCGTTAGATGTTTCTATTTATTTGGTGTGTTAAAGTTTTCATTTTTTGGTCTCTGGAATTTAGGAAGAAATTCTTAAGACAGGGACCTGTGGTCAGTTGTAGCAAGTAAGTTGCAGGTAAAATGTATAATGAAGCAATAGAATTCTTAATGAATCAGATGCAATTTGAGCGTAGGACTGGCCAGATATGGGATGACTTTGACGTAGTTGGCCAGCTTAAATATATTGCAATATATGGACAAACAGCCCCTGTTGTTTAAAGGGTAATGGTGGCCATAGACGCACAGATAATATCGTACGAAACAAATTTCATTCGGTGCGTGTATGGTGGGAAATGAGCTGACCGATATCGTCAGAGGATTAAGATATCGGTCGGCTGGTTGATCGGACTGGACGGAAAATTTTGATCGGATGCCTTTGAAAGCTCCCTGAACATCGGCCATTGTTAGTGCTGAATCGTCAGATACAAGTAGAATTCTATTGTTTCTACCTGTATATCTGACGATTCAGCTCTACATGTGTGTGTTGAAACGAACGATCTTTCTTGGAAAGATCTTTTTCCGAGAAAGATCGTAATTGTTACGTCTATGGCCAGCTTAAGGCATTTTTTAGTAGATGTATGTACAGAATGTCTCAATGTCTTAAATATATTGATAATGGGTTGAGTGCAGAGGATCTCTTGGGAGATTTAGTCGCCTGGCGACTAACCGCTGGTTCTTCTGGGCGACAAACGCCCCGAACTTCATGTGTCTTCCCTTCCTATGTAACAAACAGCCGCGTGCGCTAAGCACAAGCAGCGTTTCCTTTTCCAAAGTCACCTGAACTGTCCTTGTGAGGAAACTTAAGCTGGCCATAGACATACAGATTTCTGAAAGACCCAATGGTTATCGTGAGACCACGATTGTCTCAAAGATTGGTCGTTCGGCAGAGAAAGATATTTGCGTCTATGGGGAGCTTTAGGGGGATTTCAGAGAACAAAGCACTGCGTGTGCTTAGCGCAGGAACGAAATCTCCCAGAATCTGCCCGTGTGTCTCCACCCTAATAGACAGGCATTGTATCATTAGGGGTTAGAATTGACAGTCAAATACTGCTTTGTTTTGGTCTTTTAAAGCCTTTTTCCCACCCACCCCCGTCTAGACTTCAATGGTTTGCCAGTGCATAAATAGGGAACATGTTGGAATGAAATTGCATAGTTTTACACATTTACAAAAGCAGAAAAATGTTAGGTGTGCTACTGCCTTAGATTGCCATAGACGGGCAGATTCAAGCTGCGTATTCAGACTGAGTTGCCAGTTTATCTGTCAAGTTTATGGGGATCGCATCAGCTAGCTGTTGTGATCTGATAATTTGGACCAAGGTTCAGAAGAACAGATCAGTCAGATATCCCTCACCTATCCTCTCTCAGCATCTGTCTCTCTTCATTCTCTCTTCATGCAGCAGTTGGGTGTCAGATAATCATTGACAGTTCAATCCAATATATCTTATAGGGGGGGCTTCCTTTCCTAGCAAATGTATTAGGCTGGGGACAGACAGGGAGATTCGGGGAGATTCGCCAGAAGTTTCCTCAAGAAGTAACTTCGGGCGATTCCGGAAATCGCCGCACCGCGTGTGCACAGAGCCGGCGCTTTTACATTTCAACTAGCGACGGACAGAGAGAAGGAAGTTCGGGGAGATTGTCGCCTGCTATTAAACGCCAGGCGACAGAATCTCCCCGAATCTCCCTGTCTGTCCCCAGCCTTAGAGCTCACTAAAATAACTGATTCCAGTACAAACAATATCTAACAAAATAACTGCCTTTTGCACAAATTCTACATGTAGAGAGACATGATGTCTGGTGATTTTAATAGAGTGAGCTCTAATACATCTTCTAGGCAAAAGGAGCCCCCCTATAAGATATATTGGATCCTAAGCTCCCCATAGACGCAAAGATTTTTCTCTGCCGAACGACCGATCTGTCAAATTATCGTGCGGTTAGTGGGATACCAACGATCGTACATCTTACGATTTTTCTTCCGACATTTTTCTTCCATGCAATCTACCTATGTTTGCAGGGCCAAGCAGGCAGCGATCCTTCAGTTTTGCTGGAAATATCACCTGAAATGGTCTTTTTAGTTGATGGACACATCAGACATTTTAACGATCATTTTGAGACAATCGTGGTCTCACGATAACCATTGGCTCTTTCAAAAATATTTACGTCTACTGTCAATGATTATCTGACACCCAACCTTTCCATGCTCAAATGTTTACTATTTACTTCTGCTTATCTTTTTGAATGGGACCAAAACTATTTAACATCTTGAATAAAATCCATTTAGAACCATTTGGACTCCAAAATGCGGTCTGGTGTATGGGGTCATTAGACTGAAGCTCCCCAGGGAGATTGTAATCATTTAAAAAACAAAAGACAGGGGTTTACAATAGTGATGGGCGAATCTACCCAGTTTCGCTTCGCCAAAAAATGTGCGAATTTCCAGCGAAATTCGCGAATTGGCCAAAAAAATTTGCAAAACGAGTCGCGGCACGTTTTTGACACGTGTCGCGCCGTTTTCGACGCGCGCTGCATCATTTGGAATGCGTTGCGTCAAATTTTCTGCGAATTTTTGGCAGGCGAAATTTCACTGGCATTTCGTGAATTTATTCGCCAGCAGCGAATTGCGGGAATTTGCCTGCGAATTCGCCCCTGGCGAATAAATTCGCCCATCACTAGTTTACAACACTAAGGGCTGGGGCAGACAGGGAGATTCGGGGAGATTCTGTCGCCTGGCGATTAATCGCTGGCGATAATCTCCCCAAACTGCCTTCTCCCTGTCTGCCACCTGTTAAAATCAAAATGCGCCAGCGCTAATTCACTTCGGGCGATTCCGGAAATCGCCCAGCTGCGTGTGTATTAGCGCTGGCGCTTTTTGATTTTAACAGGCGGCGGACAGGGAGAAGGCAGTTCGGGGAGATTGTCGCCAGCGATTAATCGGCAGTCTGCCCCAGCCCTAAACCAGTGCCACTACCTTCCATGTAGTGCTCCACTTTCTGAAATATTTATAAATAAGGAACTATGAGGCTTAGTCCAGACACGGAGCAGCGCGATTTTTAAAATCACTCCAAATTGCCTGGCGAGGCAATTTGGAGCGATTTTAAAAATCGCGCCGCTCCGTGTGAATTAGTGCCGGCGCTTTTAAGCCTCGCCAGTGCCTAGCTATTCGGGGAGATTCGGGGGCGATCGCCCCCGAATCTCCCCGTCTGGACTAAGCCTTAAGGTAGAGGCACACAATCACATTCGGGGGAGATTAGTCGCCCAGAGACAAATTGTCTCTTCTTCAGGCAACTAATCTCCCTGCAAAGCTTTGTTTTCCGAAGTCGCCCAAAGTTTCCTCATGAGGCAACTTCAGAAAACAAAGCATTCCGAGTGCCATCCCGCTGGCGATTTACACTCTAGCCGGTGGTAAGGCATTGCGGGGAAATAAGGCGCCTGAAGAAGAGATGATTTGTCACTGGGCAACTAATCTCCCCCAGTAGCTTTGTGTGCCCCTGCCCTAAGGGCTAGAGCAGACGGGGAGATTCGGGGGCATTTTGTCGCCTGGCGACTTGTAGCGGCGACTTGTAGCCCCCGAACCTCCCCGAATAGACAGGTCCTTAGGCGCACTGGCGTGACTTTGAAACGCCTGCGCCTATTCACACGCAGCGGCACGATTTGTGGAATCGCTCCAAATTGACTCGCGAGTCAATTTGGAGCGATTCCACAAATTGCGCCGCTGCGTGTGAATAGGCGCAGGCGTTTCAAAGTCACGCCAGTGCGCCTAAGGACCTGTCTATTCGGGGAGGTTCGGGGGCTACAAGTCGCCACTACAAGTCGCCAGGCGACAAAATGCCCCCGAATCTCCCCGTCTGCTCTAGCCCTAAAGGGGAGTTAAATATTTGATGGTGAATAAGAGAGGCCATTGAATAAAGCATTTGCATCCTAACCATTGTATAATTTATAGAACCCAAGTGGTTGGCATTTCCCTTCAATTTTACATTTAGAATGACTGTGCGTCCCAACTGGTTTCAAAGGAATAACTTACTGTGATAAAGGAGGACAACGAGTATCAATCATCATCATCAGCGATGCACAATATATTGGCGCTTTAAAAATACTTGATAAAAATACTTGCTAATCTGTGCTGTTTTCCACTCTCAGGAGAGCATCTTTTTCCCATTAAGCCATGAAATCATTCAGGCACACACACAGGCAGCCATAGCAGGGTAGCAGAGCCATTGTTTGCTTAGTCTAACCTCAAGTGTTTTAGAAGTGATAATGTAATAGCAGCTGATTAGGATGAAACACTTCCTCGGCCTCTCTGATAGAACAAGGAAGGACAATTAATCAATTATCTGCATTGGATATTGTTACTCATCACAACACTGGGTAAACAAATCGACAGACTCGCTGCAAGACGCCCATGGAGGGAAAAGTCTTCCGCAGCCGCAGAGAAGTCATATTCTATTAACTATGATAATTCTTATAGTGGCAGCAGTAGAAGAAGCAGCTGCAGCGTTGGAAAAGGTAGAAGAACTATATTACATAGAGGGGCAACGGTATTTTCAGTCATAATAGATGTCATGCTCGAATGGTACTGGCAATAGTGGTACAAGTATGGGACCTGTTATCCAGAATGCTCAAGACCTGGGGATTTCCAGATAATGGATCTTTCCATAATTTGGATCTTCATACCTTAAGGCTGGGGACAGACAGGGAGACTCGGGGAGATTCTGTCGCCTGGCGTTTAATAGCAGGCGACAATCTCCCCAAACTGCCTTCTCCCTGTCTGCCGCCTGTTAAAATGAAAAAGCGCCAGCGCAAATCCACACGCAGCGCGGCGATTTCCGGAATCGCCCGAAGTTTCCTCACAAAGTAACTTCTCCCTGTCTGTCCCAGCCCTTAATGTTTCCATGAGTTTCTAGTAGACTTAGGCTGGGGACAGACAGGGAGATTCGGAGAGATTCTGTCGCCTGACGTTTAATAGGGTTTGATTAATTTTGTTGTTGACTTAAGGTATTAAGATCCAAATTACGGAAAGATACATTACCCAGAAATAAAACACTAGGTCCCAAGTATTCTGGATAAGGGCTGGGACAGACAGGGAGATTCTGTCGCCTGGCATTTAATCGCAGGCGACAATCTCCCCGAATTTCCTTCTACCTGTCTGCCGCTAGTATAAGTGACAAAGCGCCAGCGCCTGTGCACACGCTGCGCGGCTATTATCGGAATCACCCGAAGTTTCCTCACGAAGTATCTTCGGGCGATTCCCGGGATCAAGGGGTAAGTAAAATGTTAGGGGCATTTGCCCTGGGTAACACTTAAGCTCGGGGGGGAGGGGGTTCTGGGTGAGGTTGGGGGTAGGGTTTTTTAAATTTAGGGTTGAGTTCTCCTTTAAGGTGTGAAGATCCATTATCCATCCATTTTTAAAAGCCTGATAAAAAGAAAGCAACATTTTTCAGTAAAACAGAAAAAAAAATCCCTGAAATAAATGTATCTGAGATGAACAGTGATGAGGCAGAGCCCCCTCTCCAAAGAGTTTCTATCCAATGAAATCCACATGTTTACACAGAAGTGTTACCTTTCTACATTACTGCCATTTCTATTTTACTACAGATTTTTTCCTTTCAAGTGGATCCCATTGTGGGGCTTTGAAGGTCCTTCATCATGAAACGATGGAGCGAGTTCTTTCAGTGCCATTGAAAAGGCCGGACGGCTTGGAGTCACGTGTCTCACTTGCAAGGGCTACGAGCCCAGGCCTCATACAGTGAGCCTGTAATGTGACCTAAAATTAGTGACAAAGACACGAGGTGATATACATATGCAGGAATGGGGGGGGGGGGGGAGATGGGGGAGGGAGGTGTTTAGAGGATAAAAGAGAAGGCTTAAAAATCTCTTTCACCAATTGCCTTCCTCTCCATCCCCCTGGGAGAGAAAGCTTTGTCAACAAAAAACAGTGTGATATGAAAAAGCCCTCCAAGGTGCAAACAATGAGACAGAAGGGTCCGTTTGAAGTGATAAAGGGATAAATATGCAAGAGGAGGGGTGAGTGAAGCACAAGGAAAGTTTGAACTGTTAAGGGGATTAAAAAGACATGCTACCTTCCTCCTCCTCCTCCTCAGATGGCACCCCCCCCCCTTATATCCCAGCCCTTATCATTCCAGGGCAAACTGTCTCTCTCTCTGGGCAAACAGGAAAGGCACGAGGAAGAGGAGCAAGACCTTAATGCTTTCCCACAGTCTGACAAATAACTGTCCTGTAATAAAAATCCAACATTTATATGTATCTTGTACAAGAGCCATGAATATGCTGTAAAATATACTCTTAGGAATAGTGCACAGTGATGCGGTGAGTTATAAAGAGTGCTGAGGGGCGTCACTTATTTCATGTTCCATGGAAACGGAAATTTAAGAGCGAAAATGGGTTTTGCTCCCCCAAAATTTCTGCTTTATGCCACATGACCCATTGTGGATCAGTTTCTCAGTGACATATTATATTTATATTATATTATGCATTACAAAAGTTCATGGACAGCGTCACCTTCCATTAAAGGAGTATTCAACCCTAAATTTGAAAAAAAACCATCCCCACCAAGACCCTACCAGCCTAAGTGTTACCACGGGCAAATGTTCCTAACATTTAATAATCCCAGATTTAGGCATCGGAGTTTACGGGCACCATCTTCAGCTGCTTCGGAAATCTTTGGGATGAGACCGGCGTGGTGGCGCATGCACAGTTGGATCAATTTTCCAACTTCCAATTGAGAACTGCGCATGCTCCAAAACACCCAAAAATTGCTGAAGCATCAGTCTCATTCTGAAGATCACAAAAGCGGCTGAAGATGGTGCCCGTGAACTCCAATGCATGAATCTGCACCGAGGGGTAAGTACATTTTTTCTGGCTTTCCCGGAAAGCCCGGGATTTTTTCCCGAACAGGTTGGATTTTCAGGCTAATTCCAGCGCAAACCACAGAAACCTCCAAGTAGGGACCTTTGCCATTGACTCATATATAACCTCAGCAGGTCTGAGATGGTGGATTTTTGGATTGGGCTATAATAAATCTCTAAAGATTCAAGTTTAAAAAACAAAACAAAAATTCAAGGTTTGCCCCAAAAAGCCAGACCAGCATTTACTAAACAACCCCCGTAGTGTCAAAAAGAGTATTTTATTACATAGTACGTACCTATATACTATAAAATAATATAATATACTTTTTTTTTGACACTACAAGAACCTTGGTGCTGTTTATTGATCTATCTGTAATTTGGATAGGTGGGGTATTTTCCGTTTTTTTCATAAAAACAAAGTCAACCGAATTCCTATCTATGAATGTAATTCATCAAAAATATCAGCTTGAAAAAGTCGGTGCAGAAAAAGTCTCGTCAAAATCATGCGATAACAAGAATCGTACAACTTTTTAAAATGTGCTGCTTGAATCGTACCACTTTTTCTAGTGTTCGACTTTTTTTGGTTGATCATATTATAGTTTCCCCCCCTAAAACTAAAAAAACTCCTGCAGAAAAGATCTAGGCTTCATAAATAGGCCCCAAAGTCTACTTAAAATTAATTTAAACATTAAATAAACCCAGTAGGATTGTTTTGCATCTACTAAGGATTATTTTACAGGTATGGGGCGTATTATTCAGAATGCTTAGGACCTGGGGTTTTCCAGTTAATTGATCTTTGTGTAATTTGGATCTTTATACTAGAAAATAATGTCAACATTAAATAAACACAGTAGGCTGGTTTTGCCTCCAATAAGGATTAATAATAGCTTAGCTGGGATCAAGTACAAGCTACGGTTTTATTATTAGAGAGAAAAAGGAAATTGTTTTCAAAAATGTTGATTATTTGGATAAAAAGGAGTCTATGAAATACAGTATTTCCATATGGATAATGGGTTTCTGGGGATACCTGTATATTAGTTTGGATCAAATACAATGTCCTGTTTGTTTATTGCAGAAAAAAGGAAATCAATTATCAAAATCTGAACTATTTGAATAAAATTGAGTCTATGAATAACTTGCTTAGAGTCTGCCTTCCTGTAATTTGAAGCTTTCAAGTGCTAGGGGCCAAATACAGAGGGCTATAAACAGATGAAAGAAGGGACCAAAGAGCTCCAGTTGGACAGCCCAAAGCTTGTAGATATTATCTAAAGCAGGATTATCCAGCTGGAGGCCTACAGTCAGACATGTCCCTCTAATGGGCCTCCATTCCATCCTAGAACTCTTTACATGCATTTGTAGGACTTCATAATTAACAAAAATTCAGTTTATCAACATATGTTTTTGTCAGCCAAAAAGGCACCTACACGAAAAAGCTGACACTAATATAGCCCCAGAGAATTTTGTTATTGGTGGGTGCTCTGCCCATGTGAAAAATAAGTAGTGATTATGAATAGTTGTAGGTGCAGCGCTATAACTGTAGAACCCTGCTGATGATGAGAACTTAAGAGGATCACTTGAAGGCCCTACACATTCACAGCTTTGCTGATTCTGTAAGAGCCCCCCCCCCCAATACAATGAAAATCAAACTCTACCACCAGTTCTCTTCTCCTCGTGGTGCGTATAATCTTACACTGAACCCGGCCCTTTGTTTTTACAACACATCTGATCCCTATTAACTTGCTTTGTGGATCACTGGCGTATGCTAATAGGGAAACCTGAAGAAAAATGTTGAAGGTGATGTTTTTCTCCAAGAAGGTTTGAGCGGAAGAAGAATCAAAACCGTATGTTCCGCAGAACTTCCAAGGTGATAAAAAAATATTGGCCTCTCTACAGAACGCGAAAGCACTCACGTCGAGTTGTATATTTATTAATTTCAATACTATTATTTCATATAATAAATGTTTATGGTCGTTTTGGGTTTTCTTTTCCTCTTGCCTAAACGCCGTTGTGTCTGATGGATATCAGTTAAGCTTTTTGAAGTGCTGCTAAGGCAAGGTTTAGTAGGATGGACTTCAAAAATGGCTGTAAATTCCCTTGAAATAAAAGAACAAAGGAACGCTCGCCTCATTGATCCAGGTTGATACAGTAGGTTGTAATTCGGGTAGGGCTGTTCTAGGGTAGACAGGGCAATTGCCTTGGGCCTCCAGCAGGAGAATAACAATAGAGGTAGCAACAACTCATATGCCTAGACCCTAGAACAGGGATCGCCACCCGTAAGCAACATTCAGAAGTAAAAGGAGTTGGGGAGCAACACAAGGATTAAAAATGTTCTTGGGGTGCCAAATAAGTACTGTGATTGGCCATTTGGTAGCCCCTATGTGGATTGTCAGACTACATTGAGGCTCTGTTTGGCAGTTCGCTTGGTTTTTATGCAACCAAAACTTGCCTCCAAGCCTGGAATTTAAAAATAAGCACCTGCTT
>CM044443.1:122212693-122244754 GCA_024363595.1 Xenopus borealis | reverse complement strand
TTTTTGGGTGTTACTGTTCCTTTAAAAAATTTTTTTTTTGTCCCTTTACGTTAATATGCAAGGGCTCAGCCTCCAAATGCCGCCGTAATACGAATGTTCAGCAAGGAGACGTGTACTTTTTTTGCAACCAGGATTTTGATACCGAATACCGAATATTCATATTAACGATGTACTGTTATTATGGTGGTGTGGCTCGCCAGGTAAATAACATATACCTTCCCCACCTGTTTTAAAGGTGTAGAATATTACTTGGTTTCATTATCATCGGGAGGGGAAATTTCCAGTTCCCGTGAATATCGCCTGTCACCCATCATTCCACGTGGTTTTATACAGCAAGGCATATTTTTATATCTAAAAATCTATATACACATGTATAAATAACATTGTTTATATATATATATATATATATATATATATGTGTATATATATATATATGTGTATATATATATATAATTTCAGAGTGCTAATTAAGGTGTAAAAATGGTAAACCTTTGCTATTCCTGAAAATGTAAAAAAAAATAAGCTGAAATAAAGCATATATTTTTTTGGGGAAAAAAAACATTTTGTCTCCCGATTCATTTCTTCTGTCTTGATGGGAGAAAAAAAGGTTCAATACCAGCATATTGGTTCTGTAAGGCTCTGCAGTGTATGCAAGAGCCCACCTGACTAAGTTTGAATGTAGGAATATAATATAGGTAAAGGACCTTTTAGTGCTGGGACAGACTGGGAGATTCTGTCGCCTGGCGTTTAATCGCAGGCGACAATCTCCCCAAACTCCCTTCTCCCTGTCCGTCGCTAGTTTAAATTACAAAGCGCCAGCGCTTTGCACACGCGGCGTGGCGATTTCCGGAATCGCCCGAAGTTTCCTCACAAAGTAACTTTGGCCGATTCCGGAAATCGCTGTGCCGCGTGTGCAAAGCGCTGGCGCTTTGTAATTTAAACTAGTGACGGACAGGGAGAAGGAAGTTTGGGGAGATTGTCGCCTGCGATTAAAACGCCAGGCGACAGAATCTCCCTGTCTGTCCCAGCCCTTATCCAGAATACTTGGGACCTAGTGTTTTATTTCTGGAGTATGAATTTTTCCGTAATTTGGATCTTAATACCTTAAGTCAACAACAAAATGAATCAAACCCAATAGGCTGGTTTTGCTTCCAATAAGGATTAATTATATCTTAGTTGGAATCAAGTACAAGCTACTGTATTATTATTACACAGAAAAAGGGAATCATTAGTTATAAATGGAGTGTATGGAAGACGGATACCATAAAGTGACAAGTTGTGGTGGTTTCCTCCAAAGGAGGCTTAAAATGATAGATGAGGTTGGTGTAGACTCCAGACTAAAAGTCTATTGTCCTGTAGGGGCTGATAATTCCCATTGGGTGTAAACTGCATTGACCCTTCTACCTCGTTTAGTTGTTGTGTATGGAACTAAATGGGGTTGCAAGCAAAGGTGTACAAATAAAGAGTGGTGCAAATGCCAACAGTCAAGTTTGACCTATTTATTAGCAAAAAAAAAAATGAAGTTGAACTTACCACTAATAACTGTTGAATACATGGTTGTAGGCTGTCATTGAGGTTTGCCCATATGCTGCAAGTGGATGGCTTCTTAAAGGTTTGTTGACCTTTAAATTAACTTTTAGTATAATGTAGAGTGGCACTTCGGTTTCTGAAGTCACCTAAAAAAACTTCCATGGCCTGGCAATTTCGGGAAAGCGCATCCCCGCGTGTGAATAGGTGCAGGTGATTATTTATTTAAGCCGCTGGAAGGCAGGGGGAAGCAGTTCGAGTAGATTAGTCGCCAGGTGACGTATCTCCCCGAATCTTCCCGTCTGGCCTGAGCATTAGGGCTAGTCCAGACAAGAAGATTGGGGGAGAATAGTAGCCTGGCAACTAATCGCGTCTAGACTATCCCCGAGCAGCTTCCCCCTGCCTTCCAGCTGCTTCAATGAAGAATCGACTGCGCCTATTCACACGCGATGCTGCGTTTTCCACAATCGCTCGAAATTGCCTAATGAGGCAACTTTAAGCGACTTCGGAAAACGCAGCACCGCGTGTGAATAGGCGCAGGTGATTCTTCATTTAGCAGTTTGGGGCTATAGTTGCCAGGTGATTAGTTGCCAGGTGACGAATCTCCCCAAATCTTCTTGTCTGGACTAGCCCTAGCCGAGCATTTTTTTTTTTTATACATGGTTCAGTGACTCCCATTTGAAATCTAAGAAAGAGAAGGATGCAAATAATTCAAAAACTTTATACAAAAAAAAAAAGGCCAATTAAAAAGTTGCTTGGAATCCGCAACTCTGGTGAATAAGATCAACCCGAGAGCCAGAGTATGATAAATCTCGAAAATCAAATTTAAATTTTTTGAAAAAACTCGTATTGAATTTGAACAATTCCCTAGTCAAATTTGACAATTACGGCCATAAAAAAACTAGAATTTTCAATTCGATCATTGATAAATCTGCGCCTAAAAGTTAATTCAAAGTTGGGCCAACCCTTTAACTTGCCTATACCAATCGGGGTGAGTCTTGGTCCACCAAGATCACCAGGTGAGCCTTTTGGTTCATACAGTTGTTTGGCCGGTTATTCCCATATTGCAGCCATTTAGCATTGAAGAGAGGCAGGGAGAAGGACACGGAATATATCATTATTAGAGTTTTCATGTGTATTTAGCTGAATCGCCACAGTCACCTTGCTATGATTCCTGTAAAGCAGTGATCCCCAACCAGTAGTGCATGAGCAACATGTTTCTCTCCAACCCCTTGGATGTTGCTCCCAGTGGCCTCAAAGCAGGTGCTGATTTTTGAATTACTGGCTTAGAGGCAAGTTTTGGTTGTATAAGAACCAGATGTCCTGCCAAACATTCTCTCCTGTAGGCTGCCAGTCCATATAGGGGTTACCAAAAAGCCAATCAGAGCTCTTATTTGACATCCACATGGACTTTTTCATGCTTGTGTTGCTCTCCAACTCTTTTTAAATTTAAATGTGGCTCACCAGCAAATAAGGTTGGGGACCCCTGCTGTAAAGAGTCGGACTGGAACTTGCTTCACTGAGTAATACTTCCCAATAGATCTCTATGTCTATGGGGCACCACAGTGATTCCCTAACACAGGGGTCCCCAACCCTTTTTTCATTCGGGGGTGTCTAGGCAAAAAGATTTTCAGGGGGGAAGGTTGGCAGTGGGTGGGAGGGGTTGGTGCCCAATTTGGGCGTGCTGGCGTCCAATTCGGAGCACCAGCATCCAATCTGGGTGTGCTAGCATCCAATTTGGCACGCTGGCATCCTTAATTGCGGCCTAGGCTCAGCCACACAGTTTTGGACTGTCCACAGCGTGGCAGTTGGGGACCCCTGCTCTAACAAGCTTGAAAGAAGAGAACACGTAAAAGACCTACCAAAATTAATTGTAACAGGGGGAAGCTGTGCCCCCAACTTAAAATAATTGTTTGTATAAAGCAGGGTGACCCTACTACCCCCAATTCTCTTCACTCACCTTTACCACAATGAAGGTAAAGATATCTTCTGGTAGGTGTATATGGCCAGGCCACAGGTCCCTAGTTTTTTCTGAACACACCGGTTTCATATTTTCTGTTCAGATAACACATGCTGCCTAAGCACTCTACAGCCCACGTTCTGATGGATCAGGTTCTTCTCAAACACAGAATAAGATTCAGCAGCACAACTACGTGTACCTGTGGGATTGTTTTGCTTTACTTTGATGCAGAAGTAGACAATTGTTTATAGAATCCATGGGGAGGTGGTGGTTTTATTGCACGTCTCTAGAAAGCCGTTCTTTTCACGCCATTAAGTCAAATGCAGAAATGGACAGAACTCCTATTACTGTAACTTTGAAAGACTTCTCTCAAGGCCTTGTGGCTCCGGGATTGAAGATTTGCGACCAAGGAGGAAGCAGAAGACATGATTCTGAAACAAGGTATCCAACCAAGTGTAAAACAAGTTCAAGGTCAAGTCCTAACAGTACAAGCAGCAAAGTGAAAAACAGGCCTAAGTCAAGACGCAACAATCCGTTCAGAATAAAGTATTGCACCCAGGAACGTCCAAAGGAGAACCTATATTTCGACAAAGATCCTGGGGACCTGGCGTCCTTTAAACTTTGTATTTGGCACCAAATGGACTTGCTGACATCATACGTCTGACGCACAGACCCTGCATTATGATGCGCTTGCACATCCCCAGGGCACCGCCAACGCTAAGGAGCGGCTTCAATGGGCTCTCCTTGCAACTTCCATCTCCACTTTCAGCTCAGGTTTGTTTATATTCCTGCTCACTTCCAATGTCTTCCTTTCATGAGTCAGGAGATGATGGTGTCTGCAGTGCATGTCTGGATTGAGAGTCAAAATAGGCCTGGGCATTTCAAGTATAGAGAAGCCCAAAACAGCTCCCACTAGCTCACTAAATAATGGCTTTTAATGGCATTTGCCAGAACCCACAGATTGCCAGTCCGGGCCTGCCACATTGTATAGAGAATGATTTTCACTTTCCTAATGCTACATTCATAGCATTGTCTTAAAACTAAAAATTACAG
Organism: Xenopus borealis; assembly: GCA_024363595.1. Classification (NCBI taxonomy): domain Eukaryota; kingdom Metazoa; phylum Chordata; class Amphibia; order Anura; family Pipidae; genus Xenopus; species Xenopus borealis. The sequence continues at coordinate 122,240,214 of CM044443.1, read as the reverse complement.
AGTAACCCTCATTTAGGAAACTACACAATGTTTATTTACAAAATATCAATACACGGAAAATGTTTATAAATTTACCAGTGGATTTCTTCTACTGGGGACATTTTTTAGTGTATACTTATAAAGAATGATCATTTTGCAGTGATTTTCAACCTTGTGCCTCCAGCTGTTAAGAAACTACAAGTCCCACAATGCATTTGCCTGACTGTGGCTGTCAGACTCCTTCATTGCATTGTGGGACTTGTAGTTCCTTAACAGCTGGAGGCACAAGGTTGAAAATCACTGCATTAAAGTATATTGGAGATAGGTTTATTTTTAATTAAAGAAAGTAAAAATGGGATTTTATTTCTTTGCCTTTCCTTCCCCTTTAAATGATCTAACTGACCCTTGTGAGTGAATGTCATAGACACCTTAGATTGCTAGCTCTACTGGAACAAGGACTGGTGTAAATGAGCAATTGCTGCAACCGTGTTGGCATTATAGAAATACAGATATAGGATCCCTTATCCAGAAAGAGGCCTTTTAGCCAAATGATTTCAAATTTGATTTCCTTTTTCTCAAGGAAAGGAAAAGGAAAAAGAAATAAAAAAGAAATCTATCTCCAATACACTTTAATTAAGAAATGTGTACCGTTTTTATAAGAAACCTGACTGTATGCAGTGAAATCCCTTCATTTACTACTGTGGCAAGGAATTGTCAGATGGTCCCTAACTTCTGGCAGGGAAACAATCATACTTATGAACAGCAGGGGGAGCCCCTGCCTTACTTACCAGCCATGCAGAACTCAAGCAGCTTTGTTTTTTGATCTTTTATGACGATCCCTAAGCGGGGATCTTATACATGTACAGGATAATAATCCTCTAATTACACAGGGTGCTGGAGGAAAAAGAGCAGGTCCTGGGTTTGGCAAATAGTTCTGTGGGCCCTTCTGTCTTTCAGCAATATAAGAGAGTTGTATAAGAGAGAACTCTTAACTGGAAATATTTGCATATACAGTATTCCCTCAAAATGTACTAATTCCAATGAGATGATATAACCACCAGAGGGCTCTAGTGTTTTAGAAAAGCAGGAGGCCCGTCAATGGAAAAAAAAAAAAACGAGAGCTACAAAGCTATTAGTTCAGTGTTATCATGGGGACTTCTTCACATTCATTATAGGACAGATCCAGAGATTACCCTGCTTCACCAAAAAAAAGTTGAAATTGCTCATTATTTGGGCCTCATGGGGCCCCGTATACCTCCTGGGCCCATACCACCCAAAATTTTGGAAATAAAAGAGGGACAAAAAAGTTGGCGTGAGTAGCGTGAAAAAATTGTTGACCACACCCTTTTTTGTGACCACACCCACTAGGTTATGAAAATTTGAACACATTTCTGTGTTTTTTTTCCAGTTGTTACAGTTTTGCTAATGAAGGTGAATTGCCCTTTAAGCTGTGACTTTTCCCAAGGGACCTGTTATCTTATATTGTTACAATTACTTATTTGCTTATCTAGAAATTGTTACAAATGTATCTTATCTGAACCTCCTGGCAGTTCTGGGCTCTCTGCCAAAAGCCAATTAGTTAGAAACTTTGTTTCTTTTTCTGGCTGTTCAACGCAGAGAAATACAGGATTTTCCAGTACAAACAAGGGACTGAGGTTTGAGCTGTCAAAAGTGGGACTGTCTATCTACAAACGGGACAGTTGAGAGGTTTGCCTGGGCCCCCTGCAGCTGCAGGGTCTGCTTGCTCTATAGTTACACCCCTGGCTGCAGGATTACCAGGGGGCCGGGCTTGAAGAGACACAGGGTGCTCTTCTGCTGGGGTGCCCAGGCTAGGGTTGCCACCTGTCCGGTTTTGACCCGGACAGCCCGGTATTTTGAAGGGCTGCCCAGGTCAATACTTCCTGGCCGGTTTTCCAAATAGGGAAAACTGGGCGGGATTAGCTTGATTGACACAACGATCGGCCAATCAGCGATCACGTTGTCATGGCTCCTCCCCATGACGTCACTGGCCCGCCCACTGACAACATTAAAAAAATGTGTACCGTTTTTTATAAGAAACCTGACTGTATGCAGTGACCTCCCTTAATTTACTGCTGTGGATAGGAATTGTCAGAAGGTCTCTAACTGCTGAGCAGGCAAACAATCATACTTATGAACAGCAGGGGGAGCCCCTGCCTTACTTCCCAGCCATGTAGCTTTGTTTGTTTCCCTGTAGAGCAGTCGTGACTGTGTAGAGATTTGTATTGGATTTTATTTTTGCCTTTACATCCCTTTTACTGTTTCCAACTCCAGCTCCAGGGACAAAGATCATGGAGCCAGATTTAAACAGATAAACTGGGATTCTATTTGGAGGATTATTTTGCTGCAGCCACTGGTTCTGCAGAGTTGGAGAAAGTTTGTATTAAACAATACAAAAACTATAAAATCCACATTAGATTACATGACAACACAGGACCCAGTTCAGTCTGTATATTCTGATTATTAATCAGTCTTGCTGTATCGGCTTCTGGCAGATATTATTTGACTTTTTGATAATTTATGACGATCCCTAAGCTTAGCCCAGATCGCACTGAGCATGTGCACAGTCTTGGTCTTGCAAAGATGTATAACAAAGTTACAAGATGACAGCCCCCTGTGGCCAACTTTGAAAGCATAAATTATTTGTTTGATTAGGCTTGTGGTGCAGTAAGTTCATGTTTATGTTTAGTATACAAAATACAGCATTTCTAGTCTTATTCTATTTTATAAATTTCCTTGTCCTTTAACACTCATGCCTTCTCAGCCCAGTCCAAGTGTAGGAGAGCTAAGCCTAGGGGTGAGTGGGTTAAGGCAGGGTTCCCCAACCACCGGGCCACGGGTAGTCCTGAACTGGGCCATAGAGCCTAGCTTGTATTTAAGAAAGTGTGCCAAAATGGATGGCGTAGTGCCAGTTTGGATGCCAGCGCACCCGGAATAGATGTCGGCATGCTGAATTGGAAGCTGGTGTGCCCAGATTGGACACCGACCCCCACTGACCTCCCACCTGACCCCCCAGAGCCCCCACCCCTGGTCCTTAAAAAAGTTTTGACACCAGTCCCCGAACGAAAAATGGTTGAGGAACCCTGGGTTAAGGGGGTTGCTTGATTCTGCCAAGTTGAGAAACCCGGAAACTTGAATCACTGAAATCATTAGAGTATTTGGGCAAAACCCTCCGAAACAATTTTAACATCAAGAAGGCTATTAATGTCTTCAAATGGTTGAAGGGACCTCCTACATGACCTTGACAGGTTTTAAATGGAATGTTTTCCAAGCTATTTCCATGGTTGGGACATAATACATCTAAACAAATTTGTTTTCTTTTTTAAACCTGAAAATTTGAGTTTTGACCAAAACTTGCAAAACTCAAATTTTCGTGGAAAACACAATGCACGCTTTAATAAATAAGCCTTAGGTGTAGATTTACTAAAAATCAAATTCGAGGGTTAATAAACCATCAAATTCGATTTTCGAATTTAACGGGGAAGTGGTCAAATTTCAAAAACATTCAAATTTGAATTCAAATGTTTCTAACACAATTCGGCGGCTCGAATGAAAAAAATCCGATCGATTAAATCGTTCAAACCGATCGATTCGAATGATTTTAACCCTTCGATCGAATCAAAATTGCAAACTGGAGAGCTGCTGAATAAAAAGCAAAATAACAGATAATAAAAAAGGAAAACCAATTGCAAATTGTCTCATGATATCACTCCCTACATCATACTAAAAGTTAACTCACAGGTGAACAACGCCTGTGATTCTGTAATCCAGTACAAGTACAGACGGACAAGAGGTTGCTGTTTGTCCATCTACTCCTATCATGTTAGTCCTTTGTATCCTGGAGCTATAGAAAGCTGTGTGCATAGTAAGCACAGGTAGTTGCTGCCAACTATGGGGAGCAGAATATGCTCTAAATGTGCAAATGATGAGAATTAAATGGCTGATTTTAAAACAAATACTTTTTAGAAATCTTATATTTCAGGAAGGCGCAGCTACAATCCCTGCACATAGTCTGAACCACCTTGTCTATAATAGTACCGTAATATATGGGGCGCCCTCTAGTGGCTAAAGCAAAAAGAGCAACAGCACTGAAAGGGACAGAAGGAATTAAAAAATGCCTAAAACATCAGGCACCAAACTTTTTGTGCATTTTGGATCCTGCTTTTCCATCAACTATAATCATAGATCAATATATTGAATATAAATATATCTGGGTTACTATATTGCTACTCAAAGGTCAGTAACAGAAAACCAGCATTGCTTTGAACTGATTATATTTACACACACCGGGAATATAACCTGTAACCAAGGTCGGACTGGCCCGGCGGGACACTAGGAAAAAACCCGGTGGGCCCTGACCATGGCCCCGCCTGGCCAGACCCCCCCTCTCCTGATTAATTTGTAAAAAAAAAATGCTTGGTGCAGCGGCACCGTTTGCATCTGCGTGGTGTGCACCATTTGCGCATGCACGGCATGCTGCTCTGTGTGCGTTAGGCACTGCAGGTTAGGGAGACGGGGGCCTTGGACAGCTGTCCCGGTGGGCCCAAGGCCTCCCAGTCCTACCCTGCCTGTAACCAACCAATTATTCACTTATATTATGAGCTCATTAGGGCATGATGCTTTCCTGTGTTGGATGATTGCCTCTGAAACTGGGCAATACAGAACCACTGTATAAACTTTACTTTATGCTTAAAGGGCAAGGAAAGTGTACAATAGAATAAGACTAGAAATGCTGTATTTTGTATACTAAACATAAACATGAACTTACTGCACCACAAGCCTAATCAAACAAATGATTTATGCTTTCAAAGTTGGCCACAGGGGGCTGTCATCTTGTAACTTGTTATACATCTTTGCAAGACTAGACTACATACACATGCTCAGTGTGATCTGGGCTGCTTAGGGATAGTCATAAATGCTCAAAAAACAAAGCTGCCTGAGTTCTGCATGGCTGGTAAGTAAGGCGGGGGCTCCCCCTGCTGTTCATAAGTATGATTGTTTCCCTGCCAGAAGTTAGGGACCATCTGACAATTCCTTGCCACAGTAGTAAATGAAGGGATTTCACTGCATACAGTCAGGTTTCTTAAAAAAACGGTATGAGTATGATTGTTTCCCTGCCGAGACCAAAACTGTACGGTATATTCTAGATGTGGCCTTACAAGTGCTCTATAAAGTGGAAGAATGACCCCCTCCTCCCGTGACTCTATGCCCCTTTTAATACAGCTCAAGACCTTATTGGCCCTTGATGCTGCTGACTGGCATTGCTTGCTACAGCCAAGTTTATCATCTACAGTGATGGGCGAATCTCCCGCGATTCGCTTCGCCTAGAGATTCGCGAATTTCTAGAGAAATTCGCGAATCGGCGAAAAATTCACGAAACGAGTCGCGTGACGATTTTGTCGCGCGTCGCGTCAACTTTGACTGGTGATTCGCAAATTTATTCGCCAGCGGCGAATCGCGGGAATTCGCCGTGAATTCGACCTAGGCGAATTAATTCGCCCATCACTAATCATCTACAAGGACTCCAAGGTCCTTTTCCATAATGGATTTGCCTAGTGCAGTCCCATTAAGGGTATAAGTGAATATTTTTACATCCCAGGTGCATGACTTTACATTTATCAATATTGAATCTCATTTGCCACTTATCTGCCCAGATTGCCAGTTTATCAAGATCCTGTTGCAAGGATGCCACATCCTGGATGGAATTAATTGGGCTGGATAGTTTTGTGTCATCTGCAAACACTGATACATTACTTACAACACCCTCCCCTAAGTCATTAATGAACAAGTTAAATAAAAGTGGACCCAATACCGAGCCCTGAGGGACCCCACTAAGAACCTTACTCCAAGTAGAGAATGTACCATTAACAACCACCCTCTGTACCCGATCATGTAGCCTGTTCCCTATCCATGTGCAAACGACTTCATTAAGCCCAACAGACCTTAGTTTGGAAAGCAGTCGTTTGTGGGGCACGGTATCAAACGCTTTGGCAAAATCCAAATAGATCCCATCTACTGCCCCCCCCCACTGTCCAGCATCTTACTTACCTCATCATACAAAGCAATCAAATTTGTCTGGCATGACCTATCCTTCATAAAGCCATGCTGATTGCTGCTCATAATGCCATTCACTAGGACAAAATTTTGAATGTGATCCTTTAACAAGACTTCAAATAATTTGCCTACTACAGATGTCAAACGTACTGGCCTATAATTGCCAGGCTGAGACCGTAATACCTTTTTAAATATTGGAATGACATCAGCTCTTCTCCAGTCCACAGGCACCATACCAGATGAAAGTGAATCTGAGAAAATCAGAAATAGGGGCTGGTCTAAAACTGAACTAAGCTCTCTTAGAAACCAGGGGATGTATACCATCAGGCCCTGGAGCCTTGTTTACATAAATTTTTATTAAAGTTTTATGAATCATATCCTGAGTCAGCCACTGACTAGCACAGCTATGAAGTGAGCCTGGGATCTAAGACTCCTCTATTGTATACACTGAAGAAAAGAACTTCCTTTGCCTTTTCTGTACCTGTTACAACCATACTGGTACCATTATTTAATGGAGAAACACTCTCAACCTGCATCTTTTTACTATTAATATATTTAAAAAACTTTTTAGAATGAGTTTCGCCTTCACCACAATTAACTCTTCATTTGCTTTCTTTGCCTTCCAGATTGCAGATTTACAACATTTATTATATTGTTTATATTCATTAAAGGGATCCTATCATGGGAAAATATTTTTTTTCAAAATGCATCAGTTAATAGAGCTGCTCCAGTAGACTTCTGCACTGAAATCCATTTCTCAAAAGAGCAAACAGATTGTTTATATTCAGTTTTGAAATCTGACATGGGCTAGCCATTTTGTAAATTTCCCAGCTGCCCCAGTCATGTGACTTGTGCCAGTACTTAAGGAGGGAACTGCTTTCTGGCAGGCTGTTGTTTTTCCTTCTCAATGTAACTGAATAGTACGCAGTGGGACATGGGTTTTTACTATTGCGTGTTGTTTAGATCACGCCAGGCAACTGTTATCTTGTGTTAGGGAGCTTTTATCCGGTTACCTTCTCATTGTTCTGTTGTTAGGCTGCTGGGGGGGAAAGGGAGGGGGGTGATATGACTTCAACTTGCAGTACAGCAGTAAAGAGTGATTGAAGTTTATCAGAGCACAAGTCACATGACTTGGGGCAGCTGGGAAATTGACAAAATGTCTAGCCCCATATCAGATTTAAAAATTAAATATAAAAAAATCTGTTTGCTCTTTTGAGAAATGGATTTCAGTGCAGAATTCTGCTGAAGCAGCACTATTAACTGATGCATTTTGGAAAAAATATTTTTTCATATTACAGTTTCCCTTTGAATGCAGCTTCTGTCCGAACAGATTTGTAGTTTTTAAATGCCTCTGTTTCTATTAACTTCTTTACTTCCGTATTAAGCCACATAGGATGATTCTTAGAGCTTCTACATTTACTCCTTAACTGAATAAATTGAAAACAGTAATGATTTAATATCATTTTAAATGACAACCATTTCTGTTCTGTGGTTTTAGCTGAATAATGCCCAAAATCAATACTCTGAAGGGCAGCCCTAAAGGCACTAAAATTCATGGTTTTTGTTGCCCCAGTATATTTTAGTTTTTTGCACCAGACATTAAATGAAATAACATTATGGTCAATATTACCCAGGGGTTCAATGACTTGCACATTTGCTATAAGTTCTGGGTCATTTGAGATCACTAGATCCAGAAAAGCATTTTTTCTGGTAGGCTCCACAACAACCTGTGCCATAAAATTGTCATGCAACAAATTTATAAACTTATTCCCATTAATTGATCTGGCAGTACTGTTGCTCCAGTCAATATCTGGGTAATTAAAGTCCCCCATTTTCATTACTTTACCCAAACCAGCAGCCTTTTCTATTTGTATCAGGAGCTTAGCCTCCTCCTCCTCACTTACATTAGGGGTCTATAGCATACCCCTACAATTAATTTGCTGGACTCCGCCCATAAGACTTCTGCACCCTCATTTTCTAACATCACCTCCTCCTTTATATAAAGCTTTTAAATCCTGCCTAAAAAGCAGACATACCCCTCCTCCTTTTCTATTGCCTCTGTCCAGGACTGGACTGAGAATCAAAATAGGCCCTGGCATTTCAGGTACACAGAGGCCCAATCAGCCCACATAGAGGCCCAAACAGCCCCCACCAGCCCACTAAATACTGACTTTCTATGGCACCTTATAGCAGCCCATCTGGCATTTGCCCTAACCCAGAGATTGCCAGTCCGGGCCTGCCTCTGTCCCTCCGAAACAAAGTATAGCCGCTGATATTAACTGCCCAGTTATACGACTCATTCAGCCATGTTTCGGCCACACCAGTCACATCATATTTTCCCTCCAGCTCTCCCATTTTACCAGTCAGACTCCTTGCATTTGCAAAGATTAGTAGAATTCTCATAGATTAGTAGAATTCTCATTGGTGAAACTTATTGCATCTGTAATTATGTTTCAGCAACTACTACAGAAAACTAGGAGGCGCCGTGGGACTGTGTTATGATCCAATCGTGGGACCCAGAGCTATAACTGCCACATCACACCACCAGTCCAGCCCTTAGAATGAGTAAATTCTATGCTATGCTCTTCATGGGGTTTACAGATTCATTGACCAGTAGGACTGGGACACTCCTATTGTTTGAGGTCTCAGTGTGATACCAAACACTCCTCTCATCTGCAATGCCATGGTGCTGTTCTCTCCAGAGATAACAAGCAGGGAAGACATTGAACCCCTGAAGTCACAAGGATGAGGTGGCCCCTTTGCTATGGGGACTTGTGATGTCTACATCTTGGAACATTTTTCTCAAAACACATTCCTACTGTTGACCTCTGTTGTCATGACTTCCACATTCTTCAGATGTGCATTAAAGGGCAATGAAACCCCCCAGGCGCTAACTTCCTCCCCCCCACGGCCTATTGCCCCTAAGTCCCTACTTACCCCTCCTTCTTGGTGCTTACCAGCGTAGTTCACAGGATCCATCTTCTTCTTCAACGTCTTCTTCCTGGATCAAACGCCGTCGGCGGCACATGCACAGTAGGACACATTTGCTGGTTGGTCCTACTGCGCATGGGCCCGAAGTTCACAAAGTCTTCCAATTTCTTCATGAAATCAGAAGACTTTGTGAAGAGGGAGTTAGCGCCTGGAGGGTTTCATTGCCCTTTAAGAAGCATGATACTAAGTTCCAAATGTTTCTTCTTGCTGAGTACAAGCCTACGTCCATGTTTGAGTGATATACTTATTTCAGACCTATTGACTGCTACAAAGCAGGGGTCTTCTGCTTCTTCATTAATTCTTTTTTGTTTGCAGTTTTCTCACACCAGGGCAGCTCTCCCTATCATTCAGGTTAATGGATGATATTTCACGTTACTAATAAACCCAAGCATGGGGTGCAATAAGGTTCTCCGTGTAGCATAACATCTGCGAGTATGCTCCACTGAATATTCATAGATAAATGAATCCCTACTTATGAAGGACTACATCCCCCCTAGAAGATTCATTAAAATTATCTGTAGGGAACTTGAAGCTGCTACTGACACCCTATTGGGTGAAATGGAACATTTCAGACGTGCATTACAAATTACATTTTTTTCTCGAAGGTGTTTGCACGGAGTTCCATTTTCTGATGACTGCGGCGATGTTTTTTTTAGCAGAGTCTTTTGTTAGAATAAAAGGCAACAACAAAAGTCGTTCAGTAACTGGGCTTTTTAATTGTACAAAGACCTTAAAAAACAAAACCGAAAAACAACTACAAAACTCGCAGTTTTATGGAAGAGGTAGCGCCCTTGAGTCAGAATTCTCTTCCTGCAGAATAAGATACGGCAGTGAGTTCTGGGGCTTATTTTACCTTAACAGCTCTTGCCACGGCAGTGATTATTTTCCTTTTACATATACTTTTTATGATTATGCAAACTAAATGGACTTCATTAGTGGAATAAATGGGGATAAGATATTTTCCATTTTTTTTTTAGTAATGTAACAAATCTGTTTATTTTGAGCACTAAATGCCTTCTTAAAACAGAAGGATTTTATGTGCATCATGCTACACACATAGACAGGCTTCTTACTACTTTATGGTCTTGGCTTCCAGAACCACTGATTTAATGCAGCCTTAAAGGGCAAGGAAAGTGTAAAATAGAATAAGGGTAGAAATGCTGTATTTTGTATACTAAACATAAACATGAACTTACTGCACCACAAGCCTAATCAAACAAATGATTTATGCTTTCAAAGTTGGCCACAGGGGGCTGTCATCTTGTAACTTTGTTATACATCTTTGCAAGACTAGACTACATACACATGCTCAGTGTGGTCTGGGCTTCTTAGGGATCCTTATAAATGATCAAAAAACAAAGCTGCTTGAGTTCTGCATGGCTGGTAAGTAAGGCAGGGGCTCCCCCTGCTGTTCATAAGTATGATTGTTTCCCTGCCACAAGTTAGGGATCGTCTGACAATTCCTATCCACAGCACTAAATGAAGGGAGACTTTCACTGCATACACATACAGCCAGGTTTCTTATAAAAACGGTAGACATTTTTTAATTAAAGTATATTGGAGATAGATTTCTTTTTCATTAAAGAAAGTAAAAATGGGATTTTATTTCTTTGCCTTTCCTTGCCCTTTAAAATTCAGAACCATAAATCCAAACTTGCAGAAACCTTGTCTGATCAAGTACGATCTCATCAGTGCAAGATATCAGAACATGGCTTCTTAGGGGTAGCACTTGGAGTTCCCTAAACCTGTCCTCAAGGAATATTGTTGGGAGATATCATCATATCAAGGAGTCAGAATTACTGTTGTCCTATTGTACTGCTGTGAGGCTATTCAATTTATTGATATCAAAGGAGCTAAAAGCTGTACTTTTACTACTCTAATATAGGGTACATATTTCTTGTAAGCTCAAGGGTCCCTTTATTTGAACTAGCTGAAATCTGTCCAATTAAATGTCTTTAGTCCTTTGTTGGGTATGTGGCTGCCACCTATGACTGCAAACCAGTCCTATTCTTGAAGACAGAGAGCATGATATTGTTTAGTTATTGGTCCTGTTCCAGTGGTATTTAGTCTAGCAGTCCCATATTTGTGATAACATAACAACCTTAGTACTCACTCATAGCAGCCAATCAGAATTTTGCCTTAATCATTACTCTTACCGCAGTAAACAGATCGCCGCTAATTGCTAATTGTGATAGGTTGCCATGGGTTACAGCTCTAAAGTATAATTACCACACTTTTATGATTTCCACTCCAATGCATTAAAATACAATGCAGGGAAGAAAACTCCATCTCAAGCCTCATTTATATGCAACGGGCTTTAGCAATATCCTTTTATTCTTCACGGAAAATAACATAGTTCTGTAATATTATGGGGTATGTACAACCCCATTTATCCATTACTGGTGGCATAAGTAGTTAGCCGGAAGGACTGAGCTGTGGAGCTGACATTCGTCAGTAGAGTCAAAGAAAAGAGAAAAAGTTAAATTAATGGAAAACTAAACTCAAAGAAAGTGTTGGTTGATTGAGAGGGATCATCCTGTAGGAAGAAACTTTGGACACCTCCTATGTTCCTCTAGCTTGTTTATGTTGACTTTTTGGGGCTACTATAAGCTATCCAGACCTGGATTTGTGGCAAGGCCACAAAGGACAAACCTAGGCTGGCAAGATTTTAGGGGTGGAGCCCAACCGCATTCTTAAACATTTCAGGAGCACTGGGAACACACAGGTATTTAACTCTATTGCATGCATAAAGCTGGTCATAGACTATAAGATCCGCTCGTTTGGCGCCAAACGAGCGGATCTTTCCCCGATATGCCACCAACGGCAGGGCTATATCAGGGGTAATCCGAATGCTCGGCCAAGGGCAATGGGCTCCGACAGCTCGGTCAGGTTAAAATCAAACGTTCCTGATTGATATCGTGGCCAGATATCGATCAGGAAGACCTGTCGGAAGCCCATTGCCCTCGGGGAAGACCTGTCGGAAGCCCATTGCCCTGTCGGGGCAAATAAGCTGTCTAAAAGACCAATATCACCAGCTATGGCCTCGCGAGGGAAGGGGGCCACGAGGGGAGGGCTCTTGCGCGGGGGGGGGAGGACCCAAAGGCCTAGAGGTGGCCCAATTAGAAATCTGGTCCTGAAGCTATCCATGCCCTTTAAGACCTTAGTTGCAACCCCTTGGTCACCAGTCAATCACTCTTTAGGAAGAGCTAAGAAGGACTATTGGAATAAGATGCTGCTCAAATAAAACAAAACAGTAAGCCATTTGTACAACAATGTATAAGGTTGGCCACAGCAATATCAATGTATCAATTTCCATAGAGTGAAAAAATATTCAATGAAAATATGTCTCTTCCATGACATCTTCATAGCTTTTCATCTGGATGGTGGAAAACCACATCTATAAACAACCACTTAAAATATATATATTCAAAAATAGAACTAACTGCACCAAAATTTACAGTACAGATACACTGCCATTACTTTATCCATATTACAATGTGGCTGCAATTTGAATTGGATCAAAATGAAAAAGGTGGTAAATTTTCATGAGGTTTAAGGAGCATTTTGTGTTTGATTTGCGTGTATGGAGCATGAGTTATTAACATAATGGCCACGCCTTATCGGACGTACGCTATACTTATTGTGCCGAAGTTGGAGTCAACATGGATTCAAACCCACAGGCACTGTTGAAGCTCATGTGCACCGATCTTGGCAATTGAAGATCTAATAAATGTGCTCCAAACATACAGAATGCAAACATGTATTGTGTTTGAAATTCTGAAGATTTACCAACACCAGTTGGTGGAACAAGGTTGTACATGAGGTTCCGGAACACCATTGCTTTAGTTCAGGGAAGCGAACAATACATCGAAACAAGGAAAGCATTGTTCCACTAAGGCCCAGGAGTGTGGAGGTTTCTCTTTGTGTTCCCTTGAGCTATTTATATGTACACACAAATGCACATTTGTTGACATCACATTGGTAGAGCCCTATAGTAAAGTCCCATAAATATATCTCAATTTTGCACCAGATTCTATAGAGGATTTCCATTTCGCACTTATGTTCTGTAACATATAAGTAATTACCAGCTAATATAATCACCTGCTGCAGTGACTGCATTTTCAATGTTGGTCGTTCTTAGTGCCATTACTGAAAATGACATTCTAGATATATTTATATATATAGATATATACAAGATACAAAAAGGGATTACAAACCCTCCACCATAAGAAGTACTGATAAGACGAAAAAGACAAGCATTGTCCTGTCTCTTAGGGACAACGTGCCACAGCCAAACGAGAGCTTCGACTGAGACCAGGGATTCTGGGTAATGGCATGCAAATGAGAACAGCTCATGGTCCATCCCCAAACTTAGCCATTGACCCTAATCTTTTCTCAAACCATTCCAGGTAATTATTTGCTTAATCTGGAAAAAAAATCTAGTTCTAAATATCAACCCCAATAGATATTCTCCATATAGCCAGTATATAATCGCACCGTATACTCTTTCATACCATAAATATTTCTGTACATTGGCAACCCAAAAGTCCTTTGGTCCTCTCATTTCTGGAGAAAGTTACTTTGCTATGCAGAAGGTAAACCACAGAACATCTCATCGGCCACGTAATGCCGACATTTTTGTAAATTGTGAAGACAACAGTGTCTTCTCCATGGACATTTTCTATGAAAAGTCCTTTGCCATGTTTGAACATTTCAGTTCCTTGACAAACACTATTCAGGGGCTGAAGGCAATCTGTGGCGTGGCTTTATGTCTGCTGATCCGTTGGTTGCTGCATAAGAACATGGCTCCGTTCCACTGTTCCAAGATGTAGATCGGCTGATTGAATGTCTGCCGCCCCCAATGTTTAGCAAAGTGTCATTCTTGGACTCTATAAAAAAAGGAAAATTACAAAATAAGGTTAAAAACATCAGCGCGCTAATGGGGGTTATTTCTTAAAGGTCGAGTTTGTGAGGTTTTTCTACCACAAATAAACTCACAATTTAAACAAGCTCGAACGATTGCTTATTAATGTAAAAAATCTTGACTGAATACCTTGAATTTATCTAGTGTATAGGCTAAAAAAACCTTGCATTTATTGAGTTTTTGAAAGCAAACCAGCGTAAAAAAAATCATGAAGGCAAAAAACATCTTCAAATGGTTAAAGGGACCTCGGTCACTGACTTTTACATCAATTCGACAGGTTTTAGTTGGAGTATTTTCAGATTCAGACTTTTAGCAGCTTTGGAGCATAATACATTTAGAAAAATTCAAGTATTTTTTGTGAAACGAACCTTGAAAAACTCGACTTTTAATAAATTACCTCCTAGAAGTAGAGGTAAATACATACCCTAATTCTATAAAGTATTAATCCTACACATACCATCGTACACAAAAATCAACTACATGGCACCACAGGATAAGGATTTTAGATATAAAGTCTCATTGTAGACTGAGAAAGACAATTACAGTTGTCCCAATAATGCTAAATACTTGTAATATATTATACTCTTCATTTTTTACATCCTCTTGTTCCCCCCCCCCAGGTTTAAGCCACCCCCTTGGCTCAAAAGGAGCTAAAAGCTGTGTCTTTGGCCCTCCAAATATTTGCGATTTGAGACAACCAGATGACATCTTCCTAGCAGCAGGCTCACTTTCCATTCCTGAAGGCAATTTGGCAAAAGCTGAGCATCAGGAACTTACAATCCAGACACTATACGTTACTTTTCTGAAAGGCACTTGCAAATACAGGTTTGTTGTTGATGGCTGTTACGTTAACTGATATATTAATACAAACAAATGCAAACTAGCTAACCTTGGCTTTCTGCCTGTAGGATCCGACTGTAATCCTCTTCTCCTTCCAACTGTAACAGGATATGTCTAAATATACCATGTGCTAACCCTTCCCAGATCAGCTAGTCCTACGAATCTCTATGTATACACAGTCAACACTAACTAACAAACAGGATATCCTGTTACTACCAGATGATCATGTGAGACCACAGAAAGAAGCTTTCTATCCACAAAAAAACATACTAAAAAACAGAGCCAATTCCCTTCTGCTACAGCAGTTGTTAATATTTGATTAAATTAAGAATGAGGCAAAAACTTGTATTTGTTATACAGATCTAATTTTTCTTTCATTTATATGACATGCCTCTCTCTGGCCAAAGTAGTAATAAAGATTATGGAATCATCAACCTCCTATAGAAAAATATCTTATAGCAGTGATCCCCAACCAGTAGCTCATGAGTAACATGTTGCTCTCCAATCCCTTGGATGATGCTCCCAGTGTCCTCAAAGCAGGAGCTTATTTTTGAATTCCAGGATTGGAAGCAAGTTTAAATTGCATAAAAACTAAATATAGTGCCAAGTAGAGCCCTCTGTAGGCTGCCAGTGCACATAGGGGCTACCAAATAACCAATCACAGCCCTTATTTGAATCCCCAAGGGACTTTTCCATGATTGTGTTGCTCCCCAACTATTTTTACATTTGAATGTGGCTCACAGGTAGAAAAGGTTGGGGACCCCTGCCTTATATTCTTCATTGGTTCTTCTTTAAACAGCTATTTTAATAAGGTAAGGGGATCATACTGCTCATCAAAACTCTGTAGTACTCTAGTACTCATCTAGCACCTATATTTAATCAGAAACCCTATACTATGAATGCCAGTATGTTATCTTCCAGGGTTTGTTTATAGACCACATTCTGGTGGCTGTAGTTCATTGGTAACTTTAGGACACAGAGTATTCCTTCTCTTGTTCCTGCTTACTAGATACACATCTTTTCACAGCCTTCTTTCCCCCCTATATTTGAATGAATATGTTCCTTAAGATAAGGCAAACTTATAGACAGTTCTGTATAAATAAAGAGTTTGGTCATTTGAGTCCATTATTTTGGGAGGGAAATTATACAGTATGTATTTGCTAATCGGTTCAAGAGAATGCAAATAATCCATGTGCAGATAAGTGTTATACACCCTTTAGGGCAGAGACATGTGGGAAGATTTAGTCGCCCAGCGACTAATCGCCTTTTCCTTGTGTGAATATTCGCCGGCAGGATGGCACTTGAATCACTTCGTTTTCCGAACTTGCCTTACTTCGGAAAACAAAGCAATCCAAGACGGGGAGATGAGTCACCTGAAGAAGAGGCAATTAGTCTCCAGGCGACTAAATCTCCCCGTATCTTCCTGTGTGTCTCTGCCCTTATTTTTATTTTTGAGTTTGAGTTAAAAGCTCTCGGCATACTGGATGTATTCTCTGGCAGTGTTTTTTAGCCATTGGATATGTATCTATATCCTACAGGCTCCATGTAAACTTGGGCATGAGGGCCTGGGCCTGAGTGAGGAAAGCTTTAGATCAGGGGTCCCCTAGCTTTTTTTTTTTTTTTTTTACCCGTAAGCCACATTTAAATTTAGAAAGAGTTGGGGAGCAACACAAGCATGAAAAGTCCCTGGTGGTGCCAAATAAAGGCTGTGATTTGCTATTTGGTAGCCCCAATGTGGACTGGCAGCCTACAGGAGGCTCTGTTGGCAGAACACCTGATTTTCATGCAACCAAAACTTGCCTGGAATTAAAAAACAAGCACCTGCTTTGACGCCACTGAGAGCAACTTCCGAGGGATGGTGAGCAATATGTTGCTTGTGAACCAATGGTTGGGGATCACTGCTTTAGACCCTTCTGGGCTGCGCACCTCTCCCCCTCTTTCAGTTGTGCTGTTATTAAAGGGATTTATGTTGTTCCACATTGTGACAGATCCCTACACATCCCACAGTTTACCACCTAAATCTGGAGTAACATATCAAAGGCAGAGCAGTATCTTATCTAAACTGCTACTGTTGGAGAATATTTGCTTGAAATAAAAAAAAAATCCTTGCCTTGCGGTTTCTTCTGAGAATTCACTTTGCAATTTGTCTCCTCCTGAAGTTTCTTCTCAAATTTTCTCACATCCTCCAAAGACATTCCTGAAACAAGTCGATAGAGCAAAGCCATGAGCAGCTGGAAATGTTTTTGCACTTTTCGGGATTAAAGCTGTTTTGATCATAATTTAATGACATAGTTATGCAAGACGAAAAAAGTCTGGGGCTGCACTGGCTACAAAGCAAATCCTGATGAAGATAACTTCACAGGACTCCTGGGATATCACAATCCAGTGGAATTTACTGCACCAAACTATCACTCAACAATGATAGCTTATTGCTCAGTCTACTGCTCAGCCAGGCAATCCTCAAACACTAAGCGAAGGCCAGCAATGGAGACTTGCAGCTCAGCTTTGCATCTGCAAAATTAAGACCACAAAGATTATACTTCTGTAATCTATAAGTATTAATCTGTTCCTTATGTTCTACTCATACTCTATGTTAGCGATATGTGGGCCAGGAAAAAGTCAAGCCGCACCCAACTCTAACTCTCTCAGCCTTAATCTGTAATGTGGGGTATGTACGCTCGTCATCTCACTCTTTTTGCTACTTCTGTGTGAGACTATGGATTAGACAGGGAATCTTCAGAAGCAGTGTAGGAGTGTAGTAATGCAGTCTGACCAGCACCCAACCCTAACCCGCAATAGTTGGCCAAATTTCAACCGAACCTGTCCAACCAAGGGTCAACCCACAGGTTTTGGTGAATAACTCCACTTATTCCAACACATTTTCCAACACTTCAAACTATTAGTACTATACATGGAAGCCTTTAAAAATCGATCACAGCACAAATCTTCAGGCTTTATTACCCATCTAAGTTCATATATTCCCTTCACTGAAAACCAATAAACCACCAGCTCATCATTAATACTCATTCGCTTCTGCTTTAAAGCAGAACACCAAGTAGTTAAAGATGTTGTCCGGTGAAAGAAAGAGGCTGCTCCGATGTTCTTCTGGTTAGCAAAGATTTGAGAAAGGTTTCTATTTATTTCCTAACCAGAAGAACATCAGAGCAACCTTCTTTCTTTCTCCTGACAACTTCCTTGACTACTTAGTGGTCAGACTGGTTGGAAAATGACCTGCAGGTGGCGCTGTTGGAACAAAATTCATTCATATTAACAGTACATGTGTCCTTTAATATCATGGAATTAAAAAATAAATAATGAATGCACATTGCAAAAGTGCACAGAACAGCACCCTCATCAGTTTTGGATTCACTTGTTTTTAAGGTTTACCTATCTTAAGACTTCAAAGTTTCAACAGAATCACTTTGCCTTTTCTATGCACAATATACACTATTTATAATGAGAATAGTCTAATGTTATTGTTTCTACTAAGAATACACAGACAATATTGCTCACTGACTGCACAGAACATTCTTTCTTTGATTATTTGTATTTATATATGGATGGGACGTCCATACTGTTGCACATTACCCTCTAGTGGTCAGAGAAGGATTGTGCTGTTCTATGAACATTTCTTTCTTCTTCCTTAATGCAAGCCTTGTGGCAAATTATGTGCAGTGAAAAGAAAATACAGCATATAGACATATAACCCTTTACTGGCTATAAGGTTTATTGTTCAATACAGGTATGGATTCTGTTTCTGGAAACCAGTTGTCCAGAAAGTTCCGAATTACGGAAAGGCCATCTCCCATAGACTCCGTTTCATCCAGATAACATTTTTATAAAATATTTCCTTTTTCTCTGTAATAATAAAACAGTGCCTTGTACCTTCTTAAAGGACAAGGAAAGGCAAAAAATAAAATCCCATTTTACTTTCTTTAATGAAAAAGAAACCTATCTCCAATATACTTTAATTAAAAATGTGTACCGTTTTTATAAGAAACCTGACTGTATGCAGTGAAATTCTCCCTTCAATTACTGCTGTGGATAGGAATTGTCAGACGGTCCTTAACTGCTGTGCAGGGAAACAATCATACTTATGAACAGCAGGGGGAGCCCCCACCTTACTTTCAAGCAGCTTTTTTCCTTGCAGAGCAGTCGGCGACTGTGTAGAGATTTGTATTGGATTTTATTTTTGCCTTTACATCCCCTTAACTGTTTCCAATTCCAGCTGCAGGGACAAAGATCGTGGGGCCAGATTTAAACAGATAAACTGGGATTCTATTTGGAGGATTATTTTGCTGCAGCCACTGGTTCTGCAGAGCTGCGAAAGTTTTTTTAAAATACAAAAACTATAAAATCCACATTAGATTACATGACAACACAGGACCCAGTGCAGTCTGTATATTCTGATTATTAATCAGTCTTGTTGTATCGGCTTCTGGCAGATATTATTTGACTTGTGCTGTTTTGATCATTTATGACGATCCCTAAGCTTAGCCCAGACCACACTGAGCATGTGCAGTGCCAGTGTCAGACAAAGATGTATAACAAAGTTACAAGATGACAGCCCCCTGTGCCCAACTTTGAAAGCATAAATCATTTGTTTGATTAGGCTTGTGGTGCAGTAAGCTCATGTTTATGTTTAGTATACAAAATACAGCATTTCTAGCCTTATTCTATTTTACACTTTCCCTGTCCTTTAAGCCTTACTGAAAATATAACTAGCTCATTGTGTTTATTTAATGTTTACATGATTTTCTAGTAGACTTAAGGTATAAAGATCCAAATTATGGAAAGATCTGTTATCTGGAAAGCCCTAGGCCCCGAGCATTGTGGATAACAGGCCCCATATCTGTACAAGATATTGGAAACGGTTGACTGCTTCTACTTACCATACCATTCATCCATCCAGGTTACTGCCTGCCTGTGTCCTGCAAGCAAAATGTCTCTGATATTCTAAAAAAAAAAAAAAAAAAAAAGATAAATCGCTTTATATTATAGTTTAATGGCAGATGCCTGGAAAGTGTCATATTGAACAAGTTATAACAATACACAAGAGCTATAATGTAATAAAAACAATGACTTGAGAACTGGCAAATTACACTTGAACGTCATGCAGCGAATAGCAGCTCAGTGGTCCATATCTTCATCAACTGGATGTTACTACTGTTAGTATGACATTAAAGGGCAAGGAAAGGCAAAGAAATAAAATCCCATTTTTACTTTCTTTAATGAAAAAGAAATCTATCTCCAATATACTTTAATTTTAAAATGTATACCGTTTTTATAAGAAACCTGACTGTATGCAGTGAAATTCTCCCTTCATTTAGTGCTTCTGGCAGGGAAACAATCACTTATGAACAGCAGGGGGAGCCCCTGCCTTACTTACCAGCCATGCAGAACTCAAGCAGACCACACTGAGCATGTGCAGTGCCAGTGTCAGACAAAGATGTATAACAAAGTTACAAGATGACAGCCCCCTGTGGCCAACTTTGAAAGCATAAATCATTTGTTTGATTAGGCTTGTGGTGCAGTAAGTTCATGTTTATGTTTAGTATACAAAATACAGCATTTCTAGCCTTATTCTATTTCAGACTTTCCTTGCCCTTTAAAATGCCAGCCGCTTCCAGTGTGCACTGGTAAGTCCAGTTGTTCCGTGGCACTGTGAAATTACTATAGTGAAACAGTAAGTTTTATGGCTTACCTTATGGACAAAGCTTTCTACTCTAGACTGAAACCCATAAACCTCAAATTTGGCTGCCACCAGCTTATATGAGCACATTACGGGTTCTGACGTCTCTCTCCAATTATCTAGCAGTGGCCCCCGACCTGTCTTCACCGAATGGAAATTGCGGAGATCCTAATGGAATGGAAATAAGAGTTGGGAAGTTGCTAATGTGAGAAGACATCGGCTGTACACAAATATAATTAATAGAGATACAGATAAAGACACAACACCACCAGCCGAGCCAATCAGACTTATAAAGGACAAGATATGCTCCTTTTAGATGGGTTATCAAATTGTACTTTTAAAGGAGAACTAAACCCTACAAATAAATATGGCTAAAAATGCCATATTTTATATAGTGAACTTATTGCACAAGGCTAAAGTTTCAGCTTGTCAATAGCAGCAATGATCCAGGACTTTAAACTTGTCACAGGGGGTCACCATCTTGGAAAGTGTCTGTGACACCCACATGCTCAATGGGCTCTGAGCAGCTGTTGAGAAGTGAAGCCTAGGGGTCATCGCAACATTTCAAGCAAAAAATTGGGTTGGTCTGCAATATAAGCTGATGCTACAGGGCTGATTATTAAATTCTGATGCTAATTCCACTGGTTTCTGTGCTGCCATGTAGTAATTATCTGTATTAATGACTAATTAGCCTCATATTGTGACTATATTTCTATGACACTATGGGGCACATTTACTAAAATTCCCCAAAAATCCTACGAATCTATTCGAAATTCGATAAGCATTCGATATTCGAATGCTTATCTAATAGTTATAGGCTATCATTTTGCTCGATATTCGATTTCTTGATGGATTCGTCTGATCGGATACCGATCGTTCGATTACACAAAAAAATCGTACTTTTTCCTTCGAGCCTCTGAAAAATTCGTACGATTCGAATGATCAAATCGGTGGTATTCAAGCAGGACTTAGCAAAAGAAGCCTATGGGGGGGTTCCCATAGGCTTCTATTGGTATTCGGTAGGTTCAATCTGGCGAAGTAGGCATTCGAAGGATTTTAAAATTTTAAATCCTTCAATCATCAAATGATAGAATTATCGAATATCCGATCATTCGGTATTTGATGATCGAAGAGGCCAAATTTTGCATATTCGAATATCCGAAAAAAGCGTACGATCGGAATTCGATCATATTTGATCGAACTTTGATCCATTCACGTGAATTTTGTAAATTTGCCCCTATGTGTACTGTATATTGTGAGTGGGTCCCTAAGCTCAGTAAGTGACAGCAGCACAGAGCATGTGAATCAGTGAATCAGTAGAAAAGAAGATGGGGAGCTACTGGGGCATCTACTGGGGAGACACAGATCTTTACTGCTAAAGGGCTGTGGTTGCCTTGGGCTGGTACACAAGCACAAAACATCATGTACAACATTTCTACCTACTTCTTTAATTAGGATTTAGTTCTCCTTTAATACATTTTGCATCTCCTGCCTAACCCAACCAAGTAGTTTAGCTTCTGCTCTTACTCCCACAATGATGATTGTGGGTAAAATTTACTCGCCAATATTGTTTCAACTTTTTAGCAGAAATAATTACTTGAACAAATGTCAAGGAAATGTTGTGTACCTCTGACTTCTTGTAATAGCCTTCTGTGATGTCATCAGCAGCGATGTCTACAAAGCAAACGTCTTCCTCTGGGGTGGGCTTGTCTCCAAACACCTGTAATATGAGCCCAGAATGAGAGAGAATGACTTAAATACATGTAGTGTCTCTAGGCACTAATATGCTTATACAGAGTGGGCATTGTGCACAAGGGCTGTGGCACACAGGGTGTTTAGATGTCTTCTACTGGGTGCCAGCCAAGAATGACTTCTGGAATGTCCTGGGAAACATCACCGAGTTCCTCATGGGTTGGTCTAGGTCAGTGGTCCTCAAACTTGGCCCTCCAGCTGTTAAGGAACTACAAGTCCCACAATGCAATGATGGAGTCTGACAGCTACAGTCAGGCAAATGCATTGTGGGACTTGTAGTTCCTTAACAGCTGGAGGGCCAAGTTTGAGGACCACTGGTCTAGGTACATAACCTATGTTTTTGGTGCTGGCAGCATGATACTTTGCAATACAGCCTAGTGTTTGGTCTTCCTATGTTATCAGTCATGGATAGAGTTGCCACATGGCTGGTATTTTACCGGCCTGGCCGGTATTTTTGATGGTTGATCCCAATGTTATAAATAGGAAAAAAAGGTAAATATAAAGGAAGGCCGGTATTTTTTTCAGGAAAAGGTGGCAACCCTAGTCATGGCATGTACCTACTGACCATCCACCTCCTGCCTCCAACTGCTAGAACTCTGTGCTCTCCATATTTGACTCTAGTCCTTGTAGGAACTTCTTCACTACACAAAGGTTATGTTATCCGCACCTCCTGAGACATCACCATTGCAAATTGCAAGTCTATGGATGTGCCGACAACTACATAAATAATTTTTTTAGATGCCTTTAGATTGCCTTCTGGCAGTTCCTTTCTTTTGGAAACATTTGGGAAAGTAGGGACTCTTGTGTTTCAGTTCATTGTGGATGATACCCACTGCTACCGTATATCTGTATGTGTGATGGTCCTAAACATAGGCTAACCCTGCAGGTCAAAGGAATAATAGAACATTTGATCATTAGGATTTTTTTTTAGAAACACAGTACTATGTGTTTATGGCAAGCAGGTAACATCTTGGTATAACTCCCGGTGGAAATTGGTATTGCAATATGGCAGTCCCTTATTTATCCATATAAGGGACTGCCATATTGCAATACCAATTTCCACCGGGAGTTACACCAAGATGTTACCTGCTTGCCATAAACACATAGTACTGTATTTCTAAATAAATCCTAATGATCAAATGTTCTATTATTCCTTTGACCTGTACAGGTCACTATTCCCATTTTCAGTGTGTTACAATCTGGTAAGGGAGTGTGAAGTGGATAAGTTCTGGTTCCATGTGATATCCAACCCAGTGGTACCCTTATCTGTATCTTCCCCCTTTTTTAGTTTCCAATTCCTAATTATGCACTGTTGTGTTAACCTTACCCCACTCTGTCTTAGTCTAGTTCAAACTATTTGACCTGCCTGAATCCAGACCCCTGGACTATTTACAACCCACCCTAATTACTTGTATTACCTTCTACAAGTTATCTCTGTCTATCTGTAACTTTCTAATTCATTGCCCATAAACCCCTTTTCAGTGATCTATTTGTATATATAATGTGCCTTTTCAATGTTCATTTGTATTTTGCCTGATGAAGGGGCCTGTGTGCTCCGAAAGCTTGCAATTGTTACTTATTCAGTTAGCCAATAAAAGGTATCACCAAACTTTACATTTTATACATTTTTTTCGAATGGCTTTAACACGGTCAGGGCCGCCATCAGGGGGGGACTGGGGGGACAAGTGTCCCGGGCCCGGGGCTGAAGGGGGCCCGGCAATGCTGCATTTTCCCAAGAGCCGGGCCCCCCCTTACCAGCGCCTAGCCTGTGCGGAAGCGCCGAACAGACGCGAAGGCAGCTGACACTTAAAAGTCCTGAAGTCACGGAAATACCCGAAGTCAAGAAAGTATGCTGAAGTCTTGAAGCCACGAGTTCAATTCTACCAACACCAATGTGGTTTTTTTTTTTTTTAATCCCCTGGCCTCAAATGTTTTCTTTTAATACTCTATAGGCCCCTGTCACCAAATTTTTTTTTTAAAATATTTTATGGCGCTCCAATATTTTTTTTTTTAAAAAAAAAATATTTTTGTGGGCCCCAATTTTTTTTAAATTGTAAGGGGGGCTCTGTCGCCATTGTTTTATTAAAAAATTATTTTTGGGGCCCCAATTTTTTTAAACTTGTATGAGGGGCTCTGGCACCAATGCTTTAAAAATGCTTTTATGGGGGGCGGCTTGCACAAATTTTTTTTTTTTACTTATAAGGGAGCCCGGGGGGTTTACTTTTTTAGTGCTGATGTCTGTGTGGTCTTTTTAACTTTGATGTGGATTCGGCGGGGATTGGGGCGGGGCTTAGATGCCTGGGTGGGCGGACAATTTTGTTGTGCGGGGCCCCATGATTTCTAATGGCGGCCCTGAACACGGTACTACATCTCAATCCTTTGACCTGTATGAGCATATCTCCCAATGCAGCGTGGAACAGGTGGAAGGATTTAGATGGTTTAACTGAGCTGATTTATGGGTGGATTAACCTTGGCTACCAACATGTCCTCAATTACAGATCGTGCCCCCTCCAAGGCTTCGCCATGTGCTCTCAGCAAGCTGAAGGCCTTATGTTTCAGCCGTCTGCACCACCTATACACGCATGCAAACAACTATTATTTAGATTTGGATTTTCCATCTTGCAAAGGATATAATCTTCACTCATTCTGAACAAACGCATCCACCAGCTCCTGGGATTTAAAAAGGCTCATGCACTGGCAAAACTAAATTGGTATTCCTTTTGTTTATGACTATTATCTTACCTCCGCCTTTTTTTTTTTTTATTATGCTCAGAAATGAAGACGCAGACCAGGAAGGGAAATATAATGTTTGTCTAATATGTTGAAAGACCTATGGCTTACCAATGGTTGGAGTGGGGTGACCTGCCCTGAGGGGGTGGGATCACACAATGGCCCGTAACAGTGCTCTCCAGAGATACAGTCACAAGCAAATACAAGTTATTCCTCAATTAATTCCACATAGAACTGCATAATTAAAGTGATACTGTCATGGGAAAACATGTTTTTTTCAAAACACATCAGTTAATAGTGCTGCTCCAGTAGACTTCTGCACTGAAATCCATTTCTCAAAAGAGCAAACAGATTTTTTTATATTCAGTTTTGAAATCTGACATGGGGCTAGACATTTTGTCAATTTCCCAGCTGCCCCATGTCATGTGACTTGTGCCAGCACTTTAGGAGGGAACTGCTTTCTGGCAGGCTGTTAGCGAAGCCAACGCTATCGAATTTTCGCCGCTTAGTGAATTTCCCCCTAAAAGTTAACTTAAAGGTGAACCATCGCTTGAAAGGAGATCCTACCAACACCCCCTTTTCAGTCATTTTGTCCTCTGCATATTCATTCCACATTATATATATATATATATATATATCCTATTTCTATATATCTGGACCAGTTCTGACAGGAGAGAGAGAGAGAGGGGTCACAGGCAAGCAGGCAATGAATTCATGACAAGGATAATGAGCATAATGTATTCTAAAAATGTTAGTTAAAGACCTTAATTCACAATGTCATTTGCTTGGAGCACTCCATTATCATAAAGCAGTCCTTTACTTTACTTTAGTGGATTATAATTTCAAATGCATAATTAGACAGTAATTGTATATAACTAATGGAAACGGTTTAAAAAAAAAAAAAAATCTAAGCAAACACAGGCTATACATAGACATCCCTGGAATACAAAGGCCATGGGTTGGGATGTTATTATCCTTGTCATTTATAAATCATTTCCCCAGACCACATACCACCAGGGTACATGTACTGTATAGGCATGGGATACGTTATCCAGAAACCTGTGATCCAGAAAGCTCCGAATTACAGAATGGCCATCTCCCAAAGACTCCATTTTATCCAAATAATCCAAAATGTAAAAAATTATATCCTTTTTCTGTAATAATAAAGCAGTTGCTTGTACTTGATCCCAGCTAAAATACAATTAATCTAGGGATGCACCGAATTCACTATTTTGGATTCGGCCGAACCCCCAAATCCATTGCGAAAGATTCGTCCGAATACCGAACCCGCATATGCAAATTAGCGGGGGGAGGGTAGAAGAGTGCCACGTACAACAAAATTTTTTTTACTTCCTTGTTATGTGATGAAAAGTCACATGATTTTTTGGATTCGGCCGAATCCCTAACCGAATCCTGGATTCGGTGCATCCCTAAATTAATGCTTATTGGAAGCAAAACCAGCATATTGGGTTTATTTAATGTTTTTAGTAGATTTTCTAGTAGATTTAAAGGAACAGTAACATCAAAAAACATTTTTAAAAAATTCGTTAGTATAGATCGAAAAAAAAAACAAAAAAACACCATCGCATTTTATGGTCGCCGCTGGGCGCAGTTTCATTTGTTTTGAAAGGCAAAGTTGGCAGCAGCACATGGAGTGCAGGGACAAGTTCAGCACAACAACTGCCCCATATACCTGAGGCGACGGGTTTTGCTGCCCCAATCTTTGCGGCAGAGCAGAGCGCTACAGACATAGGGCGGCCAAGAGAGAGCCAGGGAGGAGAAATCAACTGCTGCAGGATCGATGGTCGCCATGTCGCCTTTTCTGAAGAGGACCAGATATGGAGTTTCTGTAAGTTATTTCTTAATAAAGGCTTTGCTATTTTAAATTTAAATTTGTGATGGTGTTTTTTTTTTTTTCCGATCTATACTATACAAATTTTTAAAAAAATTGACGTTACTGTTCCTTTAATGTTTGAAGATCTGAATTACGGAAAGAGTGATTATCTGTAAAACCCCAGTTCCCGAGCATTCTGGATCACAGGTCCCACACCTGTACAAACAATGATTACAGTCTTACCTGGGCATTGCATCCATTGTTATTCTCAAACTTGGTTTCTATTCGAATCTGAAACTTTGGCAGAAACGAGCACTAGAAGGAAAATATCAAATCAAACCAAAGCATGAGTGCTTTGCCATAATTAATGTCGTGATAATAGATGCTATAATGAACTGCCCTGATTTCAGTTATAATAAGGTCAAACACATGGCTGCTGGGTGAGTTCTTCAAGCAGACCTTGCACAACTCCTAGGAAACGACTACTCAATGCAGGAATGCATAGCCCTGGGCTTTTAGAAGATACAGGTGGTTTCTAATATCAGTCTAAGCCAGATATAGTGGAGGGCAGAGTGGGAAATAAGCTTGGATCCTCACAACCAGGTTTTTAGTCCTACATCAGGTTTGGGTAAGCCGTGGTCCCCCAGCTTAAAGGGCAAGGAAAGGCAAAGAAATAAAATCCAATTTTTACTTTCATTAATGAAAAA
>CM044443.1:122159349-122193920 GCA_024363595.1 Xenopus borealis | reverse complement strand
ATATATATATATATATATATAGATAGATATAGGTGTATATATATATATATGGCCAAGGAAACCAAGTTGTAGTATTGCAACATTTTATATGAGGGAATTAAAATGTGAAGATGATAATATAGAAAGGCTACATTTTCAACTTGTAGGTGAACATTGGAGCCATTTAGAAAAAGTACTTGCCCTTTGGTAAAGCTGTCATTAGGGATGCACTGAATCTAAGATTTGGTTTGGTACTCGGACAGTATTTGGCCTTTTGCAGCAGGATTGGTCCAAAACCTTGAGTCTGGCCAAACTGAATCCAAATCCTTAAAATCACAAAAGAGGAAGTAAAAATTATTTTATCTGCATGCTGCATGTGCAGTTCTTTTTTCCCTTCCAAACCCTAATTTGCATATGCAAAATAGGGTTCAGTATTGAGCCCAATCTTTTACAAAGGATTTGGGGTTCAACCAAAGCCCAAATTTGTGGATTTGGTGCATCTTTAGTTGTGATACGCACCATTGCCCCAACTTTGCCTCTTCTGCTAAATGGTGCGCAAATTACATCCACCATAAATATGGCAGTTATTTCAGGGTTCACCCAGCAGGTTGCGCCTAGGGCCATATTTATACATAGATACCCCAGCAGCTTTAGGGGGACAGCCCTCAAGTACCTATATATAAATTAAAATGAAACACTAAATCTGATGACAAAGCTAATGGGGCACCTGGTCTCCATCCTTTCAGCACATGTCACATGTACCCAATTGCGATGGGGGAGGTGCCTTCTGAGTCTGCAAAAATACCGTCCTAATTGCGTCAATAAGCATAGTACATTTCAAAAAGAAAAGTACACTAATACCTTAGGGCTGAACTGACACAATCCCCACTATGAATGATCACAATCCCAACTCAATTTGTGCAAGTTTCAGTGGAACTGATGTAAAAAATCTGTGCATTGCGGATAAAAATAACATGGTAATTTGTATATGAACATTGCATTTATTCTTCCAAATGTCAGGGCCTTTCTGGTTTGAACACAGATATATTAAAGGGGTGGTTCCCCTTTAAAGGAAACTGTCATGGGAAAACATGTTTTTTTCAAAATGCATCAGTTAATAGTGCTGCTCCAGCAGAATTCTGCACTGAAATCCATTTCTCAAAAGAGCAAACAGATTTTTTTATATTCAGTTTTGAAATTTGACATGGGGCTAGACATATTTCCAAGCTGCCCCCAGTCATGTGACTGATAAACTTCAGTCACTCTTTACTGCAAGTTGGAGTGATATCACCCCCTTCCACCCCCAGCGGCCATACACAGAGAGATCTGCTCCTTGGGCGATATCGGGCTGATCCAATCGTTAGCCTTAGGGCCCAACAATCGGATCATAATGGCGGCCATATGGGTGGTCGGATCGCGGGACTGCATCGACAAACAGATGCATCCGTGATCCGATGGGATTTTTAGTCCTGCCTGTTTGACATCTGGCCGAATTTCTGCCAGTTATCGATCAGTAAAGCCCGTCGAAGGGCCCCATACACGGGCCAATAAGTTGCCGACTTGGTCTGTCAGCAGCTTTTATCGGCCCATTTATGGCCACCTTAACACAAGATAACAGCTGCCTGGTAGATCTAAGAACAACACTCAATAGTAAAATCCAAGTCCCACTGAGATTGATTCAGTTACATTAAGCAGGAGAAATAACAGCCTGCCAGAAAGTAATTCCATCCTAAAATGCTGGCACAAGTCACATGACTGGGGGCAGCTGGGAAACTGAAATGTCTAGCCCTGTGTCAGATTTCAAAATTTTCCATGCCAGTATCCCTTTAAGTAAACTTTTAGCATGTTAAATAATGGCCCATTCTAATTAATTGCTTTCTTCTTCTAACTCTTTTTCAGCTTTCATTTGGGCATTACTGACCCGCATCTAAAAAGCAAATACTCTAATTGTTATCGTCGCTTTTTATTACTCCTCTTTCTATTCAGGCCCTAATCAAACAAACGATTTATGTTTTCAAAGTTGGCCACAGGGGGCTGTCATCTTGTAACTTTGTTATACATCTTTGCAAGACCAAGACTACATACACATGCTCAGTGTGGTCTGGGCTGCTTAGGGATCGTCATAAATTATCAAAAAACAAAGCTGCTTGAGTTCTGCATGGCTGGTAAGTAAGGCAGGGGCTCCCCCTGCTGTTCATAAGTATGATTGTTTCCCTGCCAGAAGTTAGGGATTGTCTGAAAATTCCTAGCCACAGCACTAAATGAAGGGAGAATTTCACTGCATACAGCCAGGTTTCTTATAAAAACAGTACACATATTTTTTAATTAAAGTATATTGGAGATAGATTTCTTTTTCATTAAAGAAAGCAAAAATGGGATTTTATTTCTTTGCCTTTCCTTGCCCTTTAAAGATACAAATATCCTGCAGTGTTCCAGCTGAAACCCAGAACTGAATCAAATAGTAAAAGTACCATAAGGAATAAAAACAGAAGCCCATCCAACCTGAGGGTTTGAGGTATTCTCTCTCTCATGGGTAAAGTGACATCAAGTTGGTGGACACTTTCCTAAATGACTTTTGCTATTGTTGCTGAAAAGGATTCCACCAAGCGTTGTCCGACAGGGGCAAGATACGTTATTCTTTCCTTTCTTTTTCCATGGCTACCTCTTGCTTAAATTGTAGACTGTGTTGCTTCAGACAGTGAAATACAATACATCGGTTCTTTAATGGACTTTGAATTGTACTTTTAAGTAGAAGAACATGAAAGAAAGTATACAGGTATAAAGTGTGTTGACTTCTACAGTGCTCTGAGTGCAATGGAACGCCTGATACCGACTCAAGGGAAATCTTTTATCACAGGAGGTAAAAAAACTGAGGAATTCTGAATCTCACTTAAAAAACAAAAAAAATAGAAAAGTGGTTATAAATACAAAAAACAAATTCAGCTTTGGAGGGAAGAAAACTTGCTCAATGCTTGGCCCTTGGGAAATCAAATTAGACGCCCAGGAGTGTTTTAGAGATTATGAATGCATATTAACATGCTTATCCAGAATGCTTGGGAGCTGAGCTTTTCTAGATAAGGGATCCTTCTGTAATTGGAATCTCCATACCTTACGTCTGCTAAAAAAAAAATCTTTTAAACATTAAAGGGATACTGTCTTGGAAAAACATGTTTTATCCAAACGCATCTGTTTATCATGCTACTCCAGAAGACTTCTGCACTGAAATCCGTTTTTCAAAAGAGCAAACTGATTTTTTTTAATATTCAGTTTTGAAATCTGACATGGGGCTAGCCATATTGTCAATTTCCCAGATAACCCTGGCCATATGACTTGTGCCAGAACTTTAGGAGGGAACTGCTTTCTGCAGTGGCGTAACTACCAGGGGAGCAGGGGGTGCAATTGCACCAGGGCCCACTCCCTCTCGGGGCCCCACAGAAAGTCTAGGAGAACTCCAATGTGCAATTCATATTGGGGGGCCCGGTGCCAATCCTGCACCAGGGCCCAACAACGAGTAGTTACGCCACTGGCTTTCTGGCAGGCTGTTGTTTTTCCTTCTCAATGTAACTGAATAGTACACAGTGGGACATGGGTTTTACTATTGAGTGCTGTTCTTAGATCTACCAGGCAGCTGTTATCCTGTGTTATGGAGCTGTTATCTGGTTCCTTCCCATTGTTCTGTTGTTAGGCTGCTTGAGGGGGGGAGGGAGGGGGGTGATATCACTTCAACTTGCAGTACAGCAGGAAAGAGTGACTGAAGTTTATCAGAGCACAAGTTACATGGCTTGGGTCAGCTGGGAAATTGACAATATGTCTAGCCCCATGTCAGATTTCAAAATGAAATATAAAAACATCTGTTTGCTCTTTTGAGAAATGGATTTCAATGCAGAATTCTGCTGGAGCAGCAATGTTAACTGATGGAGTTTGAAAAAAAAATTTTTTTCCCTTGACGGTATACCTTTAAAGGGATAACAACTGCCTGGTAGATCTAAGAACAACACTCACTAGTAAAATCCAGGTCCCACTGAGACACATTCGTTACATCGAGTAGGAGAAACAACAGCCTGCCAGAAAGCAGTTCCATCCTAAAGTGCTGGCTCTTTCTAAAATTACATGACCAGGCGAAATGACCTGAGATGGCGCTTGTTGGTTCAGGAATGAAATTTTATATTGTAGAGTGAATTATTTGCAGTGTAAACAGTGTAATTTAGAAATAAAAACTACATCATAAAAATCATGACAGACTCCCTTTAACTTTTATTATTTTAAATGGAAGTCATAAACATGTATTCCTTATCAATGAGATGACCAGGGTGCCGCACTTTAAATAGAACTGCTTGTAAAAAGAGAGCAATCTAGTTGTCTCCAGCCCTATCTGTGTCATTAAATGCAGTATTGATGCAGCCCTACTACGGCCTGTCATTTTTTTGGAGTAAAATAATATGTCAAAAATATGAAGTCAAAGGCTGTCCAGATTCCCGAATAATAAACAAAGTAAATTCAGTACAGAAATGCCTGAAGCGCATTTCACCCTCTAATGAGCTTTGCCAACATTCAGTTTTGTTACAAAAGAGGGGGTTTACTAAAATCTGAACCTATGTCATATTTTATTTATAAAAAAACCACAACCAAACGCCCATGCCAGATTTTAGCCTATTTATTGATAACAAAGTCCTTGATTTATTCGGGTTGTGGAAAAATTTGAATTGCTTGAATGTTTCAGGCTTTTTTCTGAATTACTCTTATGTTTCTGTCATTGTTCAAAAAAAAAAAAAGGCAAGATTTTCGGGCTAAACCGAGCGCAGACCACAAAAGCTTCAAATTGAGATAGGTGCCCCTCCTATTGACTTATACAGGACCCCAACAGGTCTGAGATGGCGGATTTTCAGATTCAGGCATTTTGCAGCATTGTGGTAGAATCAATCTTGAAAAATTCAAGTTTTTTTTCCTATAAAAATTCGAGTTTTCTTTTAGATTTTAAGAAATAACCCCTGAAGAGTGTGTTAGTGGGATGAAAACTTTCTAAACTGGAGGACATTAATCCTTCAATTGGACACCATACTTTATGCATTTAGTTGTATCAAGCTTTATCAGCAATTTATCTATCTTTATACACACGTCTAATCCCAATATAGGAGAGAACATGTTGGCATCTAATACACCCAACTATAACGTTATTTTTTTTTATATAGCAGAAGTGATATCCTGTTTCGCTTCCCCAAAAAATTTGCGAATTGGCGAAAAATTCACGAAACGAGTTGCGTCACATTTTTGACACGAGGCTCGTTTTTTTTTTACGCCAGCTAATTTTCGGCAGGCGAATTTTCTCTGGCGTTTCGAGAATTTATGCGCCAGCGGCGAATCACGGGAATTCGCCACAAATTTGCGCCTGGCGAATACATTCGCCCATCACTATTTAGCAGCATCCTCCCTTGCTGACCCATACCAATTTTGCAATCTTTTCATTTGGGGACTGAGTAAGGGATAGGCTATTAGGAGGTCCTACAAGTAACCTGTCTATTTCTATATGTAGAATTGTGAGGGACTGCTTGCAATACTGAGCAAGTGAGTATCAAATAACTTTTAATTTTCTTTGGAAACACCCATGTGGGCAGTATGGCCATTTCCTATTTAAACAGCAGCCCAGTTTTATTTAGAACTGGCAAATGAAGACTGAAGTCTACCCTCCTAAAAAACGTTGAATTGTTCTCATCACATCCTAAAAAATTGGATAGGTCCCCAAATAAGCCCAGTTTTCAGTCAAAGTGAGTTGGATTTATAGCTCACCGTTTAAATTGCTATGGCAACTACTTTGCTGTGGATTAAAGTGAGTGTGTGTCATCTGACAATTTCCCATGTTATTGACTCCAAGTGATGACAGTTTCATAGCTGAGGAACACTGAAAGGGAGCTGCCTTAGCCTAAAGAGCTATCGTAGCCATGTGCTGGTATTACAAGAATCTATTCTTTTCAGTTTGCTGAAAACATAA
The DNA here is from genome assembly GCA_024363595.1 of Xenopus borealis. NCBI lineage: Eukaryota > Metazoa > Chordata > Amphibia > Anura > Pipidae > Xenopus > Xenopus borealis. Next base: position 122,187,955 of record CM044443.1, on the reverse strand, counting down.
AACTGTAGCGTCTATTTGTTTTCAGCAGGATAATGACCTAAAGCTCAAGCTCAAGGCCAAAGCAATGTAACGGCAGTCAAGCAAAGCTGAATCAGAAGCTTTGGCTGCATATTTGACAAACTGTCCTCCGTAGACCAGCGTCTACTGGGATATTTGCTTATGAACTCAGCACTCTTTAAATATTTGTATCTGCTCCTGAAAAAAGAAATGTGTAATTCTGAAGTATGTGTAATTGTTTTTTATTTTTAAATGACACATTCTGTAAAAGTTATTGTCACGTTTGTACTTGCATATAGAGTCCTGCAGCGGGTCGGGTACCCGCAAATTCCCGCGGTACCCTGCGGGTTGCACGTAGAATTTCTGGGTGCGGGTATAGAAGCGGGCTGGTGGTTCTGCAGGTTGGCGGGTCGAGGGTCGGGTCACGGATCCTCGCAATAGCGATTTTTACTCCTTTTTCTAAGAAAGTCTACTACTGATGATGTCACTTCCGGTTTACAATGACAGCACTTCCTGTTTTACTCCATTTTTTTCTGATTGCGGCTACTTCCGATGATGTCACTTCCAGTTTACAATGACAGCACTTCTTGATTCTTGATGGTCAGTGGGTCGCGGGTACGGTTGCAGGTCCCAAAAATGGACCTGCACAGGACTCTACTTGCATAGATGTTTTTATGGTTCTTTTCAGCAGTTTTGTCACAGTTTATTTTTAGATTTTAGCTAACTTTATCAGAGCCAGAACTAGAGGTAGGAAGAGGTATGAGCCCCGAATGCAGCTCAGGGGAAAAGCAGCTCAACTAGAGGGGACAAGGCCAGGAATTAGAGAGAAGAGGCAAGTGTCTAGGGCACAAAGGTGAAGTGGCATTAGGAATGTACCTCTTCTACCCTATTCCAGACCCTTAAGTCTATCACTTCTGGCACCTGTTTGTGTATCCTTCTTAATGGCCGGCCCATGTATGTGCTGCTCTGTGCATGCTCGCTTATTTGCCCATGAGTTGGGGGAGATGTAGAAGGCCTAGGTCATCCTATTGGCTTGGCACGGCACTGGGAGGGGGAATCAGAAAGGAACAAGTGGAGGCTGTGCAGCGTGATGGCCAGAAGTTTGTTGTGCAGACCCACAGACTGGGTACTAGTGGTGGCATTTAGTCAGGGTATTCAGTTGCCAATACTTCTTGGCCTTGCTCAGATGTTTATCATAAAAGAGGAATGTCTGCCTGGAGGGCTGTGGACTGGATATATCCCTTCAAAGCAGTTGATCATTCCATAAAAATCCAACCAAAGGATATACAACAAGTCAACTAACTGGCTCACTGCTTCGAAAGAGCTGGATAGCACTTTTATAGAAGATTCATATCAAACGATTTAAGATTTAATCTGAAGCCTACAAGTTACATCATAACTAAGTCCTTAAAGAACAATAAACACCCAAATCACTGTTTGGCAGCAATCTATCAGGCAAGCCCCTGTGATTCTAATAATCAGGTTGCTCTATCTGCACCATATACCCGGGGCTAGTGTGTTTTTTTAAAGAAGACCAATGCTGACCAAGGTTATGTTTTGCATAAAACGTTTTAGTATTTCTTCCCACTAACCACATGAGCAGCTCTTGGAGGGCACACCTCTTGGAAGATCATTTGAAAGAACGAATATGGTGGTGACCACATTGCAGAACCTAACCAGGGTGAGTGCTTTCGTAAAGCAGAGAAGTGCTGGCCAAGGATCTGTGGTTAGTCACTGGGAAATGCCTAAAACACCTGCATCAGATTGACTAATTCTTCAATAGGTGTTCCTCTTTATGTTTCCTCCTCCATCTGCCCCGCTCTTAGCTCCCTCTACAGAAACACACAGAATAATCCGTACCCCAACTCGTCATGGTGAGTATTCAAATGATGCATAAAAATGCTAATTATAAAACATTCAATATTTGTATGTTCTTTCCCCATGAACTAGTGGGAGCAAATATATATTTGCAAGTGCTGCCCGTCTCTGCTTTATGTATGTAAATATGTACTATAACACTTGACTTCAAAACCCAGCCCTGACCTTCTAACACGCCAGAGGCAGCTGCTACTTTGCATCATGTTTGCACTTAGTTGTTAAAATATAATGCAGCGGCCTTATCTGTCCTGCCTTTGTTACCTGTAACTGTGTAAGGATAATAGTTCCAGGCTTTTTCCGTGATGTAGAATATCTTTGGAATAAAACCTCGTATCCAGGCTGGCAGCTTTCTGAAAAATAAAAAAAAGTTAAAGAATAGTGAAAACACAGTAAAGAAAATGTTTTCGTAAGATAACAAATCAAAGGGAAAACTAAAATTGTTTAATGATGCAAAGAAAATGTAATTCCAAGACACTGACCTTCACTTTTGATATGTATGTTTTATGGCATATTTAACTTTTTTTGTTGTTCAGCTCTGGAAATAAAACGGTTTGGTTTAAGGCTCATTGACCCTACCAACTAAGCATTTGTTAAAAAATGCAATTAAAACAATAAAGCTACCAATCTGCTTTCTGGTTGGCAGGTTAAAAGCCATGGCTACTGTGTTGCGGGCCATATATCTTCTCCTCATCCCTGTTCTCCGGCTTCACAAACAGCGAATACATTTTGGGTAAATAGCAGCACTAGTAGGGTAGAGGAACGGTGTATATCTACTTACAGCGAGAAGATCCACAAAACACTTACCACCCACCATCACCAGTTTAGGTGGGACTTTCTTGAGCTTCCAACCTGAGAAAAATAAAGACCTAACAAAAGTACGTGGCATTTGGGGACATGGTTTGTGTAACCAGGGTTGGATAGAAGCATGTCTTAAATGCCCCAACTGTCAATGTTGAATGGCATCACCAAATATGTACTCTTGATGGGGCACAACAATCTGGATATTAGAAACCCAATCTACCATGTCCATGCCCTGTTATAATTCCTGGTAAAGGGATGGTCCTCCTTTAAGTCAACTTTAAGAATCTTATAGAATGGCTAAGAAACTTTTCAATTGGTATTCATTAATCATAGTTTTTTTTTTAAGTATTTACCTTTTCCTTTAGACTCTTTCCAGCTTTAAAATGGGGATCACTGACCTCAGCTAAGAAACAAATGCTCTATAAGTCTACAAATGTATTGTCATTGTGATTTTGTATTACTTATCATTCTATTCAAGTCTCTCCTATTCATTTTCCAGTCTCTTATTCAAATCGATGCATGGTTGCTAAGATAAATCAGACCCTAGCAACCAGATTGCTGAAATTGCAAACTGGAGAACTGCTCAAAAAAAAAAAAAAATAACAACCAATAACCACAAATAATAAAAAATGAAAACCAATTGCCAATTGTCTCAGAATATCACTATCTACATCATGCTAAAAGTTAAAACAAGGGTGAACAACCTCTTTAAGACCTACATGAAAGCCTGGGAAAGGTCTCAGAAGCCTTGGTTTTTATACAGATGGCCCAACAGAAAAGTATCAGCGGGTTCATATACTTTACCCCAGACATCAAGAGGAAACAAGAAGGCAATGCCTGGATGGTGCCACTGTCAAATGTTCTTGATGCTGTATGTATGTATATCAATCATGTAAAAGAATACAATGGCACAAAGCAAGGTGAAAACCTTTGCACATTTAATGGGGAAGTGCAACATTTTGGGTCCATGTCCCTTTGTCAAGCTTGTATTTCTACTGTATATCAGTTACAACCATATTGTCAGCGAGCCATAAGGCTCTTTCATATCTCCGGCACAATAATTTTAGCAGAAGCTAGTGGTTTGCTCAAGCAGATTGTCCACCATGGAAAAAAATATTGCTAGTGCTGGTTACATACGTTAATGGTGCAAAGTAACAAGCATTAGCACCTCAAGAACATCCCAAGATAATAAGTAAATCTTTCATCCAAAACATGGTCTAACAGTGCCAAGAGTTCTTTATAGCTTTTTATAAGAAGCGCCTGCCTCGTCTCTATAATATCTATATCTCAGGCACAGCAGAAAAAGAGAAGTTAATTATTCAAGAAAGATGACATCAAGGTTTCCAGCAGGCTCCAGTGTAGAGGAGTATTCAATATTTGCATTATATCTGAACTACAAATTCTATTCATTGTCTAAATTAAAAAAAAATTACAAGTTCTTCATTCGGGCCATAATATACATCGTCACTATAGGAGAGGCTTCTAGGTGAAGTAGTTCAAGCTCCTCCAAGGAGTTTGCAGGTTTAGTATCGTTCTGTTCGGAGGTTAAGGTTACAATGTATGGCAGGGAACTAAATATACTTTCAGCTGTGGTTTGCTATGACTTTTCCCAAGGTAATTTGCCTCATCTATACTACAGATGAATAAATCACCTGGACTTACAGTTTCATTTAGATTTGAACATGCTTGCATACTTTCTGAAAGATTCAAGATGGAGATTATTTTTACATGTATGGAGGTCTGACTATCCCAACCAATATCCATGTACTGTGATTATAGGTCAGTTTGGAAATCTGGTTTGCGGTTGTCGATGCACCATCTTAACCAGTGCATGGTGCACCAGGTGAGAAGCTGTGGGAGCACAACCAAAGTCTGTGTATGGCTACCTTAACAGAATTTTGGCAAATGCTGCCAATACTGGAAGGAGGTGGCTCATTTATTATAGGAGATACAACATCCCTACATACCTGTGTTTACAAGTCTAGAATGTGTTTACTGCTTTGGATGAATCTCAAGGTTTTTACCAAGCTTTCTAAAGAGAATGTTAACCCCAGCATTCCTGATATACAATTTCCACACCTTGTCCTGGAGTACAAAAGGTGACTATACATGGGCAGATCCGTTGCCATACGAGCGGATCTTGCACCAATATGCCCACCTTGTATGAATGATATTGGGATGATGCAATTAGGGTTGCCACCCGGCCTAGCCGGTAAGACACCAGCCAAGGCCGGGGCCGGTATTACAAATTTACTGGCAATGTAGCTGCCGGTAAATTTGTAATACCCCTTAAAAAAGGCCCTTGCCCTGCCTTAAATCCAATTAAAACTTACCTTTCTCGCATCTTCAGCGATTGTTTGCTGTGGCTCCGCCCCTGTGATGTCATGTACCACTCCTTTTTACCATCACACCCCACCCCATTTTGGCCCTGCCCCCCACCGGCCGGTAAAATATTTTACAAAAGGTGGCAACCCTAGATGCAATAAAGTGCCCTATGGCCCAACTATAGAATCACAAGGCAAGCAATGCAGGCGATGGGATCGAGGACCACAGCAATGAACAATGCAGTCCTTGATCTGATGGGAATTTTATGCCTTTCTGATTGACATGTGGCCGATTTTTGACAAGATATCTATTGGGGAAGCCTTTCGGAGGACCATATACTGGTCAATAAGCTGCTGATTTTGTCTGTCAGCAGCTTTTCTTGGACATGTATGGCTCCACCAACTTGTTTGCAAGTCCCACCACTCATCCAAACCTCAAAAACAAGTGAACGCAACCACACTGAGTTATAATTGTGTGAGTCACAATACAATCTTCAAATAAGAACAACTGTAACTGCCCTAACTGATTGTATTTCACAGCACAGTATTGTCTGTACTCAGTCTGAACCACCAAGAAAGGGTCATTCTTCTCAATATTGCCTTCACTGTTCAATTTACATAAACAAAAATGGCGGGTATGTCTGCTCCTATGGAGTAAATATAGAATATATATAAAGTTGGAAAAAATATATCACCATGTGGTCTCGTCACAAAAAAAAAACCCAGTCCAGGGGTTGCCAAAAACTGCAAAACTCCCAATAGGTGAAGAAGCCCACCAACAGTAAACGCAGTAGCAAAAGTAGTTAAAAATGGACGCATTTCGTGCCAGATGGGCACTTGCTTATAGGCTTCACTGTTAACTCAACATTGAACAAGTACAAACATCTTATTTTATTCCTCAATTAAATTCTTCCAGACAGTCTCTGCACACTGTTGACTCTACTTCTTATCATATAAACATGTGATAGGAACCAGTACAACAGGATTTGGGTTTGTGTTTCTATTGCCACTATTTAGTGTGTCAAATCAAAGCATGACTCATAAACCCTGGCATGTGCGATAACCTTCTCAACTCTAATGAGTTTACAAGAACACTTTGGCCAGCACAACTGACAAATGCAAGAACTTTAATGAAGTGCCAAGGGTCATAATGGGTGCCGAGTGCTCTGTCCGTAAATGTGATTCTATCATAATTTGTGTACCCAGCATGTTGAACTGTTTGCATAGTCCCCAGTTCTACACTACTGGGTGGTCTTCAAATCTGGACTCCATGGAAGCCTACACCCCACCCCAGCTTAGCAGGAGGTATTGCACATTGTACCCCTAAATAAATGACGCCAACTGGTGGTTACTGGAGAAATATAATGATCAATGCAGACACGATGATGCAATATACATATGGGGCAGATTTATTAAATTCACACTAATTCACATGAAGGATTCGAATATTTGATCGAATTTTCAAAAAGATTCAAATTTTGAATCTGCAAATTAGGCAAATTCGACCATCGAATATTCAAATTTATTTTTATTCGAATATTCGAAAATTCGATGGTCGAATACTCCCCCTTTAAATTTTAATTGATCACCTACTTCGCCAGAAATGGGGATCATTCCCTAAGATCGAATAAGAAAAATTCGATCGATCGTTTAAAAATCGTTCGAAAATTTGAGCGAATTTCCCTATTCGATCATTCGATCGATCGAATAGCGCTAAAAAAAATTGAATTCAATTTTTTTTAATTCCCCACTAATTCCCTGGTCGAATTTCGAATTTTTTTGGCATTCGAAAATCGACCCTTAGTAAATCTGCCCCATATGAGTCTACCAGGCACCATCAAATATCTGACCTCCCCCTGTTGGACCTCAACTAATTTGTCCATCATAAAGAGCAAGTGAATGTATAAGAAAAGACACTAGAGATGTACCTGATGGGATGATAGCAGATAATGGTAGCACAAGCATTAGATCTGCTATAATGGCTTCCATACCTATAATGTAACAGAGATTAACTCCAGAAGCCAATGAGAAACTTACCCAGAAGCAGGAGAACTAAAGCACTTAATACTTTTATAACCTGCCCTGTTTACTATCAAAGATAAGAAGGACACCATAAAACAATTATGTGGCACTGAATACTAATAACAACACCAGAATTTCTGTTGGTAAAAGATGCCTAAAACATGATTATAGCACCATTTTTATTTTCAGTTTGGAAGAGTCATCGTCCAAAATCGGTGATTAGTGCACCTAAATCTCTGCTTCTACTTCTTCAAAATGTTATTGGATAAACTAATTTGAAGACTTAAGTCAGCTCATGCTGCCTATCTAATAATTTCTGATTGGAATACCTGTTAAATGCATTACATACTGTTAAAAAAGAAAAATATTATTTACTTCTTTGAAAATTGAGTATGCAATCCATCCTTGTTTTATACGTTTGGAGACCCTCATGGGGAGTCTCCTATGGGTTAGCACCTCACATCTTGTTTTAAGGATGTGCTCCTCCTTACTTTATTATTTTTAGATTAGATCAATAAAGGGGCAGTTCACCTTAAGTAGACTTTTAGTCTTACTTTTCCATTTGTCTTCATTTTTTATCATTTATAGTTTTTGGATGATTTGCCTTTCTTTTCTAACTTCTTTCAGAAGGGGGTCACTGACTCCTTCAGCCAAAAACCTATTGCTCTGCGAGGCTACAATGATACGGTTATTAAAACATTTTTATTATTCAGCCCCTCTGCTTTTTCCAGTCTCTTATTCAATCCAGTGCATAGTTAAATTAAACCCTAGCAACCAGATTGCTGCTGAAATTCCAAACTAAAGAGAAGTTGAACAACAATGGCCGAAATGTGATGTCAATTTTGGTCTTTCCTCCTTAAAGGGATCTTGTCATAGGAATTTTTTTTTTCCAAAATGCATCAGTTAATAGTGCTGTTCCAGAAGAATTCTGCATTGAAATCCATTTCTCTAAACAGCAAACAGATTTTTTTATATTTCATTTTGAAATCTGACATGGGGCTAGACATTTTGTCAGTTTCCCAGCTGCCCCAAGTCATGTGACTTGTGCTCTGATAAACTTCAATCACTCTTTACTGCTGTACTGCAAGGTGGAGTGATATCACCCCCTCCCTTTCCCCCACCCAGCAGCCTAACAAAAGAACAATGGGAAGGTAACCAGATAACAGCTCCTTAACACAAGATAACAGCTGCCTGGTAGATCTAAGAACAACACTCAATGTCCCATGTCCCACTGTGTACTATTTAGTTACATTGAGAAGGAAAAACAACAGCCTGTCAGAAAGCAGTTCCCTCCCAACGTGCTGGCACAAGTCACATGAACGGGGAAGCTGGGAAATTGACAAAATGTCTAGCCCCATGTCAGATTTCAAAACTGAATATAAACAATTCTGTTTGCTCTTTTGAAAAATGGATTTCAGTGCAGAATATTTCCATGGACCTTTTCAAGAGGGTAGTGTATACTACAACTCTGTACAACCTGTTTCTTTAATTTCAAAAAGATTAAGCTCCAAAGAGTCCCATTTTAGAAAGTTTAAAAAGTTTCAATGTTTATTCATCATAAATTAGTAAAAAATTGATATACAGACCCACTTGATCCTTCGCCTTACGCGTTTCGTACCCCCTGGTACTTAATCATAGGCTTGAATCATTACACAAACAACTCAAATATTTAAACCCACAGAGGTCCCACCCTCTGAGACTAAAACCAATCATGAATTGCCACATCACATTCTATTAGTGATGCAACCTAGTGGATCAATTAGGTCTTAATTCATTAATAAATAGTTTGTACATAATCAGTATTCTTACATAATAAAGTGCTTTTTTTTTTATAACATTCAGTAGAAATAACAATACATTTTAAATTTTGAAGTGTATTTCAACTATATCCAATATAAGTGTAACTTCACATGTTTCAACTCTAACCCTGCCATGTTCTAGCCTGTTTTAACCTTATCACTGCCAGATCACAAATTAAGTAAAGCATGTAACATCAAATTCATAATTTAAACCCTGTGGCAATCGAGTGTGTAAATAAAAAATCCAATATAGCTCCCTTTTTCTTAGAAGATTCATCAGATCACCTCCTCTATTGCCTAGCCTGACTTTCTCAATACCCTGTACGGAGAAAAACTTTGCATTGCTCGAACTGCAATGCGCAAAATGCCTAGTTATATTACTTTTGTCTACCGCCTTTGGATTCTTAATTTGGCTTAGATGCTCTCGTATCCGTTCCTTTAGCATCCTCCCGACTCTTTGGAGCTTAATCTTTTTGAAATTTGTGCATATGCCCTTGTGGACTGGGGGCTTGTGCTCTGAAGAGTCCGTGACCATTTGGTGACTGGTCATGGCAGCAGTGTTTCTCCTTAATCTGTTTCTTTAATTATCTACGTTGATTTACAATCTCACATTTATTTTGTACTTTCAGGTTCATTTTAAGGTTAGGTGGGTGGGAGGGGTACCCCATCAGGGTGAGCTTACATCTGGCTCTACTTCTACCCATAGGTCCCACATAAATTTCTCTGGGCATCCACCTTCTCATTAGTGAGTTTATATAAGGATATAGATTTTTCAATTAGTTGTTCCCATTCTTTGAGTGTTGGGCCACTCTGGGATGTCTATGATTTAGTGCTGAACATACGAAATGCGTCATTATTGTATTTTTTAATGGGCTAGAAAAAAACCCAATAATCAAATCTGGAGTGTGCTTGTCTAAATAAAAATTGGGTTTGCGGAGAAGCTGAACAAGAAGTCCTGCAGCGGGTCGGGTACCTGTGGGTTACCCCCAAATTCCCGCGGTACCCTGCGGGTTGCACATAGAATTTCTGGGTGCAGGTATAGAAGCGGACCGGTGGTTCTGCAGGTTGGCGGGTTGAGGGTCGAGCGCGGATCCTCGCCATATCGATTTTTACTCCTTATTCTGAGCATGTCTACTACTGATGATGTCACTTCCGGTTTACCATGACAGCACTTCCTGATTCTTGATGGTCAGCGGGTTGCGGATCGCAGGTACGGTTCGGGTCGCAGGTCCAAGCGGGTAAGAATGCAGGTCGCAGGTCCGGGTCCCATAAAATGGACCTGCGCGGGACTCTAGCAAAAGTGTCTGCGAATATCGCTCTCTGCATCATTCTTAAAGTTAATTTTAGGGCAGAGACATACGGTCAGATTCAGGGAGATTAGTTGCCTGGCGACAAATCTTCTCTTCCTTGGGGCGACTTATTCCCCCATGAACTAGAATGTTAGAATGTAAATCACCGGCAGGATGGCACTAGGATCGATTAGTTTTCCGACGTTGCCCAAAGTGTCCACGTGAAACAACTTTGGAAAACGAAGTGCTCCGAGTACCATCCCACCAGCGATTTACATTCTAGTCGGCGGGAAGGCAGTTCAGGGAGATCAGTCGCCAGAAGAAACGGAGAATTGTCACCAGGAAACTAATCTCCCCGAATCTGACCATGTGTCTCTGCCCTAAAGGTGAACAACCTCTTAAAGACCAATGAAGTTCTTCAGTGCAGTTGGTCAGAATTAAAATGGGATAAGTTCCAGGAAGGAAAATTCTCTGTCCCTAATTGGCTAAAATGAAGTAACGCTGCAACTTGTGCTTGTGAGGAAACCAGTGCCAGTTTGGCTTGGCAGTTGGTGTCAACTCTTCATCCAATGTCTCAAAGTGAGTTATCTTCTTCTGCCAGCTGCTATGAGCCGAAATGTCAAGTTCTGAGCCCTCGCCGGCCTTAGTCATTTTGAATCAGTGACCCAGGCAGATCTTTCTTCACATCAGTAGCTGAAATGTTCCCGGACAAATTAACATTAGCTGTTTATTGCTCACTTCTTTCCGACCTTCTGCCACTGTGTTTTCATACTAAGGTTTGATCAGTGAGTCAGAGTCTTGTGCCGAATCCCGGTGTGGCTGCAATTAATGTCTCAGGAACAGTTTGCTAACTGTGCTTCTGTCTGCTTATCTGTCTGCTTATCAGGAACAAGTTGTGAGATGCGGAAAACAAGAAATGTACACCCACTGCCATAATGTACACAACTCAAGTTCTTCCCAATTAATTTGTTATTCTCAATTTCATTTAAACATGGGCAGCTTGGAGTACAGGAGTTTAATGGCTTTTTCACTTTCAGTAGAAGGGTACTACAGGTATGGGACTGGTTATCCAGAATGTTTGGGAGCTGGGGTTTTTCAGATAACAGATCAGTCCATAATTTGGATCTTCATACCTGAAGTCTACTAGAAAATCATGTAAACATTACATTAACCCAATAGGCTGGTTTTGCTTTCAATAAGGATTAGGGATGCACCGAATCCAGGATTCGGTTCGGGATTCGGCCTTTATCAGCAGGATTCGGATTCGGTCGAATCCTTCTGCCTGGCCGAACCGAATCCTAATTTGCATATGCAAATTAGGGCCAGGGAGCTAAATCATGTGACTTTTTGGCACAAAACAAGGAAGTAAAAAATGTTTTCCCCTTCCCACCCATAATTTGCATATGCAAATTAGGGTTCGGATTCGGTTCGGTATTCGGCCAAATCTTTCAGGAAGGATTCGGGGGTTCGGCCGAATCCAAAATAGTGGATTCGGTGCATCCCTAATAAGGATTAATTTCTGGATAACGGGTTTGCAGATAACGAATTCCATAGCTGTACATTCAACAGCAAATCACAGGTATGGGATCGTTTAACTGGAAAGTCGATGCATCTAAAAATCTCAAAGGTTTGACGTGTTTGTGTAACCTTTAAAAGAAAATATCTGGTTACTATAGACTGGGCTTATGGAGGACTAAATATCAAAATGTAAACCATTATTTGCATCACAGTTGACCAGTATAGGTACAGGTATGGGATCCATTATCTGGAAACCTTTTAAAGCTCCAAATTATGAAAGGCCGTCTCCCATAGACTTGATTTTGTCCAAAATTCTAAAAATGATTTCCTTTTTCTGTGTAATAATAAAACAGTAGCTTGTACTTGATCCCAACTAAGATATAATTAATCCTTATTGGAGGCAAAACCAGCCTATTGGGTTTAATGTTTACATTATTTTCTAGTAGACTTAAATGAGAACTAAAACTAAAAATGAATATGGCTACAAATGCGATATTTTATATAGTGAACTTATTGCACGAGGCTAAAGTTTCAGCTTGTCAATAGCAGCAATGATCCAGGACTTCAAACTTGTCACAGGGGGTCACCATCTTGGAAAGTGTCTGTGACACTCACATGCTCAGTGGGCTCTGAGCAGCTGTTGAGAAGCTAAGCTTAGGGGTCGTCACTAATTATCCAGCAGAAAATGAGGTTGGTCTGTAATATAAGCTGATACAGGGCTGATTATTAAATTCTGATGCTAATTGCACTGGTTTCTAAGTCAGTCTTATATTGTGACTATATTTCTATGACACTATCAGGTGTACTGTATATTGTGAGTGGGTCCCTAAGCTCAGTAAGTGACAGCAGCACAGAGCATGTGAATCAGTGAATCAGCAGAAAAGAAGATGGGGAGCTACTGGGGCATCTACTGGGGAGACACAGATCTTTACTGCTAAAGGACTGTGGTTGCCTTGGGCTGGTACACAAGCACAAAACATCATGTACAACATTTCTAACTACTTCTTTAGTTAAACTTTGTCATTTAAGGTATGAAGATCTAAATTACAGAAAATTTCCAGAGCATTCAGGATAACCCATGCCTGTATAGGCATGTGGGAACCTCTTATCCTGAAAACTTCAAATTACGGTAAGGGCATCTCCCATGGACTCCATTTTGATCAAACATTACATAATTTTAAAAATTATTTTCTCTGTAATAATAAAACAGTACTTTGTACTTGACGGTAACTCTGCTGCATGCAGCCATATTGGTGGCAACACAATCCTGTTGGGTTTATTTAATGTTAATATGATATTTTAGTTGATTTAAAGGAAAAGTAAATGTTTTTCTTTCTGTAAATTTGCTCTAAACAGCCCCCCAGATTAATGTACCTTAGTCCCTGCTGCAAGTCTGCTCTGGTTTCTGTGTTATCAGCAGCTTGTTTCCCTTCTTCCTGGTGCAGAGTGAAGCCCAGCCCCTTAGTTTACTGAGCAGTCCATTTGCTGCTGTTCCACAATAGAGAGGAAGAGGGAGCCAGTGTGTGCATTAGTAAGCTAGTTTCCCCAAGCAAAAGCTGCTACACACACTGCTCTCTGCTATGTCACATTATGCAAATGATCTCCTGGACTAGTCCAAGATATAAGGTCAGCTCAGAAAGCTAAGGGGCTGGGCTTCACTCTGCACCAGGAAGAAGGGGAAACAAGCTGCTGATAACACAGAAACCAGAGCAGACTTGCAGCAGGGACTAAGGTACATTAATTTGAGGGGCTGTTTAGAGCAAATTTAGAGATAGAAAAAAAAAACGTTTACTTGTTCTTTAAAGGGATACTGTCATAGGAAAAAAATTTTTTTTTTTTCAAAATGCATCAGTTAATAGTGCTGCTCCAGCAGAATTCTGCACTGAAATCCATTTCTCAAAAGAGCAAACAGATTTTTTTTTTATATTTCATTTTGAAATCTGATACGGGTCTAGACATTTTGTCAATTTCTCAGCTGCCCCAAGTCATGTCTCTGATAAATTTCAATCACTCTTTACTGCTGTACTGCAAGCTGGAGTACAGGCCCTGACTTGCAATCTGTGGGCTCTGGAAAATGCCAGAGGGGCTGCTGTAAGGTCCCATAGACAATCACTATTTTGTGGACTGGTGGAGGACTATTTGTGCTTATGTGTACTTGGGATGCCAGAGCCTATTTTGACTCCCAGTCCAGACCTGTTGGAGTGATATCACCCCCTCCCTTTCCCCTCCAGCAGCCTAACAACAGAACAATGGGAAAGTAACCAGATAACAGCTCCCTAACACAAGATAACAGCTGCCTGGTAGCTCTAAGAACAGCACTCAATAGTAAAATCCAGGTCCCACTGCAACAATTCAGTTACATTGAGAAGGAAAAACAGTCTGCCAGAAAGCAGTTCCCTCCTAAAGTGCTGGCATAAGTCACATGACCAGGGGCAGGTGGGACATTGACAAAATGTCTAGCCCCATGTCAGATTTTAAAACTGAATATAAAAAAATCTGTTTGCTATTTTGAGAAATGGATTTCCGTGCAGAAGTCTACTGGAGCACCGCTATTAACTGATGTGTTTTGAAAAAAACATCTTTTCCCAAGACAGTATCCCTTTCAGGTAAAGAGATCTAAATTATGGAAAGACACCAAGTCCTGTGATTTCTGGATAACAGGTCCCATACCTGTACTTTGTAAACCATATGACCTGAAGTATTTAGGTTCTGCTACATACTTACATACCCAACCAAGAACTAGTGCACAAGAGAGTGTGGTCAAGAATATGTAATGAAAATAATTCCATACATTAGCCAATCCATCAGGGGTCCCAACTTTTTTTTTTTTTACCAGTGAGCCCCATTCAGATGTAAAAAGAGTTGGGCATCAACACAAGCCTGAAAACTGTCCCTGAGTGTTGCAAAACAAGTGCTGTGATTGGCTATTTTGTAGCCCCTATGCGGACCGACAGCCTACAGGAGGCTCTGTTTAGAAGTGCACCTGGTTTTTATGAAACCAAAACCTGCCTCCGAGCCTGGAATTCAAAAATAAGCACCTGCTTTGAGGCCACTGAGAGCAACATCCAAGGGGTTGGAGAGCAACATGTTGTTCATGAGGCACTGGTTTTGGCTCAATGACATAAGGTATCCAACAAAACAGATGGATAGCATATGAGGGTCAACTGTATGGCCAACTTTCATTTGTTCTGGTTGCCTTGGCCAACGGCCTAAAACATCAGGACTACAGGAAGAGAAGCTTCTCTTCTCTTGGTCATCAACCACTGTACCACACACTTGCAAAGATGGTACAAGATGACTTCATCATTGGTATAACCAGCTTATGGCTATATACAATCAGTTTCCACAAGGCCTTAAACTTGATGGGGAGCTTTAATCCCTCCCTGTGACAAGTTTTCAGTTATGCACAAGAACTGCCTGTTCTACTTACATTTGTTCAGCTTTTATCTACCTTCCCTTTGAACAAACAGCTTAATTCTCACCATGCAGAAGCTCAAGGACTTTACAAAGACTCTGCATTAAGCACAGTCTTTATTATACACTGTGTTAGTTATATGGTTTTTGTTTACCTGCCAAATAAATACAGTTATTATGTCGGTAATTAGTTTTTTTTTTTTTTTTAAAGCTTGTGCTTTAGGAAACAATGTACATATTAAAAGGGAGCTATAGCTGAAGGAGAGTGACTACAGTAAAAGTAACACTTGCATGTATGTAGTAGAATTAAGTCTAAAGCAACTGAACTTTTCTAAAATTTAGTGAAAACATTTCACCACTTATCTGGGAAGCTTCTTCAGTTGAAGAGGCCAAATGAAGAAGATACTTGGATGAGTGGTTTTAATCTCAGAAAAGTCCAGTTGCTTTAGAGTTAATTCTACTGGATAGTTTATCTCATGAACTGGATGAATGAAAAGCTTCATAGACAACATTTGGATTGTGTTCCTGGTCTTTCCATAACAAGCAAGCCCAATAATGCCATTACCCTCCATTACCACTGCCATTGTGTTGAAAGGGCATTCCTTCTATGGAGTGGTGTTTTGTGCTTGAGCACAGGGATGGATACCGACCACTACCAAGCATTGAAACACAGAGATGCTAAGTAGTCATGCCTAAAACAAGGTTAAAAGTATATAATCTCTATCCAGCCTGTAAGTGGCATGTGCTTGAAGGGAATAAAGCAGGAGGTTCCAGTACAAGGAAAAGCCTAAAGGTGAACATGCACTGGCTGATAAAAGCAGCTGACTGTGTTCTTGCAGACTGTAGTCTGCAAGTAGTTTACTAGTTGTGTATGAGGGCCCACTGACTGATATCTGGATGAAAATTGGCCAGATATCAATTAGGCAGGTTTGATTTTAGCATCTGATGAGGACTGTATCAGCATGTTGATGTGGTCCTATTCTTACGGGACTGAAGACCCCAGTTTATAATAAGATTGTTGGCTCCAGGGCACAAAGGTGACCAAAACAGCCCCATATCAGCAGATCTGCCAGTGTATGGCCAGCTTTACATATCATCCAACATATATTTCGGGAAAATGTGTTTTTCCCCAGCAGGTGTTAGGACTCATTTCCAAATGCAAAAGCTATTCACAAAGGTACTTGTGCCTACACCTGCTCCTTGCACCAAAACACCTGTCCCACCTTCTTTGATGCAAATGTAGAAAAATCAGCTAGAAGGCACAAACCCAAAATTATAAATATGGGGTGCTAATCCACCAGAGGCTTCCCAATGGTCTCCAAAGCCATAATAATCAAAATAATCAAAACTAAAGAAGGAGGGTTTCACACTCTGTGTCAAAAAAGTAAAAGTTTACAGACAATACAAAATAACGTAACCAGCCCTACGCGTTTCAACCAACAATAAGTGGTCTGTATCAGTGTAAAAATCCAATATAAAAAGATGTTTTTTTATTGTATGTTGCTAGAGTCCTGCATCGGATCAGGTACCCGTGGGCTACCTGTGAAAACTGGTGGTACCCTGCAGGTTGCAGGTAGAAGTTTCAGGATTGGGTATGGACGCGGGTCGGTGGTTCTCCAGGTTTGTAGGTGGAGGATCGGGTTGCAGATCTTCTCAAAAGCAAATTAACGGTTTTTGTTTCTGATGACGTCTACTTCCGCCTACTTTCGATGATGTCACTTCCAGGTTTACTGCAGCATGTCCTCCTTTTTTCTCTGAGCATGCCTACTTCCGATGATGTCACTTCCGGGTTACCACAACAGCACTTCTTGATTCTTGATGGTCAGCAGGTTGCGGATAAGGTACATGCGGGTCGAGCAGCGGGTCCAAGCGGGCCAGAATGTGGGTTGCGGGTACCGAAAAATGGACCCGTGCAGGACTCTATATATTACTCATACAAGGCACATGTGCAGCCTGCCAATCTTTGCTGGATATTCCAAAAACGAGTGTAGAGTAAAATCAATTAATAAAGACTTAAAAACATAGCAAAATAACACGGATGTAGTGGGCGGGATGATGCGATTTGTGACTGTACTCGTGTGTTGGTTGAAACACGTAGGGCTGGTTATGTTGTTTTGTAACCTTTGATATACAGAGTGTGCAACCCTCCTTCTTTATTTTTCAACTGTGTGCAATAGCCGCAAAAGTCAAAAAGTACAGGGTGCACACAATAGCCCTTGAATTAACACCTACTTTTAGAAGTTGGGACTTCTACATTCTCTGTACATGTTTTACCTAGTGAGTTGTGCACAAATGTGCTGGAAGTGACTGCAGTGGTGAATCAACACCCAAGTTGAGGTGTACGATATTTTGAAGACACATGCTTTGTGGGTACACAGACAAGGTAATATGTCAGTGCATTAATACCAAGCACTTGAATTAATAAATCCTTATTACAACAGCAGGTGGAACCCAATTTATCCAGTCCTTTCCGGTTCCAACAAATGGTAAATTATAAACATCAATTTGGTCTAAATCAGGGGTGTCCAAACTTGGCCCTCCAGCTGTTAAGGAACTACAAGTCCCACAATGCATTTGCCTGACTGTGGCTGTCAGACTCCTTCATTGCATTGTGGGACTTGTAGTTCCTTAACATCTGGAGGGCCAAGTTTGGACACCCCTGGTCTAAATCATTATCGATGTATTCATTCCCACTACATTTTGTAGAGCAATGTGACTCACTGCCAGCACTTTGGGAGAAATAATTCTGCTAAACTATTTGGAACATATAATATGAAATGTGCCCTTTTTGGTGCTCAATTTACGCAGCAGGCAGGGGAGAGAGGTTATGTGCCTCATGAGGTTTATGATATAAAATGAGCTGATTTCTCATCTTGTTGAAGCTCTAACACTATACAAAGCTCTGCAGGGGCACCGGCACCACATGTGTGTAATTGGAAAGAAACATGCTACTTTCCCGATATCGGGTCTCAATCAAAATGGATCTCACAGTGTCACTTTTTTGAGAGGATAATGGCACCGTAAATAGGAAAGCATGGGAAAAAAAGAAGCAGGAATTGATTTTCATTTTTCAGGAGTTTACCATTGTAGGTCGCAATTCTATCTCCAGGTTGAGCTTAAATAATTTTTTCAGTTTTGTTTTTCCCACAGATCAAATTTTTTTCAGACTTTAAACCTAGGTTATAGAGTCTTTTTATCACGGAAAACCTGGAGGGGGAAAAAAAAAAAAAACTAAAAGCTTGTCAGCACTGGCAATAAAACAAAAATTTGCCCACAACAGAAAAACACCACTTGTAGTTACAAACAAAACATGAGGAAAAATGGCATAGCGACAGCTGACCATTGTAATATAAGTTACACCATGGGTTACTAGCACTGGAGCAGACTTGGAGACTCCTATTACAATAACACCCTTTGTACAACCTACTCGTCCTCCTGTGGAGAGAAAGATCTCAGTTTTGCTTCTGCCTCCCTGCAGCTCACCTTTCCCTGTCTTGCTATATGGTCAGCCCCAACCTGTTATACTGGTTTCTTAAGCCTTTGCTGGACATTCTTGGCCTCTGAACGGACCCATAATTCACAATCTTTGCTGCATGCCATGACCTTACACCTGTTTTTTTCTAATGCTATTCCCATTAAATTGTTTAGATCAGTGATCCCCAGCCAGTGGCTCATGTGCAATATGTTCCTCACCAAACCCTTTGCTGTTGCTCCTCTCAAAGCAGGAGCTTATTTTTGAAATCCAGGCAAGTTTTGGTTAAATAAAAACCAAGTTTACTTACAACCAGAGCCTCCTGTAGACTGCCTGCAAACATAGGGGCTACAAAATAACCAATTACAATCCTTATTTGGTACCCACATGGCAGCTCACAGGTAAAAAAGGTTGGGGTCCTCTGGTTTAGATTAATGGGTCATTATTTTATCTGGTTTCCCTTTCAGGCTCCACTAGACATTTGAGAAGATAATTCTAGTTTGTTCCAATGTCTACTTCAAATACATTACAGCCCCTTCTGCTACAAATATTCACAACCTATGCCTAAAAGTTTCATAGTGGTGGAACCCAAAAGGGTCATCATGCCACTCCCCCTCAACTCCTTTCATTGGCTCTATGAGATTAAGAACAATAAACAATGAAAGATTAAATAATAGACAATCGGCCACTAAGAGATCTTAAAGTTGGCCACACATAGGTAGATTTAAGCTGCCATTATCACCAAGTTGGCAGCTTATTTGTTTATGTATAGGGCCCTGCAATGGGGCTAACCAACTGATATCTGTCCAACAACCATGAATATGTTGATTGGGTAGGTTTGATTTTCAAGTCAAATTGATGTGGTCCTCACTGCGACAGCCCCTATTCTGCTTTTATGCCAATGGTTTGTCCCTATGGCCAAATGACTGGATTTATCTGATCTCAATGACTTTTAGTAGCCATATTGTGGGAAATAGACACTCATTTGGTGACCTTGCCAAACAAGCAGATCTTATAACATATGGTCAGCTTAAGTCAAGAGTAATTAGATGCAACTATATGTGAATTTTCTCCTAAACCCTCTTATTGTCAAGGTTTCCTGTTATGTATGGCAGTATTAGTATAGTGTGCAGTAATTTGCTATTGTCAGGCTTCATATGCTGTATACATTTTGTGCAGTGCTGTGCTGCATATACAAAGTAATGATATAGGCTTATTACATATCTTTTTACTGGTGACCCGGCTGTTTCAGGTGCAAAATATTTCAGGCTGGGGGCAAAAATATATTCATGAATATGGCTGTTATACAGAACTGCAACCAGGAATGAGGAAAGTGGACATTGTCTGTGTACTTTATTTATTTAGCCACAAACACATCTGCTCTTGTTTATTGTGCTTCCTGAGACATCCATTATACAAATACCACATGGTTTGAGGTTTGTCCAGTTCACTTTAAAGAGAACTAGGGTCATTAACATTTTTAAGCGCTAGATTTCCATTTACTGCGGGTACTGTTTACCATTATTACATTAGCCAATGTAATTCTATATCTGCTACTCTCGTCTTCACGTAGGCTGCCAATCAGAATGAGAAGAACTAAATGGTCTACTGGAGCTAGTGTTTCTTCTAAGCTCATAAAGCAATTAGGCAAAAGCTCTGCGATATCACTTTGTTTATATCGGGCTTAGGAGTCAAACACACCAAAGCAGGTTCTGTATATTATTGGGGGTGACAGGAAGAAGAAGCATTTTACTCCAAACAAAACCTTGAGGCAACTGTAGGAGATTAATATTTTTCATATAGCTCTAGTGTAGTGGTTGCAAACCAGTGGCTCAAAAGCAACATGTTGCTCACCAACCCCTTGGATGTTGCTCGCAGTGGCCTCAAAACAGGTGCTTATTTTTTAAATCCTGGCTTGGGGGCAAGTTTTGGTTGCATAAAAACAGATTTATGGCCAAAGAAAGCCTCCCCACATAGGGGCTACCAAATAGCCAATCATACTCTTAATATGGTAACCCAGGAACGTTTTTCATGCTTGTGTTGAGCCCCAAATCTTTTTACATTTGAATATGGCTCAAGGGTAAAAAAGGTTGGGGACCCCTGCTCTATCTAGTGCATCAGGGCAATGGACTCATTAAGCATCATCATTGTATGTAATGATATTATCAGGTTAAGGGCAGTGGCATACGGGGAGATTTGTCATACACAATAAAAATGCAAGACTGCGGGTAACAAATCTCCTGATAATGCATCTCCATTGGAAATAATTAATTTTTTTTTAGTTAAAATTTCCAATGGAGACTCATTTTTGAGAGATTTGTCGCCCGCAGGCATTCATAAATAATCACACGCGACAAATGTCCCCGGCCACAGTCCTAAAACTTAATGAGTTATGTTTTTAAGGATTGAGTTGTGTTTTCCATTAAAATTCGAGTTTTTGAGTTGATTATTTTTGGTCAAAATTCACATTTTCATCAAAAAAAAACTTGATCAGTTCTAGTTTTCGTATTGTTAACCAATTTGAACTCGCTGTTTCAAGTTTTTTTTTTAAATTACAAACCATTCAAGTTCATTCAAGGTATATAAAACTCTTTGATAAAGAAACCCCCTAATATGGTTTTTCTCACATTTAACTTTAGCAGACAAGTCAACTTGACCCCTGGAATCCTCAAAACCCCCACTATTTTATGGCAAGTTGTGAAGTTCTGCGGAACCTGTGCCTCCACCGCTAAGCTTGGGAAAAGAGAAGAAAGTACCTGTTCAGGTAGACTCGTTTTTCTGTGTATTGTCCTTTCCCGTGGACAGCACTTTCATAAGGCTCATTAATGATGACTTCTACACCCTCTCCATCGGAACTCTGTTCATGGCTGTGTTTGCTGATCATGTAGAGCTGCCCAATCCTGTACTGTAGACAAACCGAAGGAAGATGTTAAAGACAGAAATTCGCTCACATAATTTGTTTTCTGTTGTATTTGAGATATTGTGCAAGAACTCTCGATTTCCCTTCTCTAAGTATTTTGTTACAGTTCTTATGCTATTCTATATTGTATTCTTTTATTATGTACTTGTTAAAATCCAATAAAACAAATTACCAAATAAAAATCTCCAGGAACTCACTGATATAAACATCTAAAGAGAAACAACTGCATCAGATTAATGCATCATATATAAAATATCAGAAAGTATAAGCCCTGCGGTGCCCGGGGGGTTGTCCATGACATTGTGAAGACAATTCAGTGTTGCATGTATCAACCCATGGGAATCTGTAAGAAGCTGACTAGTCAGTGGCTGCCTTGCTCCGAGGCCAAGCAATGCAGAAAGCGTGGGAAGGAATGAAAAAATTTGCCTGTCCGGGCAGGCACCATCACTTCTGACTTCACTAGTGCCACAAAATCAGGTTTCAGGATCATACAATGGGCCATGAGAGGAGCATTGCTACACCACAATTACATTTAGATTGGTATTCTAATCTGAAATAATTGTAATTAATCATACTGCCATAGTTAATGATAATTAATCATAGCTACATATATATGAATAACTTATAAGGTATCGAGCATGTAATCTAGAATGCTCAGGACCTGGGGTTTTCTGGTTAACGGATCTTTCCATAATACCATACATTTATTAGAAAATCATGAAAATATTAAATAAACTCAATAGCCTGTTTTTGCTTGCAATAAGCATTAATTCTGGCATCATGGAGCATGGCACAACCTACTACTCATTGCCCAAGATAGGTTTATTTTCTTAGTTCCTGGGTGCTCTATTTCTTGTTGTCTTGCCTGTCCTGACCATTACTAGTTTGCTGCCTGTCCTGACCTCTGCCTGTTTATTGACCACTCTTGGATCCTGTTACTGTACTGCAATACTAGTGTTATTGACCCGGCCTGTGACCTTGACTACGCTGGTCTCCTCATGTTTGGATCCCTTGTCTGTCCAGGGCACCCCCCTTGGTCCTCTCACCAAAAGACCTGGCTGCATCTGAGCAGCGGACGGCTCCTGAAAGGCGGCGGTTGCAGGCAGAAGGTTAGCCGAGGCCGGGACCTTGGGGTTTGTTCTGGGTCTGGGACACCATACATAACATTACGATTATTTATATAGCACCATCATTACCCACAGTACTTAGAGTAAGGGAATACAAACACAAGATATAACAATTTACACTTTAAAACAATGACATTATACTGAAGCATATTTACATTGTTAAAGACAATAGGGGAAGGCCCTGTTCAGAAGATCTTATAGCATACAAAATCGTAAAAATAAATGAATCACTGCAGGATTGTAGTTCTGTCTTTCTTACATCATGCGCCCCAGGTTTTATCTGTTGGGAAAGCATATGCTGATCTTCATCCCCAAAAAGAAGGGTAGCCCACTAGTAATATGTACAGAATTACCCCACATGCCCATATGTCCAAGGAACTGTTTTAATATAACAGAGATAAAGGAAATCATTTCTAAAAATGTGGATTATTTGGATAAATATGGGAAACGGCCTTTCTGTAATTCAGAATTTCTGGTAGGGATGCACCGAATCCAGGATTCGGTTCGGTATTCGGCCAGGATTCGGCCATTTTCAGCAGGATTCGGTCGAATCCTTGTGCCTGGCTGAACCGAATCCGAATCCAAAAAATGATGTGACTTTCCGTCACAAAACAAGGAAGTAAAAAATTTTTTGGCCATGCACTAAGTGCGCGTCACGCTTTTGCCCTTCCCCTCACTAATTTGCATATGCAAATTAGGGTTCGGATTCGGTTCGGTATTCGGCCAAATCTTTCACAATGGATTTGGGGGTTCGGCCGAATCCAAAATTGTGGATTCGGTTCATCCCTAATTTCTGGATAATGGATTTCATACCTGGGTTAGGGTAATTAAGATCATTATAAGAAAGCACCCATCATGAAAATATTTCTAAAAAAATATAAAATGCTCCTCAACGTGCCCGCCTTGAGGTCGATATCGGGCTGATCTGATCATGGGCCCTAGGGCCAAACAATCACAATGATCACAACTAGTAGAATACAGAGGTCGGTCCTCAGTCCAACAGGGTTTGTAAACCTGGCAGATTAACATCTGCCCAATTTTTGGCCAGATATTGATCAAGGGAAGCCCACTGGAGAGCCCCCTAAACACTGTCCAATAAGCTGCTGACTTAGTCAGCTTTTATTGACCCATGTATGGTAACTTACTTATGTACGGAGTACAATGAGAGTCAGGCCGTTTTCTAGACTGTCCTATGGAAATCTGGATTATTAGAAGGTATATGCCTGGGAAATAATGCAAACACGAGCATGCATTTCAAGTAATTCATCTTTCATCATACATGAATGTTTGGGACCTGGTGTTTTTAGGATAATGGATCTTTTTGCAATTTGGAACTTCATAAGTCTACTAGAAAATCATGTGAATATTAAATAAACCCAATAGGCTGGTTTTGCTTCCAGTAAGGATGAATTATATCTTAGCTGGGAACAAGTGAGAGAGAGTGGAAGTGAGAGAGAGAGTGGAAGTGAGAGAGAGAGAGAGAGAGAGAGAGAGAGAGAGAGAGAGAGAGAGAGAGAGAGAGAGAGAGAGAGAGAGAGAGAGAGAGAGAGAGAGAGAGAGAGAGAGAGAGAGAGAGAGAGAGAGAGAGAGAGAGTTTTCTGTGTGACAATCAATGCTGTAATACAGTTTCTAAAGCAAAATAAGACCTAGGAGATTCTTGAACGAGGCAGAATGGTCAGCGCTTGAGTCAGTGGAAACGTCAGTCGTGCAAAATGATTTAATGCGTCAAGTGGAATTGAATTGTAAAGAACATGATGGAATATTCAGAAAAAGTAAAATCTATCAACAAAGGGGAGCGGCGGTCACAATTCATAAGCTTGCTGAGGGGAACTGATGAACACCTAAGATAGATGCTAAAAACATTGAAGTGAATATACAATATGCCAGGGGCAGATTTATGGGGAAAATAATCTCAATTAGGAAATCTTGGAATGTTATTAATGCATTTACTGTCATGGGGTGAGCACAAAGTTCTAACACCAGATATTTAAAACCCAGGGAATTAACAAGCATTTCTTTAAAATGAACACAATTCAACTACAGGCATGGGACCTATTATCCAGAATGCTCAGGACCTGGGGATTTCCTGATAATGGATCCATGGAGTCCATGGGAGATGGGCATTCCTTAATTGGGAGATTTCTGGATATTGGGGTTCCTATTAACGGATCCAATATCTGTAAATTGGGTGAATCCCAAACTGAGCCCTGAAATCTATGTATCCCTTATATCAGGGCTGTCCAACTGGCCCCCCTTCTATGCCCCCTACCTGCTGTGTTTGCTTACCATGTGTAAGATTTAAATGGTATCGCTACAGAGAGTAACTGGCCCCTGCATTGTTTAAACCTGAAATTCAGACTAATCCCCTGTATTGTTCACTCCTATAACCCCCCTGCATTCACACTTGTAACACTTCTATTGTTCACACCACTAAAGCCCAGTACTGTCCCACCTGAGACCCAGACTGAAACTGCCCACATTGTTCACCTGCTCACACTTTATACAAAATGCTAAT
The DNA here is from genome assembly GCA_024363595.1 of Xenopus borealis. Taxonomy (NCBI): domain Eukaryota; kingdom Metazoa; phylum Chordata; class Amphibia; order Anura; family Pipidae; genus Xenopus; species Xenopus borealis. The sequence goes on along the minus strand of CM044443.1, from coordinate 122,162,879 downwards.
GGGACTAATGAGGTGACTATATTATGAATAAGGAACCAGGGAAATTCTAATGAAACATAACAAAACTATCAATCCTGCAAAGTGAAAAGTTTTAACCAAAATCATAATTTCTGTTTAAACCAGCAAAGCCAAATGCCTTACATTGAAATATTTTGTATTGCCGCCCATTTTATAGCAGTCTTAATGGAGGATTCATTTTGATTCATTGACGTCCTTTCCTTAAAGGAACAGTTCAGTATAAAAATAAAAACTGGGTAAATAGGTAGGCTGTGCAAAATAAAAAATGTTTCTAATATAGTTAGTTAGCCAAAAATGTAATGTATAAAGGCTGGAGTGACTGGATGTCTAATATAATAGCCAGAATCCAACTTCCTACTTTTCAGCTCTGTAACTTTGAGTTAGTCAGTGACTATAAGGGGGGGCCACATGGGACATAACTGTTCAGTGAGTTTGCAATTGATCCTCAGCATTCAGCTCATATTCAAAAGCAACAGTTATGGTCTGTGTGACCTCCCCTTAAGCCACTGATTGGTTACTGCCTGGTCACCAGGGTAACCAACAGTGGAAACCAAGAGAGCTGCAAAGCAGGAAGTTGGATTCTGGCTATTATGTTACACGTTCACTCACTCCAGCCTTTATACATTACATTTTTGGCTAACTAACTATATTAAAAACATTTTTTAATTTGCACTGCCTATGTATTTACTCAGTTTTTATTTTTATACTGAACAATTCCTTTAAAGGGATACTGTCATGGGAATTTTTTTTTTAATTTTTCAAAATGCAGCTCCAGCAGACTAATGCATTGAAATCCATTTCTCAAAAGAGCAAACAGTTTTTTGTGTATTTAATTTTGAAATCTGACATGGGGCTAGACATTTTGTCAATTTCCCAGCTGCCCCAAGTCATGTGACTTGTGTGCTGAAAACTTCAATCACTCTTTACTGCTGTACTGCAAGTTGGAGTGATATCACCTCCCCCCTTCCCCCCACCCCCAGCAGCCTAACAACAGAACAATGGGAAGGTAACCAGATAACAGCTCCCTAACACAAGATAACAGCTGCCTGGTAGATCTAAGAACAACACTCAATAGTAAAAACCCATGTCCCACTGCGTTCCATTCAGTAACATTGAGAAGGGAAAACAACAGCCTGCCAGAAAGCAGTTCCCTCCTAAAGTGCTGGCACAAGTTACATGACCAGGGGCAGCTAGAAATTGACTAAAGTCCTAGCCCCATGTCAGATTTCGAAACTGAATATAAAAAAATCTGTTTGCTCTTTTGAGAAATGGATTTCAGTGCAGAAGTCTACTGGAGCAGCACTATTAACTGATGCATTCTGAAAAAAACATTTTTCCCATGACAGTATCCCTTTAATTTGGAATCAATGCCATGCCTGTACTTTATTTCAATATCTGAAAGTCTGTACATAAAAAATAATTTGAAATAACATGCATCTCTCTCCTGCAATGTACAATACCCTTGAGCTTCAATGGCCTGTAAATTGTTTAGTTACACATTGAGAGCGTTGAGTGGGAACTCCACTTTACTTCATTTATGCCTGTCAACTATATCTCTGAGAGATATTTGAACTAAAGGGACGGTTCACCTTTAAGTTAACCTTTAGTATGTTATACAATGGCTAATTCTAAGCAACTTTTCAATTGGCTTTCATGCAGTTTTTGATTTATTTGCTTTCTTCTTCTGACTCTTTACAGCTTTCAAAAAGGGGGTCACTGACCCCATCTAAAAAAACAAATGTTCTGTAAGGCAACAAATGTATTGTTATTGCTACTTTTTATTAATCATTTTTCTATTCAGGCCTCTCCTATTCATATTCCAGTCTCTTATTCAGATCAATGCAGGGTTGAGTAATTTGAACCCTACCAACCAGGCTTCTAAAATTTGCAAACTGGAGAGCTGCTGGATAAAAATTTAAATAACTCAAAAACCACAAATAATAAAAAATGAAAACCCTATGCAAATGGTCTCAGAATATCCCTCTCTACATTATACCAAAAGTTAATTTAAAGGCGAACAACACGTTTAAGTTGCCCAAGACAAAAATATGTAATCCAGATACAGTAAAGTCAAGTAACATGGGTGTGGTTTACAGTGGGTGTGGTTTAAAAATTGGGAGTGGTCAACACTGGTTTCCATTATCATCATTATTATCACTATGTAGGCCAGAAAGATTTCGGCCCTCAGGAACACAGAAGTTGGACAGCACTGCCTTTTAATATTAACTGATATCCATTAGGAGATAAGTTCTCTATAAATCCAGTTACTTATAACCTATACGGTCTGTTCCCAATGGTTAAAATTTTATTTTGTTATCATTGCTTAACCTGCAGGTAGGGTTGCCACCTTTTGAACATTTTTATACCAGGCGGCGGGGGGCGGGGCCAAAAGGGGCATGGTGTGACGTCAAATGGGGCGGAGCCACGCGAGTCATCGGCTGAAGACGCGAGAAAGGTACGTTTTTATTAGATTTAAGGGAAGGCAAGGGCCATTTTTAAGGGGTATTACAAATTTACCGGCAGCTACATTGCCGGTAAATTTGTAATACCGGCCCCGGCCTTGGCTGGTGTTTTACCGGCTAGGCCGGTAAAATACCGGCCGGGTGGCAACCCTACCTGCAGGTTACTTAAAAAAAGCCAGTCACTGATTGGTTGCTATTGGTTTCTGCCCAGGTGCAAATTTACCCAGTGTTTATAACTAAATGAGCCCCGTTGATATTTGCACCCATTGTTGTACCCTCATAATAATAAAACAAAAATAATAATTGTACAAAAAAATTTATTTTCTTGAACAAAAAAGTGCTGCATTTTTGTCATGAAGTGTTTAATGTTGGTTTTAAGGCATAAATAGAAAAGCCCAGAAATGTAGAATCACTGGCAAGCTGGTACTTTTGTGTCGGAGCCCCCATGTGGCTCCAAATCTCAGCCATCCCATATACCAATATTACCGCCCTTTATCTTGTATTATTTAATTTTCGAGGCTAAATATATGCCGAGTCCCTGTGCAAAGCAATATCTCTGCTTCTTTGTTTTTGTTCTCCAGCATCTCTGCACTTGCCCCCCCCCCTTATTTATATCGGCGCATTTCCAAGTCATTCATTGATTTTTTTTTCCAGTGTTCTGAAAATGATATAGATATTACGGCTAATGACGGCTATTTACTCAACTAATGGAATTAGAGTGGTAATTAGATGAAAACAGCCTTTGCTGAAGGAAAGATCACAGCACATACAGTGGGAATACCAAATCACAGTTGGATCAGTACTTCTCATGGCTTGAATGGGTGCATGGCTACCACACTCTATATAGCTTCCCCATTAGCTTCTAATTTTAATTCCTATGACCAGCCCCAGGCTTTACTAATAGTACTTTATTACCGTTAATAATTCTCATATTTTTCCAGGTTCAATATTATTGGTTTATGAACCTTAAATTGGTGTCCTAAAAAGTGGCCATACACTCTCAGATGAAATCCTGGGTGATTACAGAAGATTTTCCGTGGGGGGGGGGGG
>CM044443.1:122096265-122158232 GCA_024363595.1 Xenopus borealis | reverse complement strand
CCCCCCCCCCCAGCAGCCTAACAACAGAACAATGGGAAGGTAAACAGATCTCTAAGGGTGGCCATACACGGGCCGATAAAAGCTGCCGACAGACCAAGTCTGTCCCCAAGGAAAGCTTTAAAGGACCAGATATCTGGCCGAAAGTTGGCCAGATATCGATCGGGCGGGACTAAAAATCCCGTTGGATCGCAGCTACATCTGTTCATTGATGCGGTTCCGCAATCCGACCGCCCATATCTGCTCTATTGTTATCCGATCGTTGGGAGCAGGTCTCTCCATGTATGGCCACCTTAACACAAGATAACAGCTGCCTGGTAGATCTAAGAACAACACTCAATAGTAAAAACCCATGTCCCACTGTGTTCCATTCAGTTACACTGAGAAGGAAAAACAACAACCTGCCAGAAAGCAGTTCCCTCCTAAAGTGCTGGCACAAGTCACATGACAAAGGGCAGCTGGGAAATTGATAATATGATTAGCCCCATCAGATTTCAATACTGAATATAAAAAAATCTGTTTGCTCTTTTGAGAAATGGATTTCAGTGCAGAATTCTGCTGGAGCAGGACTATTAACTGATGCATTTGGAATTTTTATTTTCATGACAGTATCCCTTTAAAATCACAAAGTTTTTATTAAGAAATAACTTACCAAAACTCAACTTGCACTCCTCTTCAGAAAAGGCGACATTGTTTGGCACTCATTTTCTCCTCCCCCTGGCTATCTCCTATAAGGAAGGCAGGGAGGAGAAAGAGCGCCGCACGATGGATCGCCTCTTCTGAAGAGGAGCGCAAGTGGAGTTTCGGAAAGTTATTTCTTAATAAAAGCTTTACGATTTAATTTGCCTTGGGGTCTTTTTCTAAATGTATACTAACAAATTAAGGCTTGCCAGGGGGTGGGCAGAATATCGTATTCTTAAAAATTTGTCTTTAAAGAATCATTTAAATAAGCAACCTCCAATACGTCAGCAAAGGTGCAGTAATTTCACAAAAGAATTTCAACAATTTAAATTCTGCAACAAATCCTTCTAAGCCCACAGGATAAGCAGCGCTGCAGAGAATGGTGTGTGTGACCTTTGTCAAGGGAAGATTTATAGGCAACGGACCACAAAAAAAACCACACAACTGATCCCTGGATCTTTAGTCATGTGCTGCACTGAAAGCCGAGATATTTTTAGATAAGGGCATAGTCATTTCTGCATTGTGTTCTAAGCCCCTATTTGTTTGTTACCGGCAAAACTTTGTCAGTCTGTGTCAATAGGTCCAACAGACAAATCACTGACATGGTATAAAATTTATAACATAGGTATGGGACCTGTTATCCAGAATGCTGGGGTTTTCCAGATAAGGGGTCTCTCTGTAATTTGGATCCATACCTTGTCTACTAAAATGCTATTTAAATATTAAACCCAACAGGATGATTTTGCTTCCAATAAGGATTAATTAGATCTTAATTGGGATCAAGTACAAGCTACTGTTTTATTATTACACAGGAAATCATTTAAAAAAAAAAAAATTAATATGGAGTCTATGGGAGACGGCTCTGAATAATAGGTTTTAGGATAACAGATCCCATTCCTGAATTAACATTTGACTATATTAATGTAATTTCCATTCCCATATTGACATCCGTTTCGTTTCCTCTGATCAAGAGAGAATATTTTTAAATCTCGACAAAAATGCAACCCCGAAATAGACTTTAATCCCATAGGTTCATCTTTTTTTTTTTTTTTCAATTTTCTAAAAATGAAAATGCTAAAAATACACTAATAATTCAGTTTTTTTAGAACAGAGACACAGTGACTGACACTATTCAAATGTTATGGGAAAGCAGGTGAAGCATATTGTGCAATATTAGAATAAAGGAAATAGTAAAAAAGGTGTAGAGCATTGTTCTGCTATAACTGCCCTGTGAATATATACGTGGATTCTCTTATCCAGAAACCCATTATCCTGCAAGCTCTGACAGACAGGAGGCCAGCGTCGCGTTTTTTTCCCGACGTGCATCTCGTTTTTTTTTTTAACGCCAGTGAATTTTCGGCAGGTGAATTTTCGCTGGCATTTCACGAATTTATCTGCCCGGCGGCGAATCGCGGATATTCGCAGCGAATTTGCGCCTGGCGAATAAATTCGCCCATCACTAGCCATCTCCCATTTTATCCAAATAACCCATATTCTTTAAAATTACTTTTTCTGTGTAATAATAATCCCAACTAATATATAATTAATCCTTATTGGAAGCAAAACCAGCCTGTTGGGTTTATTTCATGTTTACATGATTTTCTAGTAGACTTAAGGTATGAAGATCCAAATTACGGAACAAGTTATCCAGAAAACCCCAGGGACAGAGCATTTTGGATAACATGTCCCATACCTGTAAAACATTTAAAAGAGAAAGAAATAATATAGCAGGTGGTTGGTAATTTTGTAGGCACCCTCCAGTGACCCTATTGTCAACCACCAACCCAGAGCCAGCACCCCTCTCTGTCCAGCCTGGGGAACTTTCTTGCAGTATTTCCTTCAATACCCTTATTGGGTTCATGTGTTGGACAGAATTTTTTTGGGTTTTTGGATTAGACAGTCTGATTTTTACATGGGCTGTCTAGTTCAAAATAGGGATGCACCGAATCCAGGATTCGGTTCGGGATTCGGCCAGGATTCGGCCTTTATCAGCAGGATTCAGATTCGGACGAATCCTTCTGCCTGGCTGAACCGAATCCGAGTCCTAATTTCCTAATTTGCATATGCAAATTAGGACCAGGGAGCTAAATCACGTGACTTTTTGGCACAAAACAAGTAAGTAAAAAATGTTTTCCCCTTCCCACCCATAATTTGCATATGCAAATTAGGGTTCGGATTCGGTTCGGTATTCGGCCAAATCTTTCGGGAAGGATTCGGGGGTTCGGCCGAATCCAAAATAGTGGATTTGGTGCATCCCTAGTTCAAAACAGACCAGGTTTAAGACTGTGCCCTGAATGACTTGCAATTGGACAATCACAGTCCCCTGTCTGGACTTTATACCCATGAAAAGTGGCAACCCTATCTCTGTACTGAACAAGATGGAAGTGGCCTGCTCTACACAAACGTACCAGCCCAGGGTAGAATTAGGGTCATTTGGGGTTGTCTAGTTTTCCTTTAAACTTGATAACTGTTGCAGTTACCAGGGGTGCAGGCAGTATGATTGCACCGAGGCCTGCACCCTACTATGGATCTCCCAGAGATATAGGGTTGCCACCTTCCAGCTTCAGTGAGACCGCGTGGGGGGCAGCGCAGGTGAAGATGGGTTTATGACGCGGCAACCGATGATTGGCCAATCACTGCGTCAATCTAATAGAGTCCTGCCTGGTTTTCCTAATTTGAAAAACAGGGCAGGCATTTTTGACTAAGACAACCCTCCAGAAAACAGCATTATCCGGGTTGAAACAAGGCAGGTGGCCACCCTTTGGAGACATGAAATTGCTAAAATATTTACCCTGGTGAACATACTAGTTACAACCCTGTATTTGCCACTGCTTGAAAATGCAGCACTTAAAAGACATAATTTTACTGAAACAAATGATTTCTTTTTAGAGGATTATGCATACCATCAAGCTTACCCAGGACATATTGAGCGAGGCCTCTTACACAACAGTTTAAAGGGCATGTAATGGCAAAAAATTAAATCCCATTTTTACTTTCTTTAATGAAAAAGAAACCTATCTCCAATTTACTTTAGTTAAAAAATGTGTACTGTTTTTATAAGAAACTTGACTGTATGCAGTGAAATTATCCCTTCATTTACTGCTGTTGATAGGAATTGTCAGGTGGCCCCTAACTGCACTGCAGGGAAAAAATCATACTTATGAACAGCAGGGGGAGCCCCCGCTTTACTTCCCAGCCATGCAGAACTCAAGCAGCTTTGTTTGTTTCCCTGTGCAGCAGTCGGCAACTGTGTAGAGATTTGTAATGGATTTTATTTTTGCCTTTACATCCCCTTTACTGTTTCCAACTCCAGCTGCAGGGACAAAGATCATGGAGTCAGATTTAAACAGATAAACTGGGATTCTATTTGGAGGGTTATTTTGCTGCAGACACTGGTTCTGCAGAGTTGGAGAAAGTTTGTATTAAACAATACAAAAACTATAAAATCCACATTAGATTACATGACAACACAGGACCCAGTGCAGTCTGTATATTCTGATTATTAATCAGTCTTGCTGTATCGGCTTCTGGCAGATATTATTTGACTTGTGCTGTTTTGATCATTTATGACGATCCCTAAGCTTAGCCCAGATTACACTGAGCATGTGCACAGTCTTGGTCTTGCAAAGATGTATAACAAAGTTACAAGATGACAGCCCCCTGTGGCCAACTTTGAAAGCATAAATCATTTGTTTGATTAGGCTTGTGGTGCAGTAAGTTCATGTTTATGTTTAGTATACAAAATACAGCATTTCTACCCTTATTCTATTTTACACTTTCCTTGCCCTTTTTATTTTTTTTCAGACTGGGAAAGGTGAGATGTACAAGTACACGTTACAGGTCAAGGGATCATTTAAAAGCCTTTTACTATTACTGACCTATTATCCAGAATGCTCGGAAGCTTCCGGATAACAGATCTTTCTGTCATTTTGATCTTCATACCTTAAGTCTACTAGAAAATCATGAAAACTAACAACAACAGTCTGGTTTTCCTTCCAATAAGGATCCATTCTGTTTTGGTTAGGATGAAGTATAAGGGACAGTTTTATTATTATTAAAGAGAAAAAGGAAATCATTTTTAGAAATTTGGATCATTTGATTGACGGCCTTTATGTAATTCAGAGCTTTCTGGATAACAGGTTTCCGGATAATGGATCCAATACCTGTATACAGATAAGGTGAAAAGCCGATATGTCCGTGACTTATGTAACTGAAAGCCGCAGTGAAAATGAGCTGTCATGCAGCATTTACAATTCGTTCATTATCCGCATAGAACCAACGTCTTTCAGTATTAGCCATTGGGTCTTCAGGTTCCCTTCTGCTCAGTACGCTCGTTATATTTGGTATTTTCCTGTAAAACTCTATTAAGCAATATTTTTTTTTTTTTTGGTTTAAATCCTTGAATAATTTGAGTGAATTGAAAACACATTTGCAGATATGATTAAAAGATTAAGACGCTGGAGCAATTACTGACTCTCTCTTCTATTTAAGACATTTTTCAAGGTAAACCAGATAGAAATCTTGTGTGTAGGGGAATCTGGGGACGCTGCCAAGCAGGTTTAACAGACTGGTTCTCAGAGAGAGGGAGTAGGAGAATGGCAAGAGGATATGCTAATAGTGATGGGCGAATTTATTCGCCAGGGGCGAATTCCCGCGATTCACGAATCACCAGTGAAATTTCGGCAGAAAAACGAGTAGCGCGTCGTTTTTGATGCGACGCGCGAAAACGACGCGACGTGCCAAAGTTGACGCGACGCGCGTCAAAAGCGTCCCGCGACTCGTTTCGCGAAATTTTTCGCCAATTCGTGAATTTCTCTGGAAATTCGCAAATTTTTTCGCAAAGCAAATCTCGGGAGATTCGCCCATCACTATATGCTAAACCTACAAAAGTTCTACATGTGGAAATCAGATGGTAAGGAACTGAAAATTCATTTAAAAACAAAATCAGTGGGTTTTTGGGATCTTGGTGTGCTGGGGGGACCTGGGTCTGTGGAAAAATTACTCCACACAGCAGGGGAACAGCATAATCATGTAGTTAAAGGGATACTGTCATGGGAAAAAATGTTTTTGTTTTTTTCAACATGCATCAGTTAATAGTGCTGCTCCAGCAGAATTCTGCATTGAAATCTATTTCTCAATTATATTTCATTTTGAAATCTGACATGGAGCTAGGCATATTGTCAATTTTCCAGCTGCCCTAAGTCATGTGACTTGTGTGCTGATAAACTTCAATCAGTCTTTACTGCTGTACTGCAAGTTGGAGTGATATCACCTCCTCCCATTCTTCCCCCAGCAGCCTAACAACAGAACAATGGGAAGGTAACCAGATAACAGCTCCCTAACACAAGATAACAGCTGCCTGGTAGATCTAAGAACAGCACTCACTAGTAAAACCCATGTCAAACTGCGAACTATTCAGTTACACTGAGAAGGAAAAACAACAGCCTGCCAGAAAGCAGTTCCCTCCTAAAGTGCTGGTGCAAGTCACATGACCAGGGGCATCTGGGTAATTGACAATATTCCAAGCCCCATTTCAAAACTGAATATAAAAAAAAACAGTTTGCTTTTTTGAGAAATGGATTTCAGTGCAGAAGTTTACGGGAGCAGCACTAATAACTGATGCATTTTTAAGAGAAAAAACATGTTTTCCCATGACAGTATCCCTTTAACAGGGATGTAGAGGCTTTTAATCTTTTAATCAAAGTGTTGCAATTTTTTTAAAAACATATATAGGTATAGGATCCAAAAATCCTCTTAATTAGGAGAAGACCATCTCCCATAGACTCTATTTTATCCAAATAATCCAGTTTTTAAAAAAAAAAATTCTTTTAGGGATGAGACACATGAGAAGATTTAAAGAGATTTAATCCCCTGGTGACAAAATCTTCTTTGGGCGACTAATCTCCCTGAAAAGCCTTCCCGCCGTCTAGAATCTAAATTGCACTGGCAGCACTTCGTTTTCTGAAATTGCCCGAAATTTCCTTGTGAGGCAACTTCTGGCTGACATCAGAAAACAAAGCCCATTGATGGAAAGGCTGTCTCCCATAGAGTAATCTAAAAAAAATTTTCTTTTAATAATTTCCTTTTTCTCTATAATAATAAACAGTACATTATACTTGATCCCAGCTAAGATATGACTTATTGGAAGTAAAACCAGCCTATTGGGATTATTTAATGTTTACGTGATTTTCTAGTAGACTTAAGGTATGAAGATCCAAATTACAAAAATATCCGTTATCTGAAACCTCCGGGTCCCGAGTATTCTGGATAGCATACCTGTATATACTGAGAGGGATGGTTTCAGTGTTGTCAGAATCCTTTACACCAATACCATTTCCTAAGAGTTCATATTTATGTTAATATTAATAGTTATTGAAATATTTTATATTACCGGTATGGAACCTGTTATCCATAATGCTCAGGACCTGGGGGTATCCAGATAAGGATTTGGATCTCCATACCTTAAAGGAAAACTATACCCCCCGAACAATGTAGGTCTCTATAAACAGATATTACATAAAACAACTCGTATGTAAAACCCTGCTTCATGTAAATAAACTATTTTTATAATAATATACTTTTTTAGTAGCATGTGCCATTGGGTCATCCTAAATAGAAAATAGCCATTTTAAAAAATAAGGACAGCCCCCTGGGATCCTAGGATCCAACGGTGCACACAAACATACCAAACAAACTATAAAGTTAGGTCACATGAGCCAATTAACAGACAGAATTCTGTCTTTTGCTTCCACACTTCTTCCTGTTACAGTTAGAGTTGAAATATTTCTGGTCAGGTGATCTCTGAGGCAGCACACAGACCATCACAAAATGGGGGTTCAAGGCAAGAGATGTAAAAGGGCAATATTTACTTAAATATATATTCCAGTTTGGTCAGATTCTTTAATATGCCACTTAAATTGATATAAACTATCTTATCTGTTGCTGAAGTACTCATTTTGGGGGTATAGTTTTCCTTTAAGGCTACTAAAAAAAAAAAAAAATTCAATAAACCCAATGGGCTGGTTTTGCTTCCAATAAGGATTAATTATATCTTAGTTGGGATCAAGTACAAGCTACTAAATTATTATTTTTATTTTTTAGCATTTTGAATTATTATTCTGGATAATACGATTCCACATAACAGTTCTCATACCTGCATTTTAATGAATTATTTCAGTTGTTGTTTGCAATAGAAATATATAAATAAAAGTACTTCCAGTTAGTATCCAGAATAATAATCAGTGGGGGATGCTGATGCATGGCACAGATCCATGATGCTCGCAAAACACTTAACTGTAATGTTATTTTCATCCATAATTTATGTAGCCTGGCTCTAAATTCTACATCACTCCCATCAGTCTCTGCCCCATTGGAGCGATCAAAGTCTCTTTCACATTCCCACAACATGGTCAATTTGTTTAGGAGCCAGTTACAAATTCATATTTCTTTGTTATATTTAGCAAGAGAGCATTAGTTTGCTTTCACACTTAGCGGGGGTTAGTTTCACTACAGATAATGAGCTTTGTATAAATATCCCCCTCCTTTCACCCTTTGTTGTTGCGTTTTGCTATGCGGTAGATCATTATGCGGAGGTCTTATCTGTGAACTGGAAATCTGCCTTCATTGCAATGGCCAAACATGGAGTAGCTACAGATTCCCTGTTTAACTCAAGAAATAACAAAAAACATTGATGATTTTCATGATAAAATAAAATAGGCAAAAAATGATGTTCCCTGTTTATTTTACTCATCTGGTCCAAGGACATCTCCTGTCCCTTTAACCTGCCTGCATGTTGTTAAAGTTGGGGAGGAGATTGAAAGTACATGGAGGAAGACAACATGATGAGCATTTAGTGCCCTGGCCCTAATCAATCAATCCTATGGCCCCAGTGCTGAAGGTATCAGTTACCCAGTGTCCAGCGCTGTCTTTGTAATGCTTAAATGTTTTATTTTAGAATGTATGCAGTTAGGCAAAATCACAGATAAAAGACCCCATACATGTCATTCTACTACTTGCCACCTTTTCTTGAAAAAAATACCGGCCTTCCTATATATTTAGCTTTTTTTTTTTTCCTATTAATAACATTGGGCTCAACCATCAAAAATACCGGCCAGGCCGGTAAAATACCAGCCAGGTGGCAACCCTAACTACAGTACAGGTATGGAACCTGTTATCCAGAAAGCTCAGGACCTGGGGTTTTCTGGATAACGCATCTTTCTGTTATTTGGATCTTCATACCTTAAAGGGATCCTGTCATGGGAAAAACAAAAAAATTCAAAATGCATCAGTTAATAGTGCTGTTCCAGAAGAATTTGGCACTGAAATCCATTTCTCAAAAGAGCAAACATATTTTTTTATATTTCTTTTTTAAATCTGACATGGGGCTAGACATTTTGTCAATTTCCCAGCTGCCCCAAGTCATGTGACTTGTACTCTGATAAACTTCAGTCACTCTTTCCTGCTGTACTGCAAGTTGGAGTGATATCACCCCCTCCCTCCCCCTCCCCCAGCAGCCTAACAACAGAACAATGTGAAGGTAACCAGATAACAACTCCCTAACACAAGATAACAGCTGCCTGGTAGATCTAAGAACAACACTCAATAGTAAAACCCATGTCCCACTGTGTACTATTCAGTTACATTGAAAAGGAAAAACAACAGCCTGCCAGAAAGCAGTCACATGACCAGGGGCAGCTGGGAAATGGACAAAATGGCTAGCCCCATGTCAGATTTCAAAACTGAATATAAAAAAATCTGTTGCTCTTTTGAGAAATGGATTTCAGTTCAGAAGTCTACTGGAGCAACACTATTAACTGATTTGTTTTGAAAAAAAACATGTTTTCCCATGACAGTATCCCTTTTAAGTCTACTAGAAAATCATTAAATAAACCCAAAAGGCTGGTTTTGCTTCCAATAAGGATTAATTGTATCTTATTTGGGATTGAGTACAAGCTACTGTTTTATTATTACAGAGAAAACGGAAAACATTTTTAAACATTTGAACTATTTGGATAAAAAGGAGTCTATGGGCGACGGCCTTCACTTAAATTCGGTGCTTTCTGGATAATGCATCCCATAAGTCTAGCATAAAGCAGTAGCTGCTATTAAACATGTGAATTCAAGCAGCATGAAAGTTCCAACAGCTGCAAAGCAAACTTTAAAGAAAAAACAAAAACATAGACAGGAACATGCTGTGAAGACGCCAACACAATATGCTTCTTACAGATTTTCTTGGAAGATTATTATAGTCCTTTATCAAAACAACACTTTGCATCTTATACCTCAATTAATGAAAATGCCTTGACCTGGAGCTTACAATCAAATCTTATCACATTCACTCAAGCACAATAGGGTCAATTTCATCAGGTGCCCTTTAATCTGCCTATATATTTTTGGGGTGGGAGGAAGGAACTGGAGTATTCAATGGAAGCCCACACAGATATGAGAAGAACATAGAAACTTCTTGCAGACAGTCCCAAACCCAGGATCCCAGGGCTTTAAGGCATCATTGAGCCACCATGTGGCACTTTGAAATCAAACTATATATTTTTGAAAAAGAATTGTAAATTTGCAAAAAAAAAAAAAAAAAACCTATAGCAAATTTGTCAATGGAACCAGGCCATATCTGGGGCTGTTGCCACCAGACTGCACCCCTTCACCTGCTCCATGCTTAGAACTTTAGCATCAGAATGGGTTGACATGGGGCTGCATAGTTAGTGCTAAAAAGAGACACATTTAGGGGCAAATTTACTAAATTCACATGAAGGATTCGAAGTTCGATCAAATTTTCAAAAAGATTCAAATAAAAATTTTCGTATGTTCTTGAAGACCACTTCAACCAGTGAATTTGGAAAATGCGATCGAATCGAATGATTCGAATAAAATTTCATTCGAATATTCGACTATACGACTGTCGAAGTACTTAAATTTTTATTCGACTGCCTAGTTAGCCAGATCAAAGCTAGCGAATTGGGTTTCATTATTCTTGATAGAATAAAAAATATTCGATCGATCAATAAAATCGTTCAAATCTATAGATTCAAACAATGTATCGATCGATTGAATATTTCCTATTCGATCTTTTGACCAATCGAACTGCAGCAAAATCCTTTGAATTCGATATTTGAAGGATTTTACTTCCCTGCCTAATTCACATGGTTGAATTTCAAATTTTTTTCAATTCGAAATTCAACCCTTAGTAAATCTGCCCCTTAAATTAAAAAAAAAAGTAAATTTGACTTTTAAGAAGTTATTTATTAGTCTGAATGCCAAAAATTCAGAGAATTCGAGTTTTTTTTTTTTTACTATAAAACCAGAATTTTTAGTGGGAAAAAAAAATAGAATTTTTCCAGATTTATTATACCCTGAGGATGGAAAAGGTCCGAATCCGAAAATCCGGCATCGCAGACCCATTGCGGTTGTATATACGACAATTGTAGAGGTCCCTATCCTATTTAGAATTTTCTGGAATTAGCCCAAAGATCTAACTATTTCGGACTTTTCTGGCAAAAATCTGAAAAATGTCTTATCGGGAAAAAAGCCTGAAATAATCGAGCGGTTAAAAAAAATCGTACGATTTGGAAAAAAACATTCCTGGGTATATTCCATCTTAGCACTGCACCATATGTCTTTATTTTGCTAGATTTAAATTCCCTTTCAATTTAAATCCCAACAAATTGCCACCCCCTAGGGAGTCTGGCTTTCCTTAAATCTGGGCAGTCAGATATGAAGCATTGTAGATAATCTAACATAATGATTTTCTGTTTCCTGGTAGAGTCTAGCAATTTCCATCAAGATGTCAAGTAGGTGAAGGTGAAAGACTAAGCCAAGCAGCCTTAAAAACATTCTAAAAAACATTCCAAAGGAACCACACAGAGTTCAAAGAAGATCTTTTTCTGTTGAACTTCAGGGTGTGATCAAACACAGTTGAATAAATAAGGTTGTTTTTAAAAGTTCCTCTAACTTTTTTTTTGCCTGGCTTAGAGCATGTTTTATTGGATATACCACATATCTTGAGGCAAAAATAAAGAGGAAGAACAGGCAACGAAAATATACATGTGGATGGGTCCACAAGCTTCTCAGCTGACTTATTATGTTATCAGCCTTTCAACATCTCAAGCTTCCAGACACAAGCACTCAATAGTATTTACTGTAAGTAGAAAGTCTTAAAATAAATAATGCCCATTCCATCACAGTAAATGTTTGAACTTGTAGTCGAACTATAGTGAATTGCTTTTGTCATAGAGATCAAACCATCATTGGTTGTGTAGGCCTCCCCAGTAGTCCTTCGATTGGGATCTACTGCCTTCTTCCTAAAGAGGAGTTCCACATACTTTGATGCACCTGTAAAACAGACTTGGTATGTGCACGGCCACAGCAACATCTCCCCTCTCTCCACAGCTCTTAAAAAGCTGCACTGTCCCTTATCGCACAGATTTTTCTGGGAACTACAAAATTGGGCATCTGTTGTTTAATGCATCTTGCTAAGGTTACCACCTAGCCAGTATTTTACCAATCTGTCAATGAGAAATTATGCTTTATGCCCATATTAGTCTTGAGTCTTTAGCCAAGTGTGTCCTCTCTTTCTGTCTGTGGATGGGTTTCTAGTTCAAAGAAGGCCTCATGCAGTAACATGGTCCACACTTGTTTCTGTTGTTCCTTTTTACAATGGGATAACCCTATTATTTCCCTATGAAGAACCTTTGGGAGCAGGCGTTTAAAGTGGACCTGTCACCCAGACACAAAAATCTGTATAATAAAAGTCCTTTTCAAATTAAACATGAAATCCAATTTCAAATTTTTATTAAAGCATTCATAGCTGTTTTAAGCTCATTTAAAAATCCCAGCTGTCAATCAAATATTGTCTGCCCTCCTCTATGCCTTAGGCATAGAGGCGGGGCAGATAATTACTTTCACTTTCCATTCAGCACTTCCTAGATGTCACTGCTCCCCACACATTCCCCCAGTTCTCTTAACCATTTAATTGTGTAGCCAGGACATGGGGATAGACATTGGGTCCCCCATTCTGGTGCACAAACAAGATTCTGAGATGATACAAGGCTTGCCTTAATAACAGTGTCCACAAAATGGCTCCTGCCTGCTTGTTATAATTATGAATTCCCAGACTGAAGAAAACAAGATTAAAATAATTTATATAGTGTAATTAATGTTCATTTTGCTTGACTAATGTGATAAAATATGATTTTGAATATTTTTTTGGGGTGACGGGTCCACTTTAATACAATGTCCATTTCTTATATGTTAATTAGGGATGCACTGAATCCAGGTTAGGCATTTGGGGGGAAATCTATTGAAACCAAGAACGGAGAATGTTTGAAGCAGAGCTCACCCGTTTAGCGTAATACAAAGCTGCTCTCCCACCCGGCAGCAAGCCTCACAGACTCCTCCGAGCGCAAACGATCCCAACAATACACAGCTCCGATGAAGTGCCTTTAGGTCTGGGCACGAAACATATAAGCAGCAAGCACTATTTATGTCCACACGATTTCACTGTTTGCAGTTAATAAAAGCCACGAGTTACATGAAGCAAGATTGGTCTCCCTATATATTCGGCTGAGCGCCTGTATGAATCAAATTCATCGTTTTTTCTAGGCATTTGGGGGGGGGAATGTAATTAAAGTCGCAAAGAGAAAAACTTTGCGCACCAATAAGATTAAAAATCCACATCTCGCAATGTAATATTGTTCCTTAAACGGTTATTGCATTGCGACTCGTTATTGAGAATTGCAGATTGTAATTGCGCACTCTTAAGAAGTGCTTGAAGGGGTCGTAATCTTTTGGAGCAAACATTGCAACTTTTTCAGTAAGAATGCGCAGCGCATTAGCGCAAAGTATAAAATTTGCAAACGGCCTTCCGCTGGCGGAAGTGGTCGCTAAACAGTTTCCGGGTTCGCCAAAGGTATATTGCATTCAAAGCAAAGCAAAATTTGTTTGCTCAAAGGCTTAACTTTACGCATTGCATTTTTTCTTTTTCAAAAGGAATTGGTTGAATCCTTATGCCTGGCCATATCAGATCCGAATCGTTAAATCATGTGACTTCGTCACAAAACAAGTAAGTAAAAATTTTTTAACTGTGGTCTGTGCACACATTACTCTTTTTCCCTTCCCAGGCCTGATTTGCATATGCAAATGTGGATTTGGACAATTCTTTCTTAAAATTGAGGTTTCACTGTAGGTCTGCAGCTCTGTATACAATTTCAAAAAGATAAAGCTCCAAAGAGTCCCATTTGAAATATTTAAAAAATTTCAATATTTATTCATCACATAAATCAGTAAAAAAATTGCATATACAGACCCCTTGATCCTTCGCCTTACGCGTTTCGTACCCCCTGGTACTTAATCATAGGCCTATATATGCAATTTTTTTTACTGATTTATGTGATGAATAAATATTGAAATTTTTTAAATATTTCAAATGGGACTCTTTGGAGCTTTATCCTTTTGAAATTGTTGCATGTGCCCTTGTGGACTGGGGGCTTGTGCTCTGAGGAGCCCATGACCACTTAGAGACTGGTCTTGGCAGCTGTTGTTTTTCAATATGGGAATTTTTTGCAGCTCTGTATAGCCATGCTCTAAATACCTCTTGGTTAAGAAGCAGTTCTATTGCTCTTCTCTAGTGATGAGCGAATCTGGGGGGTTTTGCTTTGCCGAAACGGCAAAAAATTAACTAAATGCCGCCGCGTCTCGTTTTCGACACGGGCATCCGTTTTTGGACACCGGCGCCCATTGCCGGCGTCAAAAAAAAAGGGCGCCGGCATTGGGCACCGGGGTCCAAAAACGGAAGCCCATGTCCAAAACAAAATGCTGGCATATTTTCGCCCAGGTGAAATTTTTCTGCTGTTTCACGAATTTATTCGCCTGTGGTTAATTGTGCGAATTACATTCGCCCATCACTACTCTTCTTCATTTTAAATATTCTTGTGGATTCCATTGCATTATACCATGGCCAAGAATTCCAAAAAGCAATATAGTCACAGTTGCCAACTGTTTACCTACTCAACCGCTAACTACCTTGCCGAAAGTCACAGTACGTCCCATGAACAGTAAATATTCACATAAATAAAAATAGTGTCATAAGAACATGTTAGATGGAACCGTTGGCATAATAATAGGACAAATAGACAAGGGGGGGCATGTTAAAAATAGTGGTATTGGGAGGGACCAAATAATTTCCCATGACACACCTGGATAGTACTACAAGCGTAGGACCAAAATGCTGGGGACCTGGAGTTTTCGGGATTTCCCGTATTCTTGCCATAATTCGGTTCTTCATACCTTACCACCAATAAAAAAAGATTTCAACATGTATTAAACCCAGTAGGATTGTTTTGCCTTCAATAAGGATTAATTATAACTTAGTAGGACCTCAGGTTTTCCCGGATACGGGATCTTTTGGTAATTTGGATCTCCAAATTTATATAAACATGAAATAAACCCCATAGGCTGGCTTTGCTTCCAATAAGGATTCAATATATCTTAGTTGGGATTGAGTACAAGCTACTGTTTTATTATTATTATTACAGGATTATTAATATAATGTGGAGAGACGGCCTTTATAATTCTGAGCTTTCTGGATAACGGGTTTCTGTTTAATGGATCCCATACCTGTACTTGAAAATGCTGCATTTCTAACAATGTCTGAAATGTGTTTTACATAATGACAAAAATAAGCGCCTCTCACCCAGTTTGTAACTGGCTCAAAGCCAATAAGTACAGGTTCGGGTGTACAAGGTATTGAGAAGCAAAATGCCCTTTGTTGTGCTCTTGACATTATACTGTGCATTCGATATATAAAAAGCAAACGGCACGGCATACAATTTCTGATTAAACATAGTGAATCAAACCTCCCCCTGAAGAAAATCGAATCAAAGCGTGCAGAAATGAATAGCGTGGCACATAAAGAGAAATAAATAGCAGCTAAACAACTTATCCCTACATGAAGAGACAAAAAAAAAAGAAATTGGAAGAACAAGGGGCTTTGCCTTCCTTTCATTATACGCAGATTGTTTCGAGAATTCCGAGAGAGCAATTATTCTCCAATAATGTAACACATTTACAAGCGCTCATTAGTTTAAGGGTGAAGTAAAAACTCTTTTCTTTAGCAATGATTGAAGTCATGGGGCATATTTAACTTTCCCAGTGCTTCAACACAGCAGAGTTTATGAATACAGAGAAATTGCAGTTCAAGCACCTAGAAGGCTTTTATTTTTGGAGAGTATAGCAACACAGTGGTTCATATTTCTAGGGTGGCCCATTTGAATTCCGTGCCTCATATTGAAAGCAATCTACCATGAATGTTAAAATGTGTTCACATGGAAGGAACTAGGGATGCACCAAATCCAGGATTCGGCTGAATCCTTGTGCCTGGTTGAACCAAATCCAAATCCTAATTAGTACATGTAAATTAGGGGTGGGAAGGGAAAGCATGTGACTTTTCGTCACTAAACAAGGAAGGAAAATGTTTTTTTCCAATTGCAAATACGGAATATGCAAATTAGTTCACAAAGGATTCGGCAGATTCTGAAATAGCGGATTCGGTGCATCCCAATAAGGAACATAAACCAGATTAAAAAATGCTATTGTACCATGGGAATAAGAGTTCTTATTGGGGCTCATTTATCAGGACTGGGCAAATTTGCCCATGGGCAGTAAACCTTAACAACCAATCAGTGATTGGCTTTTTTCAGCCAAATGCCGCTAGTAGAACGACCGCAACAATTTGACTTGTTGCCATGGGCTACTGCCCACAGGCAGTTTTGCCCACTGAGCCCCAATAATCACTGTAAGTGTTGTGTAAGCCACAAAACTTCTACTATATACAACTTCAACCATAACACAGGTATGGAACCTGTTATCCAGAATACTGGGACCTGGAATTTTTCAGATAATGGATCTTTCCGTAATTTGGATGTTCATAAACCTACTAGAAAATCATGTAAACATGAAATAAAGCCAATAGGCTGGTTTTGCTTCCAATAAGGATTAATTATATCTTAGTTGGGATCAAGTACAAGCTACTGTTTTATTACTACAGAGAAAAAGGAAATAATTTTTATCATTTTGAATTATTTGTCTGTGGGAGATGACCTTCCCATAATTGGAGCCTTTAGGATAATGGGGTTCCTGATAACAGATTCCATACCTGTGCTACTGTAAGGTTCTTTAATTATTAAATGCATTAGTTATTAGGGATGCACTGAATCCACTATTTTGGATTTGCCCAAACCCCGAATCCATTGTGAAAGATTATGCCGAATACCGAACCCTAATTTGCTTATGTAAATTAGTGCGAGAAAGGGAAAAATGTGCACGAAAATGTTTTTACTTCCTTGTTTTGTGACGAAAAGTCACATGATTTTAAGGATTCGGTTCGGCCAGGCACAAGGATTTGGCCGAATCCTGCTGAAAATGTCTGAATCCTAGCCGAATACTGAACAAAATCCTGGATTCAGTGCATCCCTATCAGTTGTTGATTAAATTAAAAAAGACAAGAGTTGGCATTTCAGCATGAGTGTCTACTAGACAAGGAGATTATTCTATTTTATGATGTAAAGAAAAATCACGTCATAAAGGAAATCACTTATTAGGTTATTAGGGATCAATACAGCCAAGAATGGGATTCTTAATGAAAGTAATCTCTGTACTGATATGGGACTCCAGAAATCTGTTGTCCACAAAGTTCCACATTCCATAGACTACATTTCATCCAAATTTTTTAAAATGATTTCCTTTGTCTCTGTTATAATAAAACAGTAGCTTGTACTTGATCCCAACGAAAATTACAATTAATCTTTATTGGAGGCAAAACAATCCTATTGGGCTTATTTAATGTTAAAATGTTTTTCTAGTAGACTTAATCTATGAAGATCCAAATTACAGAAAGATCCGTTATCCAGAATACCCCAGGTTCCGAGCATTCTGGATACCAGTATTAATAAAACAGTAGCTTGTACTTGATCCAAACTAAGAGATAATTAATCCTTATTGGAAGCAAAACCAGCCTATTGGGTTTATTGTATGTTTAAATGATTTTCTAGTAGAGTTAAGATATGAAGAGCCATTATCTGGAAAACTCCAGGTCCCAAGCATTCTGGATAACAGGTCCCATGCCTGTATTATCTTTTTTTTATATTGGGCAAATTGAGGCCCTCCAGATATCATTGATCTAAAACTAAGCCTGTTTTGGGCTGGAGGTATCAGGATTTTTAATTTAGCAACACTGCAAGGTCTTCAATGTCTTTTGTCTACAGAAACCTACTAGACATATAGGGAAACAATTGCTGTAAAGACATCAGAAAGCCAAGCTGAAGCCCGAGCTTTAGAGATACAGAATCAGTTGTTGACATATGATCTGGTTTCCATTTATATTAGTTGATGGCCAAGGGCTTATTTACAATGACTAATAGGAGGCAAAGACAGCTCAGTGTTGTTTTGTGAAGAGCAGAGGCTCAGATATTTATTTCTTGTAAAACTATACCCGAAGGAAGGAGGAACCGCAGAAATAGCTATTGTGCCGTTGAGCCGCAGGAGATTGGCCTCTTTCAATACCGTAAAGGAAATGTAAAGAAAAGATATTGTGTAGTTTTCTGAAGCTTGGGTGCCTATTAATAGCTCATAGGCAGCTTGAATGTACAAACGCTGGACAGAAACACCTCCTCGCTCAAGCTATTTCTACTCTATGGGGGGAATTCACAAAAGTGTCGGTAAAATAAGTAACCCAGAAGTGGCGGTCGACAAATCTGTAAAATGTCGTACAAACTGGCAAATTCACAAAGGCAGATGTTACCATCTCTGAATGTCTCGGAAGTCCAACAATTTTCTAAAATTTCGTATATCTTTTCATCGTACAGACGACATGTTACACAACATTTTAAAGACAATTTGACCGACATTTTCATTTTGGAGAAAATGTGTCAGAAAAATTGTCGGCAAAAAAAATGGAGTTTACGTGCAATTCATAAAAATGTCGGGGAAAGTGGCGCCGAAAAAACACGCCCACTTTTCACTACACTATTTCAAATTTCCCGACACTTTTGTGAATTGCCCCCTACGAGTCCACAAAATCTGACCGCCAAGCCATTAAATTCATTTGTGCTTTTATGAATCGAAGGTAAAAAAAAAAGTCTGCCTTAGATAATTAAAACCACTAGCGTCAAGAGACATTGATTATCCGGGAACTATCAATATCATTCAAAAGTAACGTCACAAGACATTAAAGATATTGCAGAATAGAAGAATCAAAAGGTAGATTGATTAAAGGCTGAAAATGTGGGACTCTTTAGATTCACTTTTCCAAAAACACTTTACTCTTAGTTTTTATTTACTAGATTATTACTGTATAGAGAATAGGACTACGAAGATTTTCATTCATCCAGGTCATGGTATAATAAAAGTAATTCAAAAAGCAACTGAACTTGCTGAAAAATTTAATGAAGACGTTTCACTGCCCATCTGAGCAGCTTCTTCAGTTAAACTGACTGGTGTAGGGGAGTTCTCGGCATATAGACGCTTCCAACAATCCAATCTTTAGAGAGGTGACATCTGAAATTGACAGAAGCGTTGATTCTGTGTAGTTACTGTGATAGGATTACCAATGTGTCATGCAACTCCTAGACACAGGTGTTATTTGTGAGAGTTGCATGAATGGATGTGTGAAGTGTTCTGAAAACACCAAGGCACAGATGTTACAACAGCATTGTATGTAGCAGACAGGTGGTGTCGAAGGCCCCCGCCTCTGTTCAGGGATGGTTTCTCCAACTTTACATGAATTCCCTTTTTCAAACCAGTGGTCTTCTTTATCCAAGATTTGGACATTGCTATCTTCAAAGGAGTGTCCCTTGTCTTTTAGGTGTAGAAAGACAACCAAGTCTTGTCCTGTAGAGTTCCCCCTCCTATTCTGAGCCATACATTTGGTGAGCAGTAGTTTGGTCTCCCCAATGTATAGATCTGTGCACTCATTACTACACTAGACTGCATACATACACATTGCTTTGTTTTTCTTTAGGAGCTGGATCCTTAGGGTGTATCAGTTTCTGTCTCTGTGTATTGCTAAAAAAAAACATAGGGACGTGGTGTTTATGACACTCTCTGACACTCCAGCTACATATGGGATGACTATAATTCGCCTACTATGTGTCTCTGGGCAGTTATTTCTTTTGGTGTTGTTGTTGGGCTGGCTTGCTGCTTGTACTTCAAGTACAAGGACCTTTTTATAGACAGAAACACGGCTGTGCAATGGGTTCTCCAGTCTCTACAATTGTAGCCAACTTGTACATGGAGGAGTTGGAAAGGAGGGCTTTAATTACAATGGGACACTCCTTTGAAAATAGCAATGTCCAAATCTTGGATAAAGAAGACCGCTGTTTTGAAAGAGGAGATTCATATCAAGGTGCCGAGTTTTTCAGAGAAGCAAATCGCCCCAGATTCGCCCATCACTAATGGAAACCATTATCCAGAAATCTCCAAATTAATGGACGCCATCTCCCGTAGACTACATTATAATCACCACGATTCATTTATTTTATTCAGTTTGATTCAATCACCCACTGGGATCAACTCTGTGGAGGTATCTCTGGATATGCAGTTATGTGGTGTGATGTTTGGTGCTGTAATAGGGTGAATTTAGGCCTGTATTGTAAGTTTACACCCTAAAAAAAAGTCGGAACCTAGATTCCCTACTCCTTGTAGTATGGGATCAGTTATCCGGAAACCCATTTTCCAGAAAGTTCCAATTTAAGGGAAGACCATTTCCTGTAGACTCAATTATAATCAAATAACTCAAATTTTAAAAAAGTATTTCCTTTTTCTCCATACTTGATCCAAACTAAGATACACGCCATCGTTATTGGAGGCAGAACCATTCTACTGGTTTATTTAAATTGGATCCAAATTACAGAAATATCCCTTATCTGGAAGACCCCAGGTCCCAAGCAGTCTGGATAACAGGTCCCATACCGGTATTGCTATAAGCATTGGTAGGTTGTACAAGGCTCTTGTTTTCCCTTTTTCCCTCTTTCAATAGTCATCCGGATATGCACAGTGTATACAGTATATGGTATATAAGATATCCTCCATAACTGGTATAAAGGGTATTTGGCCTGTTGAACTTTAGCCACAAATAAATGTAACATAAACCAGGCAAATAGAGGTTCCCATACAAATTTGTTGTGTTACAACATACTTTCTATAAATAGAAAGTAAAAAGTCTACTTTCCTTTAACACCTAACACATTTATGAAGATTAGAAGATCAGTTTCCTCCTTTACTGCACTTTTTCTCAGTGACATTTCGGGAAGTGCTCTGCTTTTATTTGCTGGAAATACCCTCAGAGGAATACTGTCCTAGGAAAAAATGTTTTTTTTTTTTTTTCAAAATGCATCAGTTAATAGTGCTGCTCATGCAGAATTCTGCACTGAAATCCGTTTCTCAAAAGAGCAAAAAGATTTTTTTATATTTAATTTTGAAATGACATGGGGCTAGACAGATTGTTAGTTTCCCAGCTGCCCCTAGTAATGTGACTAATGCTCTGGTAAACCTCAGTCACTCTTTACTGCTGTACTGCAAGTTGTAGTGATATCACCCCCTCCCCCCCCCCCAGAAGCCTAACAACAGGACAATGGGAAGGTAACAGATAACAGCTCCCTAACACAAGATAACAGCTGCCTGGTAGATCTAAGAACAGCACTCAATAGTAAATTCAAGGTCCCACGTGACACATTTAGTTACATTAAGTAGAAGAAACAATGCCTGCCAGAAAGCAATTCCATCCTAAAGTGCTGGCTCTTTCTGAAAGCACATGACCAGGCAAAATGACCTAAGATGGTTTGTACTCACCAATTTTAGAACTTAAAAAAAATCCACTTGTTGGTTCAGGAATTAAATTTTATATTGTAGAGTGGATTATTTGCAGTGTAAACAGTGTATTAAGAAATAAAAACTACATCATAAAAATCATGACCGAATACCTTTAATGGTTATATGAAGCTCAACCAATATGACAGAGCTCTATGAGGTCAAAAATGAAAAATGTAGACTTCTGATGTCCCATATTAGTGCATTTGGGAGGTCAACAGCTGACCCAAAAGTGAGAGCTAGTTCTTATCCAGAGGCTCGTAGTAAAAGGACTCAGCAAATTTGTCCATCCATGTGGAAAGGATCATGAGGCAATCAGACTTGTTGTATGGCCAAGGTACTTCCATCTACTCATGTCAGATGTTTTTGATTTTGAACATTAAAAAGCCAACTTCTAAGGAAGTGCTTGTCAAATGCTTTCATATCAAACTAGTACCGATATATAAAAACAAGAGAGTGTACCAGTGATGTAGTCACAGTTACAAGAAAATCTAGGACAGCACATTCATAATCATCTCCAAAATTTGCCCTAACTGACCATCAAGCTGAGCTTTTATCTAGGAGAAAAAAAGTCCACTGCCACGAATTCTCATCCTAACTGACCATCAAGCTGAGCTTTTATCTAGGAGAAAATAGTCCACTGCCACGAATTCTCATCCTAACTGACCATCAAGCTGAGCTTTTATCTAGGAGAAAAAAAGTCCATTGCCACGAATTCTCATCCTAACTGACCATCAAGCTGAGCTTTTATCTAGGAGAAAAATAGTCCACTGCCACGAATTCTCATCCTAACTGAACATCAAGCTGAGCTTTTATCTAGGAGAAACAAAGTCCATTGCCACAAATTCTCATCCTGACCATCAAGCTGAGCTTTTATCTAGGAGAAAAATAGTCCACTGCCACGAATTCTCATCCTAACTGACCTTCAAGCTGAGCTTTTATCTAGGAGAAAAAAAGTCCATTGCCACAAACGCTCATCCTAACTGACCTTCAAGATAAGCACCTCTGCCACTGCACCAAGCACCCTAGAGGGGTCATCCCCACAGTTTGGGGACTACTAGTCTAAGGTGACTAAACCTAAAAAAACTCATAAAAATATATGTAAAAAATATAATTATTTTTCATAACAATGTAGTACATTGCTTTGGCACTCCGATCATTTTTAGCAAACCAGTCATTGAAGGATTCACTGCATTTCATTTGTAAACCAGAAGCATAACTAGGACCCCAGGGTCTATGTCCTCTATAGGTAAAAACAATACCCCCCTCCACAGCTGCTCCCATACCTGCAGGCAGGGAAAGGAAACTCAGGTAGGAGGAAGACTCTGGCAGGGTCAGGTAGCTTTCGTTGTGCACCAGGCCCACAATTATGCATTTATACTTTTTACTATTAGATCAAGGATGCACAAAAAGGTAAATTGTGATCCCCGAGTAAACCTTATTCTGGTGATCAATAGAACCAAGCAGCCCAGCACTGCTCACAAACAACTCTATTGAGCCTCCCTTCCATATACTTCCCACTCACATTTTTAAAAAAAGAAAGCTTGACTGTCGTTCGATTACATTCAAATGCTCTTGCAGTAATGCAACTTACAATTTCCATGGCAGTGTGGAACCCTGATGAGGTATTGTCACTAAATATAGACCCTCACATCATCGCAATGTAGGAACCCCTCAGTGTTGGACTGGGACATCAGGGGCCGACCCAAAAACCTTACACTAGGGGCCCACCAAAAAATTTTAGACCAGGGGCCCACTCTCAATACTATTATTCTTCCTCTACTCATTCAACCTCTTTTCTCCTAGTGTATTTTCTTTACATACTATAATCTATTATTACATCTATTTAGCCTCTAGAAATAGGGAATGGCCATGAACTTGGCCAAATTAGCAGCATGAGGGCCCACTGACACCTGGGCCCACCGGGACTTTTCCTGGTATCCTGGTGGGCCAGTCCGACACTGGAACCCCTTCATTAGAGTATTAAAAAGGGAACACAAGTGCATAGTGGATGGTGACAGTTTTCTATTAGTTTCAAGAGGAGAGGAATTTTAAAGGCATAGACAAATGAAATATTTATTTACATGGAGAGACACAAAGGGCCAACGAATTCTTTTCTGTCAGCTTAGTTTTCATTTGCTGTCACACTCTTTCTGTATCAAAGGTTCCAGTGCTGCCGCTCAGAACATGCAATTTATTTGAAATGATTGATCAGTAGCACAAAATCGCCCCTCACTGCTGAGAGGGGTCCTCTCCACCGGTCTCATCTGTCTTGCTTCGCTAAGTGATCTGCGCCAGGGAACATTTTCTCCCTTCTAACATTCTGCCTTCGGGCAGAACAAGTCAAAAGAATGATAGGAAATAAACCCGACGCTGCTCTCTTTAAAAGAAAAGATTCTTTCCTTTAGCCTCTACACATTTTTGCTGTGTTGCAGGAATAGTCTCAGTAGGGAGTTCTCTCTGTCATCTGCATCGTCAGACAATTCTCTGTTTCTAGCTTTCATTTATCAAGAATGGTGGAGGAAAACGATGATCAAAATTTGCACTGGTGAGCAAAAAGGAGTACAAATTAGTTGGTGCAAGGCCCACTGGAACGCACACTTAGATCAGACCAGAAAAAATGATGGATAAAAACTTTATTTTATATAATCATCTCTTGCCTGATGCATTTCATGTCAATAATACACTTAATCATAGGCTATGATTAAGTGTCTTATTGACACGAAACGCGTCAGGCATGAGATGATTATATAAAATAAAGTTTTTATCCATCATTTTTTCTGGTCTGAGCTAATTGTGCGTTCCAGTGTGCCTTGCACCAAATAGTTTGTGTTCACATTTACGGATTGTCCGCTCCCCCGAGCTGAGGGCCTGGGGCAGGAGCACCTGGGCCACGCTTCTACTGTGGTAAGAGATTCCACATTGATATGTGTTATGCTTGGAATATTTTCTGCTTGAGACTGAGCAAAAAGGAGAGCCTCACATTGCAAATCAATGTTGCCAATCAGGAGGAGATACCCTGGAACACCACCTAGCATCCAAATCAATTAGAATGCGCAGACGGAGAGGGTACAAAAAGATAGGAGGCCTTTTCTAGGTGGCTTCACAACTTTTGCGTTGATTTTTTGCACAAGAAAACGTTTAGGAGTAAAGGAAAAGCATTACTTGCTAACTAGTAAGAAATGTTGCCGATTTCTATCCCTTTGAGCCAATGCATCCACAGACAATACTCTGATTCTAGCTCTCATGTATCAATAATGGTGAAGGAGAACAATGATAAAAATGTGCACTGGTGAGCAAAAAGGAGTAACTCACATTGCAATCAGCATTGCCAAACAGGAGGAGTTCCCTGGAACACGGAGAGGGTACAAAAAGATAAGAGGCCCTTTCTAGGTGGCTTCACAACTTTTGTGTTGACTTTTCTGCCCGAGAAACTGTTAAGGAGTAAAGGAAAAGCATGGGGCACTTGCTAACTAGTAAGAAATGTTGTCGAATTCTTTTCCTTTGAGTCAATGCATCGGCAGACAATTCTCAGATTCTAGTTCTCATGTATCAATAATGGTGAAGGAGCACAAATTTGCACTGGTGAGCAAAAATGAATGCTCCGCATTGGCAAACAGGAGGGGATACCTTGGAACACCCCCTAGCCCTAGCTAGGAATGCGCAGATGGAGGGGGTACAAAAAAACAGGAGGCCCTTTCTAAGTGGCTTCACAACTTTTGCACAAGAACATATTTAGGAGTAAAGGAGTAGCACTGTGCCCTTGCTAGTAAGACGTGTTGCCAATTTATTTCCCTTAATAAGGGAAGGAATTTATTTGCGCAGAATCTGTTGGAACATTTTCTCATTGCCCTTTAGTTAACAGACCTGAGGGACCTGGGGAGGGTGATTAAACTGCACAGACACAGCGGCCATAATTGATGCCTAGCACAGAGATAACCTTGGCTGAAATTTATTTATGGAATAAAAGAATTTATCTGAAAATGCAGAAGGGCTACCCAGCATTGCCTTTCACTAGTATATTGGCTCCCAATCGTAGGCAGATAAATAAAGTAAATCTCCTTCCTTAAGGCACTGGTGTGAATGTCAAACAATGTTAAACACTGCATAACAGTGACCCTCCCTAATAACTGTACTGCCACTAGTTCCCTGCAATTACCGACTCTCTGATAAACAAAATGTAAGATTAAAGCATGGTTATGAAAGTCCTAGCCTTGAAGATGTATAGCTGTCAGAGTGGGAGCTGGGTTATGATCACAGGGATACTGAGCTACTTCTGTATATTTTGTTAGTGTTAAAACTCTGACGAAAGGAGAGTTGGTGGCTATAAATCTTTCTTGAGAGACCCATGAGAATGACAAAGTGTTACCACTAACTGGGATGGCACTAGGGTTGCCACCTGTTTTGTTCTCAGGGCAGGATTTCCTGATATTGACATGCAATCAGCCAATCGCTGATCATCATATCATAGCCCCCTCTGACATCACAGCCCTGCCTCTGATGTCACAGCCCCACCCCTGACATCACAGTCCTGTCTGTCACAGCCCTGCCTCCCCCTGGCATTCTTTTGGGGAAAAAGTGGCAACCGTAGACAGCACCCGCTTTCCAAATTGTTATGTCTTGCTGTGGCCCCTGCTAGACTACTGTGACTTTATGCAGGATACATTTTGTTTTCCAAAAAAAAAAAAAAAACTATTCTTGTGCAGGAGCTTAGGATCAGTACTAATAATGGGCGACTTTGTTTCAACAGCAAAAAAATAGCATTGAAGTCAACCGGTGTCAAATTTATTTTTATGCGTGCCAATTTTGATGCCTATGACAATTTTTATACATGTGAGTATTTTGAAAAAGCATTAAGTTAATGGGCGTCTGAATAATTTTTATGCGCATGATAATTGTGATGTGCGCCGATTTTTTTTTTGACGCGCCGGAGCGTAATTTTCGGCGCGCGTCGCGTAGTTTCCGGCGCGCGTCGCGTAGTTTCCGGCGCGCGTCGCTTTCGGCGTGTTGCGTAGTTTTTTGACGCGCGACTCGTTTTTTCGGCGAATTTTCGCCAAGCGAAATTTCACTGGTGATTCACGAATTTATTCGCCAGCAGCGGATCGCAGGAATTTGCCGCGTATTCGCCCCTGGCGAATAAATTCCCCCATCACTAGTCAGTTCCAATTTGTCTAGTTTCCCACCTACTCCTGTATTTAAGTGTATCTTTAGTAACCATTAGACACTTTGAGAAAGGCCTTGGAGAAGGCCGGAACATTAGGCTCGCATTTATAATAATAAAACCTTTTTTAGTTATATTAAGATCTGAGAGTGAGGTCTCCAAAGACTTCATTTTGAAAAATAAAGGTGAAGTTTGATTCTCAATGTTTTGGCTCCTGAACTGGTACCGTCTTCAGGAGAGTCTTCAAAATTAAGTCCTTGGAGTGCGGCAGCCAACGTGATGTTTCAGTCCACTACGAGAAAGGTCCCTGAGTGGACCGAAACGTCACGTTGGCTGTAACTGCACTATTTTAATATAATCACTTACTATACCAAGTCCCTTGTGTTGCTGGTCATTTGAAACACTACTTAAATTTTTTTATTGTGCAATTTGGAGGTGTGCCACCCAGACAGACATACTTTATATATAGTGAACTTATTGCACCAGAATATAGTTTCAGCTTGTCAATAGCAGCAATGATCCAGGACTTCAGACTTGTCACAGGGGGTCACCATCTTGGAAAGTATCTGTGACACTCACATGCTCAGTGGGCTCTGAGCAGCTGTTGAGAAGCTAAGCTTAGGGGTCGTCACTAATTATCCAGCAGCAGAAAATGAGCTTCCCTTGTAATATAAGCTGATCAGGTGTACTGTATATTGTGACTATATTTCTATGACACTATCAGGTGTACTGTATATTGTGAGTGGGTCCCTAAGCTCAGTAAGTGACAGCAGCACAGAGCATGTGAATCAGTGAATCAGAAAAGAAGATGGGGAGCTACTGGGGCATCTACTGGGGAGACACAGATCTTTACTGCTAAAGGGTTGTGGTTGCCTTGGGCTGGTACACAAGCACAAAACATCACGTACAATATTTCTACCTACTTTTTTTAGCCTTTAGTTCTCCTTTAAAGTTCCCCACCCAGTCGTAAGTTACATATCTTCTCCCAGTGCCCCGGTCCAACCCTAGGAAAGGAAGGGACTCCTTTGTAAGCTGCACCTTCTTCTACTCAATACTTTGCCCCTGGGAGGTAATATTTTCCACTTGTGCCTTTAACAGAGGTAAATGAGATCCAATATCTATATTGTGATCCCATGCATGCCAAACCCATCCCAGCAGCCTATATACATAAGCTTGTATTTACTCATACTGAATTCACCCATTCACTTTATCTTCCAAAAGCCTTGTGTAGAAAAAAAAAAAAAATTTATTTTTGTGTGATTTATGCATAATTCAGAATGGTCTGCAAATATTGGAATATCACCTTCTCGACTCAATTCAATGCAATGTTCTCTGCTGCTGTGGGTTCCCTGTCAGAGATTAAATGGAGTTTAAGCTGAATGTTAATAAAGATTCTAATACAGCACTGAGGGATCGGAATAAGACGCAGAAAGACTACCGATCGCTCTTGTGGTTAAACAGAGGCAGGTATCGGTTTCTGATGATCCGTAACCTTATTTTGGAGCATGTTGCATTCTAATCTGAGAACTGGTGGGAAAAAAAAACATCTTTCAGTTTAGCTTTGCGAGGACGAGTGCTAAGAACAGACTATTATCTTTATAAATATGTAAAGCCGACTACTTTCCAGCACAGCTCATCTGCTAAGCACACATCAAAGTGGGAACGGACATTGAAAATCTCTTTTTTGCAGCTGGTGTTTTTTGCCAGGGGCTTACGGGAATGGTGAAACCAAATAGGAGGAAAAGTAGCCGTATTATATGTTTCCTCCGCTCTTGATTCTGTGTCTGGTGCATTGAAAGGTGTAAGTATTGAATAAAACCCATACTGTATATACAATATCCATGCTCACTAGGTCAGTGGCAAACCTGATACTGTGCAGACCCCATTTGTCTGAAAATGTTCCAAAATACAAAAGGTTAACTCTAATTCAACCTGTGTGCAATTAAAGGAATACTGTCATGGGAAAAAAATGTTTTCTTCAAAATGCTCCAGCAGAATTCTGCACTGAAATCCATTTTCAAAAAAGCAACCAGAATTTTTTAATTTTCAATTTTGAAAACTGACATGGGGCTAGACATATTATCAATTTCTTAGATGCCCCCAGTCATGTGACTGTGCTCTGATAAACTTCAGTCACTCTTTACTGCAAGTTGGAGTAATATCAACCCCTCCTCCCCAGCAGCCTAACAACAGAACAATGGGAAGGTAACCAGATGACAGCTCCCTAACACAAGATAACAGCTGCCTGGTAGATCTAAGAACAGCACTCAATAGTAAAAACCCATGTCCCACTGCGTACTATTCAGTTACACTTAGAAGGTAAAACAACAGCCTGCCAGAAAGCAGTTCCCTCCTAAAGTGCTGGCACAAGTCCCATGACCAGGGGCAGCTGGGAAACTTGACAATATGTCTAGCCCCATGTCAGATTTCAAAGATGAATATAAAAAAATCTGTTTGCTCTTTTGAGAAATGGAGTTCAGTTCAGAATTCTGTTGAAAGTAGCTGGTGCTCCTATCAGGAGAAAACTGCACCAGCTTTGGGTTCTTCTAGAGAACACCACGGAGAGATCTTCTTTCTGCTTCTTCTCTCTTCTCACGGCTGGTGCTCCTATCAGGAGAAAACTGCACCAGCTCGGGGTTCTTCCAGAGAACACCACTGAGAGATCTTCGTCCTGCTTCTTCTCTCTTCTCATGGCTGTGCATGCGCAGTAGAGCGAAAAGCCAAATGAAAAAGCCACCTTTTTCATTCTACTGAGCATACATTTGCCCTGGGAAATTTGAAGAAAAAAGTATCAGAAAGACTATTGGCTCGCTGGAATAACCCCGGGCCGATGCAGTTTTCTCCTGATAGGAGCACCGACCTGAGGTGTCAGGTGTGTGAATGCGATCACTTGGGGGTGCCTAACTATTGGCTTGACAATAGTTAATAGACTAACAAAGCTCGACCAAACTCCCATAGACAATTTGGCCTTATTAAAATAACTAAAATAAATTGATTTGAGAATTGACTCTGGCTTTTTGTGGCATCAGTGTATAAAAAAAAATTTCCATGAAAAATTTGGAGTTTTTGCCCCAAAAAGCCAGAGTAAATAACCCTTTAAAAGTTTCCATTTTTGCCAGTTTGTCTATATTATTTTATAGTCAGGCTAAGCCAATAAGGCGCCACCTTTATGAAGACTCACCAATCATAACTTGCTTGTGTACAATATGATAGGGCCCAGGGACAACGAAGCCTTGAAGCGACCGCATCTCACAGAATTCTGTAATGTCTCAGCTTTTTACAGAAGACAAAAAGTTCAAAGAAATAAAAGGGTTCTAATCCACTGCTGTCCAATAAAAAAAAAATCTCCCTTTTTAATAAATGAGTCAAACAGTGCAAGTTCTGTTGATGTTTTCATGTTCAGTCTATAAAACAAACCAGCCAGTATTTCCCAGGCTTCTCCCCACTGAGAGCTTTTGTCCAGCACAGCACTAACAAAGTCTTGCCAAGCACCTGGTTTGATGTGCAGGGCTTGGGGATATTCATGTTACTGATCTCTAAGCCTTTGCTGCAGTCTCTAATGGCTGCACAGCATTTTCTGCCTGGTAATCATAATACAGTTGAGCTATTGGCATGGAGCGATTCCATCTTTCCAACGTAGTCCTGGCTCCCAGCACAAATAATCTTTATTGCATCCCCAGTATAAATGCCACAGCTGAAGGTAGAAGAGATATAACTGTTTTCCCTGGGGCCCCAGTATATATCAGTTCCAGAATCTTAGACAGTACTGTCCTTTATATGTAACTCGGTCTTATTTTTCTCAAGACTCCAACTGTCTTGCATTAGCTCTTGCCTGCCCCCCAGCTCCCTTGATAACCAGCGCCAGGTTCCAACACCGCTCATTCTGATCAAGATGGAATTTTCCAAAATATATTGTATTTCAAAATTTGCCAAGATGTTCAAAGAAGCTGTTTGGCACGAGTGTTACTGTTAATTAAGGAGCTTTTGTTGAACTTGCACAAAGAATTGTGTACAGAACATTTTGTCACAGGAAGGGGGGAAAAAAGTCATTCCAGAACCTCTGCTTACATGTAATGAATACGCCTCCAGTCAAGAACAAAAGGTGTTGAAAGAGTTCCCATGAAGCTTATGCAATTAATACAGCTATGGGATCTGTTATCCGAAAACCCTTTATTCCAAATTTGCTGATTTCCCACAGACTTCAGTTTATCCATAATCTTAAAAAATGATGTCCTTTTTCTGTGTAATAATAAGGCTAAGGGCAGACAGGGAGATTCGGGGGCGATCCGTCGCCTGGCGACTTCTCGCCGCAACGGATCGCCCCCGAATCTCCCCAAATAGCTTGACACCCAGCGCACTGGCGAGGCTTAAAAACGCCGGCGCCTGTTCACACGGAGCGGCGTGATTTTTAAAATCGCTCAAAATTTTTAGCGATTTTAAAAATTGCGCTGCTCCGTGTGAACAGGCGCCGGCGTTTTTAAGCCTCGCCAGTGCGCTGGGTGTCAAGCTATTTGGGGAGATTCGGGGGCGATCCGTTGCGGCGAGAAGTCGCCAGGCGACGGATCGCCCCCGATTCTCCCCGTCTGCCCTTAGCCTTAAACAGTAGCTTGTACTTGATCCCAACTAAGATATAATTAATCCTTATTGGAAGCAAAAGCAGCCTATTGGGTTTATTTAATTTTACATGATTTTCCAGTAGAATTAAGGTATGAAGATCCAAATGATCTTGGTGCAGGGGAACTACTGGAAATAAGACAGAACTGCACCAAGCTGGGCATCTGCTCCTTTTCCGCATAGGACAGAACAAGTGCTGCATTTTTCTGGGAGTATTCTAATTGGAGGAGCACCTTGCACTGGAAATTAAACCATGCTTCCTCAGCTAAAACTAGGATTCGGTTCAGGATTCGGCCTTTTTCAGCAAGATTTGGATTCAGCTGAATCCTTTTGCCTGGCTGAACCGAATCTGAATCCCAATTTGCATATGCAAATTAGGGTCTGGAAGGGAAATCACATGACTTTTCATCACAAGTAAAAAAAAAAAAAATTCCACTTTTTCCTTTCTCGTCCCTAATTTGCATCTGCAAATTAGGATTTGGGTTGCTATTCGGGCAAATCTTTCATGAATGATTTGGAGATTCGTCCGAATCCGAAACACTGCATTCGGCGCATCCCTAGATAAAACAGCAAAAATAAAAACTCAGGGGAGAACTTTATTGGTGTCGGTTTTGCATCCCCTATCTCTGAAACACATGTAACTACAAAGCTGGGGATATTATGTGTCCTGTGAACACAATGTCCCCGTTGCACTGGCTGCGGGGAGTCTGGAGCTTCTCCTAAAAAGGCAATGTTTTATATGAATTTCTTCCTTTCAACTGTAAGAGTGTTATTATGAAATCCTATTCTGTACTATTCTCTGCAGAGCATTCCTAGGTGGCACTTAGCATAATGGCACTTTGCAACAAGGTTATCGCCCCGTGGAAATAACTGTGTTGATCTGAGCTAAAATGCATAGAGTTTGCACATAATAGCTCGCTAAGCCCTTCCATGTCATTCCTCTAGACTACAGCATATCGCAATATACTGGCTACCGGGTACAAATATTATGTTGGCATTTTAATAAGGAAGAGATTGAAATGATAACACCTAAGTAGGAGGATTTAAAAAAAAAAAAAAAAACAGCTACTGTTGTAACCAGTCACTATATAATCATCTGGTTTTCCAACACGAGCCAGGGCTCCGCTGCCAAAGCCATTTAGTGTATGAGTAAACACGGGCTATCTTATTAGCTAGGCCCTGGCTGCTTTGTTATACTTCTTGAATTATTGAGCATTCAATTAAGAATGGAAAATGATATAGAGAGGGAGCGAGATTGCACGCTGTGCTCCAGCAGAAGGCTTCTATATGGATGGGCAGACAGAGAATCCCACGCAGGTATGAAGGATCAGCAGCCTCCGGGATACATATAGACAAATACAAGAGGTCCTCTGCATTCAACCCATTATCAATATATTTAAGACATTGAGACATTCTGTACATACAGCTATTAAAAAATGCCTTACCCTTTAAACAACAGGGATTGTTTGTCCATATATTGCAATATATTTAAAGGGGTTGTTCACCTTTGAGTTGACTGTTAGTATGATGTAGAGAGGGATATTCTGAGACAATTTGTAATTGGTTTTCATTTTTTATTATTTGTAGTTTTTGAGTTATTTAGCTTTTTATTCAGCAGCTCTCCAGTTTGCAGCGTCGGCAATGTGGTTGCTAGGGTCCAATTTAACCTAGCAACCATGCATTGATTTGAATGAAAATATGGAATATTAATAGGATAGGGTCAGGAATTAAAGACGAATAATAAAGTAGCAATAACAATAAATGTGCAGCTTCAGAGAGGATTTCTTTTTTGAGGGTGTCAGTGACCCCCTTTTGAAAGTTAGAAAGATTCAGGAGAAGAAGGCAAATAATTCATAAACTATAAAAAATAAATAATGAAGACCAATTGAAAGGTTGCTTAGAATTGGTCATTCTATAACATACTAAAAGTTAACCTGAAGGTGAACCACCCCTTTAAGCGGCCAACTACATCAAAGTCATCCCATATCTGGCCAGTCCTACTCTCAAATTGCAGCCGATTCATTAAAGGGATACTGTCATGGGAAAAAAAAAAATTCAAAATGCATCAGTTAATAGGCACCCCAAGTGCAGGAAGCCTTTCCTTCTCCTTTAAAAGAACAGTGCAGGAAGCCTTTCCTTCTCCTTTAAAAGAACAGTAACATCAAAAAATAAAAGTGTCCCAAAGTAATGAAAATACAATGAACTGTTGCTCCGCACTGGGTAAAACTAGTGTGTTTGCTTCAGAAACACTACTTTAGTTTATATAAACAAGCAGCTGTGTAGCCATGGGGGCAGCCAATGAAAACTGGGAAAAAAAAAGGCTCAGGATGCACAGCAGCTTGTTTATATAAATTATAGTTTTTTACTTGAAGCAAATACATCAGTGCAAGGCACCAGTAAATTATATTGGCTTTCCATTAAAACACTTTCATTTTCTGATGTTATTGTTCATTTAAGTCTGCTAGAAAATCATGGAAACATTAAATAAAATAAATCGCTTGGGTTTGCCTCCAGTCAGGAGTAACTATATTTTAGTTTGGATCAAGTACATTATTACTAAAGAGAAAAGGGAAATACTATTTGGATAAAATGCAGCAATTTTGAGTATCTGGAGTCGGAGTTGCCAAACATGCACACGACTCCTACTCTTAATAACTTTAAATACAAGCACTGAGAATAATCAAATCAAGATTTTAGAGCTTCTATAAAGGAGTGTATGGCAGAAGTTATTCTGTTTCTAAGAACAATATTTTAGTTTATTTTTAGCGATGGGCCAATTTCCGCGTTTCATGGCCGGCAAATAGATTCTTGAAACGGTGCCAGGCGACTAATTTCCCCAAATCTGCCCATGTGCCTCTACCCTTACTGCTGTACTGCAAGTTGGAGTGATATCACCCCCTCCCTCCCCCAGTAGCCTAACAACAGAACAATGGGAAGGCAACCAGATAACAGCTCCCTAACACAAGATAACAGCTGTCTGGTAGATCTAAGAACAACACTCAATAGTAAAATCCAGGTCCCACTGTGACACATTCAGTTACATTGAGTAGGAGAAACAGCCTGCCAGAAAGCAGTTCCATCCTAAAGTGCTGGCTCTTTCTGAAATCACATGACCAGGCAAAATGACCTGAGATGCACCTACACACAAATATCACAACAACAAAAAAAAAAAACTTGCTGGTCCAGGAATGAAATTTTACATGATGGAGTGAATTATTTGCAGTGTAAACTAGAGTCCTGTGTGGGTCCATTTTTTGGAACCCATACCAGACTCATACCTGCAACTTGCAATCCACAACCTGGACCCGCATTCTTATCCGCTTGGACCCGCTACATGACCCGACCCACAAGTACCTTCTCCGCAACCCGCTCACCATCAAGGATCAGGTCATTGTTAACCGGAAGGAAGTGACATCATCGTAAGTAGGCGTGATCAGAGAAAAGGAGTAATAATCGCTATTGAGAAGACCAGCTGCCCGACCCACGACCTGCAGAACCACCGCCCCACGTCTATACCCGCACCAAGAATTCCTATCTGCAACCTGTCGGTACCACAGGTTTTTATGGGTAAACCGCGGGGTACACGACCCGCTTCAGCGTAAACTGTTATTTAGAAATAAACATTACACCATGAAAATCATGACAGAATCCCTTTAGGGTAGGGACAGACAGGGAGATTCAGGAAGATTTTGTCGCCTGGCGTTTTTAGCAGGCGACAATCTCCCCGAATCTCCCTGTCTGTCCCCAGCCTTAATATACATTTTGCCTATTGTTTAATAGTGAACATAGAATCCTTCTGCATAATGGATGTCTTCTAACAAAACAGTCACAACAAAAGGTGAAGAGCGGGGGTTTCATACTAGTAATCTAATTATCTACTTTACAAGCTAAAGAGTGAAGCAGCTAATGCTAGCACTAATTTGCCAACATGACATCATTTCGGAACTTCACATTTTAGTGAATTTGCGTAGCGCTGGCAAAACTACACCTGACGGAGCGCAGCCAAGCCAACGCTGGCGCAGCTTCGGATCTTAATGAATCTGCCCCTATGAGAGATTTAGCTTTTTAGTACATTTCATTTTGCATTTTTGCAAGTAAGATTTTGCCTTTTATCTTTAATCTGAACCTGGTGACAAAACTCCGAAGCAGAACGCTCCGCGCTGCAAGTCTGTTTCATAATCCTTATCTTTTGCCAAACTTTCTCCGTTTCTAACTAAGCCATTAGTCATTACATCTGATTAGTCACACACATGCTTTTCTGATATTTCCACGCTGCACAAGCCACGCAGAACTCCAACGGGAAACATACATCAAAATGATCAAAACGGGAATCTGATTTAAACCATGTTTGTGTCGTACCGATAAAAAAAAAAACAGTAACATGAATGCCAAGCGCGAGCTTAAAGGGATGCCGCTATCACAATATGACGCCCTTTAATAACAATGCCATTTATTTTGTTACACAAAAGCGGTCTCTCATTCTGTGCTACACCGGAGGTTCAGATTTCATGCATTTATCTAGCATATAAACACAATGGAAATGTTTACATTGCCTCAAGTAAGCCTACTTATCTCTTTAACTCTCTTTTCCTGCCATAAAGTAGGATAGGCTGTATTTTAGATACAGAACTAACTGAACCAGCAGAGAGGTTCAGCAGCCGTATACTAGGGATGCACCAAATCCACTACTTTGGATTCAGCCGAACCCCCGAATCCTTCGGCGAAAGATTTGGGCGCATACTGAACCGAATCCGCATATGCAAATAGGGGTGGAAGGGGACAACATTTTTTACTTCCTTGTTTTGTGACAAGCAGTCATGTGATCTGCCTCCCTGACCCTAATTTGCATATGCAAATTAGGACTCGGATTCGGTTTGGCCAGGCAGAAGGGTTCCGAATCCTCCTGAAAAGGCTGGTTCCTGTTAGAACCCCAAACTGAATTTTGGATTTAGTGCATCCCTACCCTATATAAATAATCTTGGCCTTCAGAGTTATTCACGACACCTTACTTATTAACCCATCTTTTGAGTGTCACTGGCTCTGCACATGCTCAGTGTGCTCTGGGCAGCTCTTGAGAAACTAAGCTTAGGGGGCTGTAGCAAATCATCAAGCCAAAAATAAGGTTCACCTGTCATAGAAGCTGATGATACAAGGCTGATTATGAAATTCTGATACAGAATGATATAGTACTGATTACTGAGCTGCCAGTGTAAATTTGCCAATTTACAGAATGAATTACTCATTAGCTTTTGTTTTGTGCCTTTCATAGTATTTACATCCCACATACTGTATTGTGAGTTGATCCCTAAGCTCAGGCATGTTCTGTGCAGTGGGAGACTTATTTAAAGGAGAATTAACCTGCCATGCCAGGTACCATCTTCTGTATCTTCAGATCCTCTTCTTTCCCTTTGATGATTTGCAGAGCTTTCCAGTGCATGCACAGTTGCTGCAATTACCAGACTGGCTCCAATAGCATATGCATACGTCGTAACTGTCCCGTTTTGTGCGATATCTCCGACCTGACGTCATTACTCTACCTACTTCATTATGCCTGCCTCTTATGTCATCACTGCTCCACCCCAATGCAATCTGTGCCACCCCCTCCCTTTTGTTCGGGTTTAGCCATCCGCAAAGGTGGCAACCTTAATCACAGCTCCTTGTTGTAGCCACTTTTTCAGGCAGAAAAAAGCCTTTATGTGTTTCATCAGGAGTAAAGAAGTAAACATTGCAGTATAACTATGGCACCTACAGGACATCATGCAAACAAGGGACATTTTAATTCCATTTTATGCCGGCATTGTATCCGGACTACTTGATGGCAGTGGATGTGATTTACTTAGACTTTGATACAGTGCCACACAGAAGGTTACTGGTTAAATTAAGGAATGTTGGCCTGGAACATAGTATTTATAACTGGATAGAAAACTGGCTAAAAGATAGACTACAAAGAGTGGTGGTAAATGGAACATTTTCTAATTGGACCAGTGTTGTTAGTGGGGTACCGCAGGGCTCTATACTGGGTCCCTTGCTTTTCACCTTGTTTATTAATGACCTGGATGTGGGCATTGAACACACTGTTTCTATTTTTGCAGATGATACTAAATTGTGCAGAACTATAGGTTCCTTGCAGGGTGCTGCCACTTTGCACAGTGATTTGTCTAAGTTGGGAAACTGGGCAGCAAACTGGAAAATGAGGTTCAATGTTGATAAATGCAGGTTATGCACTTTGGCAAAAATAATATACAGTAAATGCAAGTTATACACTAAATGGCAGTGTGTTGGGAGTTTCCTTAAGTGAGAAGGATCTTGGGGTTTTTATAGATAACAAGTTGTCTAATTCTGGGCAGTGTCATTCTGTAGCTACTAAAGCAAATAAAGTTCTGTCCTGCATAAAAAAGGGCATAAACTCAAGGGATGAAAACATAATTATACCTCTTTATAGATCCCTAGTGTCACGGAAACGCGACACTCAACCACACTTAACTCTTGGGTTTGGCTACAAGGGGTTACAATCAGTCTCTCAATCACCTTACACACAGGTTAGACTAAAATAAGACACCCCAAAAACACACCCACCTTATTAATTCGCTGCCACCATCTATCATTAACAAGCGATAGAAATGTGATTATTCCCCTCCCCTCTATAACAGGTAATAACTCACACTACACAATACATCAAACACTCTCTCCTATGGTAGTTAGTCAGGGTAAGATCCTACTAGTCTAACAAGCACTCCAGCAGCCAAAGGGTTAATTCACACTCAAACACACTTTCCTGCTAGCCGTACTAGTTATCCAACATACAAATAGGCAACTTTCCCTTTCCACACATACAAAGAGTTCATACACTTAGGCACAAGCATTAATATGGGCAATTAGTTCATTTAGAGCACAAGGACTAAAATATTAAATTATATTTAATGTTAAAAGAAACAGTGCATATATATAAAAAATAGGGATGCACCGAATCCAGGATTCGGTTTGGGATTCGGCCAGGATTCGGCCTTTATCAGCAGGATTCGGATTCGGCCGAATCCTTCTGCCTGGCCGAACCGAATCCGAATCCTAATTTGCATATGCAAATTAGGGCCAGGGAGCTAAATCACGTGACTTTTTGGCACAAAACAAGGAAGTAAAAAATGTTTTCCCCTTCCCAC
The DNA here is from genome assembly GCA_024363595.1 of Xenopus borealis. Lineage (NCBI taxonomy): Eukaryota > Metazoa > Chordata > Amphibia > Anura > Pipidae > Xenopus > Xenopus borealis. The sequence goes on along the minus strand of CM044443.1, from coordinate 122,119,751 downwards.
CCATAATTTGCATATGCAAATTAGGGTTCGGATTCGGTTCGGTATTCGGCCAAATCTTTCAGGAAGGATTCGGGGGTTCGGCCGAATCCAAAATAGTGGATTCGGTGCATCCCTAATAAAAAATGATATTACAAAGATGACATATAGTTGCAAATACAGTAAATAAAATTAAAGGGAGTAAAAACAAAAAGAAAACCCTTACTTTACCAAGTTTGGAAGTTATCAATGTATCCTCTGAGGCACGAGTGGAAAACTGGACATACAATCCACTGAATAATGGAGCCTCCTTGTATGACAATGAGATATTGGGAAGGTCACCTTTTTATTTCCTTCTGGGACACTCCCCTCATTACCTTATGCATGAGGTAGGAGTGCCCAGGAACACGTCATTTACGACCCCCTGCAGGGGGTTTGCTACTTTCAGGAAAAATTCCACAATATCCCTTAATAAAATATGGATACTCAGTGCCGGTCTTAAGCACATTGGACCAATTTGGCCCAATTGGGCACCGCTCTTATGGGGGCCCCGCTCCCCCAGTAGACCAGACTACCCCTAAGATTGGCCCAGCCCGCTCTGACCTGATTGGCCTAGCCCACCCCCAAACCCAATTCAACCAACCCCACCCCAAACTCAATTGGCCCAAATAAGTGAAATGCATTAATGTTGCTTATATAATCCATGGTGCTGCACAAACACAGTTTACAGTGGTAACCAAAATTTGCACTTTTTTTTTAGCGCACACAGATTAAACAAAATGAGGGAACATTTTCTCCCAGTTGCCCAGCCTGCCCCATCCCCAACTGGCAGCCATCACTTGGACAGAGGGGAAAGCAGCCACAGCAAAGTTCCTTCTAGGGGGCCCCACCAAATTGGTTCCAATTGGGCCCAGCACTTGGTACGACCAGCCCTGTGGGTACTTGCCAGTACCCGATACTATAACAAAAACATGGGCAAATTGTGATCCATAAGTGGGCAAGTAGAACAATACCAAACACTAATAGGTTCCCATTTCCAGTCCCCTAGGAACCAGCCCTCCTAACGGGTGGGTATTGTTAGGAAGCATGTGACCTCCTCATAACCAATATGTAAGTTATGAAGTTGTGAATCCTATGACACAGGAGATATGGATCCTTTCCTATAATCCATAATTTTCTACTAGCTATCCCCCCCTGCTGCTCTAGGTCCACAGCTCTGTTCTTTGATCAGCCGATCAAAGAACACTATGGCCCAGCTTCCTTGCCCAAATGGAGTGGCTCCAGACCGTCTCAGAAGACAGATATGGATGTCACCTTTCCACAGCCCCCCTGGTGAGATATACAATCTCTGTGTGAGACTGCGAGCAACTGTTGCCATGTTAACTTTTGATGCCAGAGCAATGCTGCCTTGGCATGACACCTAGTAAGGCCTCATCTGCTGTATGCAGTGCAGTTTTGGACTCCAGTCTTTAGGAGGGATGTAAATGAGCTGGAGAGAGTGCAGAGACTAAGTGCAACTAAACTGGTTAGAGGGATGAGGGAAGACAAATTATGAGGGGAGACTGTCCAGGTTGGGGTTGTTTTCTCTGGAAAAAAGGCGCTTGCGAGGGGACATGATTACACTTTACAAATACATTAGAGGACATTATAGACAAATATCAGGGGACCTTTTTACCCATAAAGAGGATCACCAGAGGCCACCCCTTCAGACTAGAAGAAAAGGACTTTCATTTAAAGGAACAGTGTAGGTGGTTCTTCACAGTGAGGACAGTGAGGTTGTGGAATACACTGCCGGGTGATGTTGTGATGCTGATTCTGTTGATGCTTTTAAGAGGGGCTTGGATGATTTCTTGGACAAGCAGAATATCAAAGGCTATTGTGATACTAAACTCTATAGTTTAGTATATGGGCATATATTATTTATGTGAAGGTATGGAGGGGGGTGTGTGTGTGTATGGATGTTGGGTTTTCATTTGGAGGGGTTGAACTTTATGGACTTTGTCTTTTTCAACCCAATGTAACTATGTAACTACTAAGAGCCAGTACCTAACAAACTAAGGACAACCGAGGACTAGATCCAAACAAGTACCATAGCCTTGTGGGCAGACAGTACTAAGAGAAAAGCATAAACAAGGAAGTAGAAAAAGGCCACACCTACAAATGATACATTCACTTATAATAAAACACCAGCTCCCAATTTGCCTTCAGGCCCATCTTGGCTTCACACGGTGCCAAAGTATTTTGGCTTGTAAACTATAATTAAATCTAAAAATCATACGGCACCTCATCTACAGCAGTCATCACCATGGGCACGCTTTCATTCAAAGTGGTAGTTAGAGGAGTTGCCAACCCTCCCGCTTGCCATTTTCCGGGATTGCGTATGACAGCAATGCAATTCATGGCAAGCAGCCTCTTAGGAACTGGGAAACGACTGTTTAATGGCTGGCATCGCAGCAGTTTTTATCCAATAAGCATAATGATGAAAATTAGATTGAGGTATATTCGGCATGCGTTTCGGGTTGCCACCTGACCGGTATTTTACTGGCCTGGCCAGTATTTTTGATGGCTGATCCCAATGTTATATATATATATATATATATATGTATGGGGCAGGTAACCAACGACACACTTTTTCTAGAATAAAATACCGGCCTTTATATATATATATATATATATCCCATGCGGCAATCACAATGTGAATATACAAAAATACGGAGCACCAAGGAGTATGAAGTTAAAAAATCCAAAAGATGTTTATTTTACAAAATCCATAAAAAACACAGCAGCCCCTGTTTGATATTTTGAGCTGCTGTGATTTTTATGGATTTTGTAAAACAAACATCTTTTGGATTTTTTAACTTCATGCTCCTTGGTGCTCCGTATTTTTGTATATTCACATTGTGATTGCCGCATGGGATAGTGGTTTATCGTGCAGCACATGGGACCTGGAGGGTGATCCGGTAAGTGCTCCCACTATATTCTATTATTGGACTATACCCATACAGAGGAGGCAAACTCAGGCCCCATACAGAGGTGGCAGTCCCAGGCCCCATACAGAGGAGGCAGTCCCAGGCCCTATACATAGGAGGCAGCCCAGGCCCCATACAGAGGTGGCAGTCCCAAGCCCTATACATAGGAGGCAGCCCAGGCCCCATACAGAGGAGGCAGTCACAGGCCCCATACAGAGGTGGCAGTCCCAGGCCCTATACAGAGGAGGCAGCCCAGACCCCATACAGAGGAGGCAGTCACAGGCCCCATATAGAGGCTGCAGTCCCAGGCCCCATAAAGAGGAGGTAGACCCAGGCCCCATAAAGAGGAGGTAGACCCAGGCCCCATTCTAATGTCACTGAATACTTACTGCACATGCGGGCATGGAATTTGTTTGAGAAAATTCAAAAACCCTGGGATGATGAAATAAGGGAAGGAGGTGGTCTAAATTGAGTATATCCTGATGAAACAGGGGGAGCTGACAGCTACACCCACTGGCATTTGCAGAATCCATGGATTACAAGTCAGAACCTGTCTCCGTTCAAGAATGTGTAGTCATAGAAGGGTCATTTTTGACACTTCAAGAAAGAAAATGGCATCATGCAAAAGCTACGGGTGCCATAAGCTGTACTGTATAATTTAAGGATCAGCAGTAGATTTTTCCCTCCCCCCCCACCCGTTCTAAGACTTAAGCTAAAAATAGCAGGGACATGTGTGGGTTACGGCAATTTTTGTAATAAGATTCTTTATTATTTTAATCTACCGTTATGCCATTTATAGAGAAAAATGTGCTGTGAAGATAAGTCATTTAAACTATGAGATCAAATCATTTATGCCATGAGCACAAGTCATTTATACTACGAGCACAAGTCATTTAAAAGGCCTATTTCCAAAGCAGTCATTTTCACCATGGCCAAGAGGCATCGTGCATTGAACTGAGACGCAATCTTGGAAAATGTCAAATCAACAAAGTCAGGACAGAGTCAAGTCTCGGGTATAAATAGGAGGTCATGATTCTGACTTTCCCCCAGGAACTTTATAACGGAGCAATGTAATCTTATTGGAATTAGGATTCACTTTACATTCCTATAAACACACAGTAAAACATATTGGCTATTGAATGCCTTCCAGATATTATGAAAGTACAACTCCTAGCAAAACCAACAGCCTTCAACTGGGAACAGCCCAATTTGGCCCAAACTAAAAGACCTTGCCATGTATGGGATTTAGTTTATATTTGAATCATTGAGAGCAACTAAGGTAAACCAATACTCAAATGAAACAGTGCCCTACAGTAGTGATATGATCAGGGAAAATGCTTAATTGGTTTTAATTAGCAATAATGTCTCAATGAAGCATCTCTGAAGCTTGGGAGTATCCTTGTTTTACTCAGGAAGAAAAAAAGTCAGAGAGAATAGATTGCTTTCTAAATCAAGAACGGATTAGTGGAATGGACCTTCATACTAAATTTAATATTAAAAGGTCAGTTGTAGGGAAAACAAGATTTTGTAGTGGCCTGCAAAGAGAGAGGTTCCAAGGCATTCCCCTTCATGCAATTCTGTAGGGAATCTCCCCCCTTAATTCTGATTAAAGGAGAATGAAACTTAAAATTTAACCAGGGGTCCCTTAGAGTGGTCTTCCTTGATAAAGGGCTTGATAAAAGGCCAAGTACTGGCCTGAAACACATCTTCTCAGGTCAAAGCCACAAGAAGCAAATCATGTTTTTTTTAAATATATTCCTTAATGGCATTGTCTTCTACATTTGTGTCCCTCAGACTGGTCTTCCTTCCCCATCCCAATGCAAAAAGAAACCCCACATGAATGTCCTGCTCCCATTTGCTCTATTGAAAATGCAGAGTTGCATTTTGCAAGCAGGGTTGACTGCCGCCTTTGGGGGCAATCAATAACCAAGAGTATGGGCACTTGAAGCAAGGAAGATTTTAGGGGGTCATTGACCATGTGTAAAAAAACAGGTAAACTGACACAGAGGTCTTCATTTTCAGAGCACAAATATCTGAGACCTTCACCACCATAAATATAGCACTGCCTGCGTCCCACCCTGCTGTAACCATGAGGGTTGGGCAGGGAAGGGGCACACTCCTGTCACCTAACTTTGTTATCATTTAGACAAGCAAGACTGGGAGCAGAGACCCAAGTTACCATTGGGCCTACATGGATTTTTTATTCATAGCAAGGTGCTGAGAACACCCAGAACCCAGACAAGTGTTCTCTGAAAGTGATCTAAGGAGCATGCTCTTGGGTAGTCTTCATTAATTTCCCCTTTGGTCTTCTAGTGTGCATGCTCCTGGTTAGAGAGAGTGAGCGGAGGTTCAGAAGTTGAGAAGTCAGTCATGGTGGCCACAATCTTCATTGCACAATTCTGCATAAGAGCAGCATGGGGGAGTAGGGCCATCCCGTGTGGTTCTTTGTTGTACTGGGGAGAGGGGACTCAGTAGGTGAATGACTTTGAGTTTCCTTTTTATTAGAAGTCTCATAATCCCTACCCCATAATTTTGTTCAAAAAAAATAATAATGAAATATCATTTTCATCTTCAAACCTATCTTATTACTTGAGTTCTGAAGACTAATGCAACAGTTTTTATTTTACTCAGCCTTCATAATAAATGAGCAATTTCACAAAGGCCCTGCTTCCAGCTCAGAACCTCCGGTGATATATCTGTACATCATTGGATTCCTGTTATGTATTTCACGACTATCGACCTGTGGACGGTAAATTGCAAGTAAATCTTTGCCACAAGGTTAGAGATGATATAAATTTGTACTGTGTACCCTTCTCTGTCTCTCAGGTTAAAGCTACTGCCTCCATTTCTCCCGCTCGGTAATGGTCCAAGTTCTGTTACCTTCACCGGCAAGCAGCATTAGTAGATAAATCAACATTTTCATTGCTTCTATGTATTCGCCACTACAGGAGCACTCTGTTAATTAGATTCCCTTTTATCTGACAGTCTCTCCTCAGCTATCTATAGTGAGCCCTCCCGCTAAGCTCGTCTCCTTCTCTAAATTATCCTCTGATAAATTATTTGATCTCAAATGTGTAAGTGTCTATAGGGAACAGCTTACAATAAAAATCAAGGAGAAGCTTACGGCATGCAACGGATTCTGGTTTTGCAAATCGTTTCACTTTACCATCTTTGCAATCCAAAATATGACAAACTATCAGAAATTAATATTCCTAATTTCTGACATACTCCATGAGAAATGTTCCAGGAGAGCAGATGTGAATGATGGGTAATGCGATAAAAGGATCAGAATTATCATTTCAAATGGTCCCAGTCAATTGGTCGGTAGAGCATCAATCCCAGACATGCCAGTAAGATCACTGAATAATGTCCAATAAGCACTCTATTAATCTCAAATATGCCAGTAAGATCCCTTTGGGAGACACTCCTGCTAGGGTTGTTTTTTTGGAAAAAGATACCAGCCTTCCATTATATTTAGATTTTTTCCCTATTAATAACATTGGGGGTCAGGCATAATTTTTACCAGTCAGGCCGGTAAAATACCGGCTAGGTGGCAACCCTAACTGCTAATAAACCACTCCCCATGTTACAGATACACCATCAGTGAACGTATTAAATATAAATTTATAAATGAAGAGAGTGGCAATTTCATGAATTCCTCCAGAACTCATAGCAGGATGACAGAGTGGCAGTTCCATGTATAATACCCCCATAACCCCAAATATATAAATGAAGAGAGTGGCAATTTCATGAATTGCTCCAGAACTCATAGCAGGATGACACAGTGGCAATTCCATGTATAATACCCCCATAACCCCAAATATATAAATGAAGAGAGTGGCAATTTAATGAATTCCTCCAGAACTCATAGCAGGATGACACAGTGGCAATTCCATGTATAATACCCCCATAATCCCAAATATATAAATGAAAAGAGTGGCAATTTCATTAATTCCTCCAGAACTCATAGCAGGATGACACAGTGCCAGTTCCATGTATAATACCCCCATAACCCCAAATATACTGTATAAATGAACAGAGTGGCAATTTCATGAATTCCTCCAGAACTCATAGCAGGATGACACAGTGGCAGTTCCATGTATAATACCTACATAACTCTGTATTTTTCAATTCTGCTTTTATAGGAGTCCAGGAGGAACAGTGCTTGACATGAGTGCAGGAGCCCTGCAGATCAGAATGTGGATTTTATACCACATTCAGCCGAATCCCAAATCCTTCATGAAAGATTCAGCCGAATCCCAAACTGAATCTGAATAATTTACATATGCAAATTAGGGACGAAAAAGGAAAAAGTGGAAACTGTTTTTTTTTTTTACTTCCTTGTTTTGTGATGAAAAGTCACGCAATTTACCCTCCTGCCCCTCATTTTCATATGCAGATTAGGATTTGGATTCGCATTTGGCCAAATCTGAATCCTGCTGAGAAAGGCCGAATCCTGTCTGAATCCTGAACCAAATCCTGGAGTCAGTGTATCCCTATGCATTGCTAAAGGAACTGTATCTCTAGATCTAAAGTGAAAACCATTGGAGCAGAAAGGCAGTAGTGAGAGAGAGATCACTCATTATGCTAGTAACCTGTTTGGTAACCGTTCAATGTGGATCTGACAAAGTGCCCTTCCCTACACCTACGTCTGCAAAGAAATACATGGGGTGACACCTTCCCAGTGTGTCAGTGTTTTTACCCAAAACAGTGCCTTTCTTAGTGCACTTCCTGATGAAGGACATTTCACAATTCCTGGTATCAAGTACAAATCTTATCTTATAAGTTCCTTGTTTGTACCGTGCTCTGGGTTTGCAAATATTTTCCTTGTATAAACCATACACAAAGGGGAAAACCAAACAAGGGTGTATGGGTACAACTTAGTAATTGTGTCCATTTTGACTGGAGTAATGCAAAAAAAAAGTAATGCAAAAATATGTTCACACAAATAATCGTGGATATTGTTGTTAGGCTGCTGGGGGGGACGGGACAGGGAGGGGGTGATATCATTCTAACTTGCAGTACAGCAGTAAAGAGTGACTAACTTTTATCAGAGCACAAGTCACATGACTTGAGGCAGCTTGGAAATTGACAATATGTCTAACCCCATGTCAGATTTGAAATGAAATATAAAAAAATCTGTTTGCTCTTTTGATAAATGGATTTCAGTGCAGAATTCTGCTGGAGCAGCACTATTAACTGATGCGTTTTGAAAAAAGTGCAAAGTGTTGAGTATCCGACATTGCCTTACTGAGTTTTTCTTTTGCCGCATCTGTCTCATAAAGTCAACTTGTCTAAGCAAGGCCTCACTCAGCAGGGTTGTCTGTTTGTTACCCAATTATATAATGAGCAAATCAGTTATGCTAATGTGACACCGTTCACTTGCTAAAACTCTCTGCCAATCCTTGAGGAAATTATTTTCTGTAATTTTACACAATTTCATTTTTTAAATGTAAGCCTAGCATTCCTAAAGGAATTCAGCTAATTGCTTATTTAAATGAGAGGGGTACTGATTTGCATGGTGTCCCCTATGACCCCCTCCCCATCACTAACTTGGTCTCTCTACATGGTGAGCCTGTTCTTTAGAGCACCCCATTGGTCACCAAGGCCAGATAATACTGGAGTAGGTTTGCCAAGTGTTTTAAATGGTCACTGTACAGGTATGGGACCTGGTATCCAGAATGCTCGGCACCTGGGGTTTCCGGATAAGGGATCTTTTCATAATTTGGATCTTCATACTTTAAGGGGCAGGTTTACTAAGGGACAAATGGTCGAGGGTTTTTAGCCCTTGAATTCGACTGGCGAATATTTGGCGAATAAATTATTCGCCAGTTTTGAGCGCATTTTCGACTATTCGGCAGAATCGTACGATTGAACGATTCTACGAAAAGTCGCAGAAAAAAATACTCGTATATTTGCCAAAATCATACGAATCAAACATTCGAATGAAATTCGGCAAAAGGGGGGATTCCCATAGGCTTCTATTGCAATTCGGTAGGTTCAATCTGGCAGTCGAATAAAAATTTAAAGGGCAAGTTCTTCGACTGGCGAATAGTCGAGCGCTCAAATATATATTTATTCGATCTATTCAATCTATTCGATGCGCCCGAATATTCTATATTCGATGCTCAAAAATACTTAACTTGCATATTCGAATAGCTGCACGATCGAATTGAGACTGTTCTGACTATTCGCGAGAATATTCGAATCCTTCACACAAATTTTCTGCCCCTAAGTCTACTAGAGAATCATGTAAATATTAAATAAACCAAATAGGCTGGTTTTGCCTCCAATAAGGATTAATTATATCATTTTTAAATATTTGGTATGTCCATGGGAGATGGCCTTTCCGTAATTCGGAGCTTGCTGGATAATGGGTTTCCAGATAGCAGATGCCATACCTGTACCTCACTTATACATTGCGCTACTGGAAGTAATTTAATGTATCATTAGTCTTGATTATACCTAATAATGCGCTACTACCTCAGTATTATCAACAAGGGACAGTGGAAAAACAGTGTCCTGTTTAACGGTGGGTTTGCGGATTGAGTTGCGCACAAGGCATTTGCGGCTCAGGTAGCAGAAGTGAATAAATATTAGTATGTAACGAATAAACGTTTTTGGATTCGGCCTAATACGGAACAAGATCAGAATTTGCATTGTAAATTAGGGGCGGGAAAGGAAAAGGTGGGAAAAAATGTTTTTACTTCCTAGTTTTGCCACAAAAAAATCATGTGATTTCCCTTCCCGCACCTAATTTACATATTTAAATTAGGATTCGGATTTGGTTCGGCCATGCACAAGGATTCCAATCCGAATCCTGCTGAAAAAGGCCAAATCCTGCCCAAATCCTGGATTCGGTGCATCCCTAGTAAATATGTTGTTTGCGGTGCGGGCCGTGGGCTGCGGGTTTGGGTCGGGTCTTCATTTGTGCAAGTCTGCAAATTTCCACCATCGGGTACCGGAAGCATTGGGATTGGTGCACACGAAAGTTAAAACACTATCGGGGGAATGTAATTAAAGTCGCTAAGAGCAAAACATTGCGCACCAATAAGAGTAAAAAGCCACATCTCGCAATGCGATATTGTTCCTTAAACAGTTATTGCATTGTGAATCGTTACTGCGCACTGCGAATTGTAATTGCGCACTCATAAGAAGTGCTTAAAGGTGTTGTAATCTTTTGGAGCAAACATTGCGAATGTTTCAGTAAGAAGTTTTATTACATTGACAGCGCATTAGCGCAAAGTATAAAATTTGCTAACGGCCTTCCGCTGGCGGAAGTGGTCGCTAAACAGTTTCCGTGTTCGCAAAAGGTGGGGTGAGTAAAAAAGTTAGGGGCATTTGACAGGGGTTTGGGTTTGGTTCTCCTTTAAAAAAAAGTAACAACATTTTACTTTCAAACACTTTTTTAACAGCTGCAGCTTCTTCGCAGGAATTCGAAGCCAAATACGACGGCAGAAAAGTCAGTACTTAGTAAACATTGACTTAGTCAGGTGATTTCATTTCCAAAAGACCGTGATGGTGCCAACTAGTGGTCGAGTATACTGCCCGATTCCCGAGAGACCTCTGCGGATTCCTACAACTCCTCATGTGCACACCGTATACTACTGAAGGGGTATTGCACAAGTCAGCTAATAACAGACCTGGAGTAGAACCGATTCCTCATACATTGTTTCAAAAGTCAGAACCAGAAAAGTATGATAAACAATATATCTTTACGACTGCATAAAACAAACAGAGACTAGCAGGCGGCTATTTTACTGTAACTCACCAGCCGGAAGACACACAATTATAGTTTTATAAGAGCAAAACACATAGTCGCATCAGCTCCAACATGAACAGAGTCAAATGAGGATATAGTGCATTAAACAGAATGCACAGCACCAGTTCCCGGCAGAGGCCCATTGTTATCTGTACCATAATTACACAGTGGCTGTGAAACTCTGTAAATAAATATGATAGATGGCTGGAGAATAGCAAAGATGAGCAGCTAAGAGATTTGATGATCTTAATTCAGAATTAAAGGGAAAGTTCACTTGATTTTTTTTTTATTATTTACACACAGGCATTAAATAGCTGTCCAGATATGCCCATCAAAATTGGAATCACGCAAAGTATTAGCGCAACGCTGCTTTCATATGGGAATTGTTGATTCTACAGCTGGCACTTTAAGGGTGAAATGGATTCCGTCACTGGAAAGCATGTTTTTTTTTTTTGTTTTTTTTACAAAATGCATCAGTTAATAGCGTTCCACCAGCAGAATCCTGCATTAAAATCCATTTTTTCAAAAAGTGCAAACAGATTTTTTTATATTTTATTTTGCATCTGGCATGGGCTAGCTATGTTGTTAGTTTCCCAGGTGCCTTAAGTCATAAGACTAGTGCTCTGTCAGTCACTATTTAAAAGCTGTCCAGACATGCTCTTAAAATTGGAATCACAGAAATTCGAATCCTGCTGAAAAACGCTGAATGCTGAACCGAATCCTGGATTTGATGCATCCCTAATTTTTTTTTTTACAAAATGCATCAGTTAATAGCGTTGCTCCCGCAGAATCCTGCATTAAAATACATGCAAACAGATTTTTTAATATTTTATTTTGCATCTGGCATGGGCTAGCTATGTTGTTAGTTTCCCAGGTGCCTTAAGTCATAAGACTAGTGCTCTGTCAGTCACTATTTAAAAGCTGTCCAGACATGCTCTTAAAATTGGAATCACAGAAATTCGAACCCTGCTGAAAAACGCTGAATGCTGAACCGAATCCTGGATTTGATGCATCCCTAATTTTTTTTTTTACAAAATGCATCAGTTAATAGCGTTGCTCCCGCAGAATCCTGCGCTGAGATATGTTTTTCAAAAGAGCAAACAGATTTTTAATTTTGAACCTGGCATGGGCTAGACATATTGTTAGTTTCCCAGGTGCCCGAAGTCATAAGAGTTGTGCTCTGTCAGTCACTCTTTACTGCTGCACTGCATGTTTAAGTGATATCACCCCCCTCCTTTCCCCCTTGCAGCAGAACAATGGGAAGATAACCAGCCTAGTTTGTTGGCACAATAAATCACTTTTCACAGGATTCGGAGTGCTGCAGTGTGTGTTTCTTGCAGATAACAGCATACTGACACCTGCATTGCTAAAAATGGTCCCATGCCCCACCTAGTGATATATACAGTATGAGAACAGCATTCAATAGTAAAATTCCAAGTCCCACCCCACCAGTTACATTGAGTAGGAGAAACAATAGCTTATCTGAAAGCAGATCCATTATGAAGTGCTGGCTCTTTCAGAAAGCACATGACGAGGCACAATGGTCTGCCTACACACCAATACTACAACTAAACAAATTGTAATTTATTCGTTGAAGAATAACATTTTAAAAGGTAGAATGAATTACTTGCAACATGCAATGGGTTTAGTAATACAATCTATGCAAAAAAAAACATCATGACAGAATCCCTTTTAGCTGGTTGTGGTTGGAGTGGTCACTACCCAAAAGCACTTTGTATGTAACGCAATTATAACTTTCATGCTATTCCTACTGAACAAAATGGGAGAAGGCATTGGGTGTTGTGTTGATCCTGCTGGTCCTGTGAGAAACACTACGCTAGTCACATTCTTCCTCTCTCTAGTTCTGACCCAAGAACAGTAACAGGATCAAGCTCTGGCTACTTTTTGGGCATTTTTATCCTGACAGCAGTTTTTCATGTTCTCAATTGTGATATCAACAACCCTGGCTGTACCAAACATACACCTTCCATCCCTGCCTGTGTTTATTGCTCTAGTAATACTATCTTCCATTGGAGCCAACCTATATGGCCACCAATTGGCTTTGTCAGAGGCTTTACAACTCATTCCATCACCAACAAAGTTATCCGTCAGTTTAATGGAAAAAAAAGAGATTAAGGAGATCCCATGCTGGTACTGCACATTCTTCACACGCTGAAGAGTTTCCTCTGCTTTTTCTCCTTAGGTGTCAAGCCTGTGACATATGTATGTCATTTAATGTAAACACCCCATAAGTCTTTGCTTACTTCTCCAGCGCAAGCAGCCGGCCAACGGGAGCTGCATCAACTGCACTTAAAGGAAAGCCTGCAGAATCATGAATCATCTTGCATTAGACGGATAGCAGGTGCACTGTCAAAATAAACTACAAAATATTAAATCACCCGCCCAGCTGGTTATTGCTGGATAGGACAGAACTCATGCTATGCCAGAATAAAACAGGCAGGTTGTGGTTTAAAGCAGCTTTCCACTGGATCCTAGGGGCCGCAGGGTTGTTATTATGCTTTATTTATACAGAACCAACATATTATGCAGTGCTTTATGGAGATTATATATCACTCTGCCCCAGTGGAGCTTGCAATCTAAGGTCCCTACTGCATCATCAACAGCCAATTAACCTTAATGTATGCTCTTTGCAGAAGCAGTGTCCTGGTTGGAATTGAACCCAAGACTTCAGGCATGCAAAGGCAGCAATGGACTGCATCACATAGGTTCCCTCAAATGTTCTGTATGATTCCATATACTTTGCATAGAATTTGGACCCCGTGCATTTGGTCTATCTGCTATTTGGCCCACAGCTTAAATTGGGCAGTACTATTAGGAGTAACCGGCATGGTCCTGTAATCCATATTGGCTCCCAGACAGCTACAGAAGATGAAAGTGGGGTACAATTGTACGGAGTAGTGATGGGGAAATTTATTTTCCTGCGGTGAATTCCCGCCATTCACCACAGGCGAATAAATTAGCGAAACGCCTCCAAAATTGCGCCTGGCGAAAATTTGCCTGCGGCTCCTTTTGGACGTCGGCATCCAAAACGAGACGCATCGGCGTTTCACAATGTTTTGCCATTTCGCGAATTATGCTGTAAATTCACTAAAAAGTCAGTGAAGCAAAAAACCGCCAATTCGCCCATCACTAGTACTGAGCCCCTTCAGGGACAAGAGAGTGTTTAGGGAGACTAAACAAGTCTTCTCTGGGCCCCACACATATAGGGACCTGCAGATCAGCGGACATTGGTAGAATGGGTGGGAGACTGCAAATATTTTTGGGCAACATGTTAAAGGGATTCTGTCATGATTTTTCTGATGTAGTTTTTATTTCTAAATTCAACTGTTTGCACTGCAAACAATTCACTCTACAATATAAAATGTATTCCTGATCCAGCAAGTGTATTTGTTTTAGTTGTAATATTGGTGTGTAGGTGCATCTCAGGTCATTTTGCCTGGTCATGTGCTTTCAGAAAGAGCCAGCACTTTAGGATGGAACTGCTTTCTGGCAGGCTGTTGTTTCTCCTACTCAATGTGGCTGAAGGATAGTGATGAATTTGTCCCATTTAGCAAAATGCCTATTTTGACGCTTGCGACAATTCGCCGGAGTCAAAAATAGGCAGTGGCATCAAAGTTGACTGGTGCCCATTGAAGTCAACTTGGGCCCATCTGGTCCATTCCATTAGCTTCACTACTAAAGGTGGCCATCCACTCATTTGACGATGTTTCCAAACTCGCAGATCTCACCCCGATATGCCACCATGAGGTGGGCGATATCGGGCTGATCCGATCGTGGGCCCTCCTCAAAACAGGAGGCGGTTGGATCGCGGGACAGCATCAACGAATCCTACAGGATTTTTAGCCCCATCCGATCGACATCTGCCTGACTTTTGGGCAGATAACGATCTGGGAAGCCAGTCGGAGGGCCCCATATACGGGCCAATAAGCTGCCGACTCGGTCTGTTGACAACTTTTATCGGCCCGTGTATGGCCACCTACAATAAGTTTACTTATGATGAAGGGTTTTTCAGCATGAGAAATTTTGAAGAGAATCTCACAAACACCAAATATGTTGCACGTGGGGAGCTTCCCCTTTTATTATTGTTTCAGATGCACAGGTGGTCACAATAAAAGGGGAAGCTCCCCGCCTGCAACATATTTGGTGTTTGTGCGGCGTTTTCTACACACAGAACCTCTACATTTTTCCGCATGAGACCAACACATCACAAGCACTGCACAAACAGTTTATAATCACCAGTGCTCTTTGCATCAAAGACAATTTTTTCTTGTGCTTCATCTTGCAAGAGTTAAAAAATGCAATGAGGCATTACTAAACAAACACTGACTTCATATGCACCAAATATCTTAAACCATTATCCCATGCTTTCCAACTATTAGCCAGGAATTTATCCTTTGCCTGGGGGCTTGCATGGAGCTGCTGTACAGTTCCCTGTATACACAAGACATATTTGTCATCACCTCTTTTCTCTGTGTGGATATTAAGGTACATTCCATGTTTATTCGCTACTGAGCCTCTGGGATGGCACCTACAAAAAGAGTCCCTGTTGGTGTACGGGCTGGGTCTCTGTAACCCCTTCCTACTATCCACTGCATTCCCAGGCCAGTTTCACTGTAGTAGGGGGAAGGTTGCAAGAACAGTCATGGGTAGTTTCAGCTGAACATTGAGGGGGGGTTATTAAATAAAATTCTAATTTATCTCATTGTCCCAATAATAAAAGCTCCACCAAACTCTCATGTCCAGTTTTGCCTTATTTATTACTAAATTAACTCAATTTAATTGGATCGTTAAATAAAAGCGAAAACCGATTATGTTTTCTTCTTGCTTTTCTCTTGAAAAACTCAATTTCGTTTGCCAAAAAAAAAAAAAAATCAGATTTTCGGGCTAAACCTACCCATGACCACGATAACTTCAATTTGGGATAGGTTCTTCTCCCATTGACTTATAAAGGACCTCGCCAGGTCCCAGATGGTGGCTTTTCAGATTCAGGATTTTTGCAGCATTGGGGGGTACAGGTATGGGATCTGTTATCCAGAATGCTCAGGACCTGCGCTATTCAAAATAATGGATCTTTCCGTAATTTGGATCTCCATACTTTAAGTTTAAGAAAATCACGTAAACATGAAATAAACCCAACAGGCTGGTTTTGCTTCCAATAAGGATTAATTATATCATAGTTGGGATCAAGTACAGGTATGGGATCCGTTATCCGGACACCTATTATCCAGAAAGTTCTAAATTACATTAAGGCATTCTCCCATAGACTCCATTCTATCCAAATTTTTAAAAATGATTTCCTATATCTCTGTAATAATAAACATGAAATAAACCCAATAGGCTGCTTTTTGCTTCCAGTAAGGATTAATTATATCTCAGTTGGGATCAAGTACAGGTATGGGATCCATTATCTGCAAACCCGTTATACAGAAAGTTCCGAAAGCCTGTCTCGGAACAGACATATTTTTAAAACCGATTTCCTATTTCTCTGTAATAATAAAACAGTCGCATGTACTTGATCCCAACTAAGATATAATTAATCCTTATTGGAAGCAAAACCAGCCTATTGGGTTTATTTCATGTTTACATGATTTTCTAGTAGACTTAAGGTATTAAGATCCAAATTATGGAAAGATCCATTATCTGGAAACCCCAGGTCCCAAACTTTCTGGATAACAAGTCCCATACCTGTACAAGCTACTGTTTTATTATTACAGAGAAAAAGAAAAAAAAAATTTTAACATCTGGTTTAATTGCTTATAATGGAGTTTATGGGAGACGGCCTTTCTGTAATTCAGAGCTTTATGGATAACAGGTTACCTGTATAAACAATTCTTGAAAAATACAAGATTTGCCCAAAAAAGCCCAGGTTTAATAAATAACCCCCCTAAGTGTACCCATGTTTGCAAAAATGCTCTTCAACCAAGGGGACTGTCAACAATTCCCACACAATCCCTACAATTAGTGATGGGTCGAATTTGCAGCAAATTCCCACGATTCAATGCCGGCGAATAAATTCACAAAATGCCCGTGAAAATTCACCAGCGTCCAAAAAAAAAAATGGATGCAGGCGTCCATTTTTTCTACGCCGGCGTCCGTTTTTCAACGCGGGCGACTGAAAAAAAAAACGGCGTAGGAAAAACCCATATCCAAAACGAGATGCCGGCGGCGTTTCGCAAATTTTTCGCCGTTTCGCCAATTTCTTGGGAAATGCCCCAGATTCACCCATCACTACTTACAATGACTGCAGCTGCAGTTTGAGGGTTAAACGCAGCAGCAGCAGCAGAAGAGTTGCAGGAGGGCCCTGCAGCACAATACAGGATTCAGATGACTGCAGTCACACTGGGGATGCCTTGACATAACTATTTCAGCTGCCTGACTTCTTCCTTAAAGAGTTACAAACACCCTGCAATACCCACTCATCCAATGAACGTTATGCCATCTGCTGCTGAACTACAACTCTCAACATCCCCCCTGAGAGTCTGGTACTGGTTTAGAACCTGCGGACAGGACAAGCCAAGGCTAGCCTGTAAATGGCAGAAAGCAGGGCTAGTAGCCTATAATCAGCAGCAAGCCGCATAGAGTGAGCTGATCGGTGCAATAAAGGCATGTGCTGCTTGCAGTGTAGCACCGATATGATGCGCTAGACCCACGCTTGGCTCAGGACGCACCGACCATTTGCAAGTGGAAGTGCGCGTTGTCTGGATCAGACGCTGCGATTTAGAGGCAGCATTTCCCTCTGTCGCTACTTGGAGGATGTGCAGTAAATACACATTTGCTGAGAGATCTGGCGCAAGATTAACATTGGATTCCTTGACTTACCTCCTCCACAGTGAGGGGCATACAGATGCGATATTCCTTCAGCAGCATCGCGGCCCGACACCAGCGCTGCACTCAGGGAAAACTTTGCTTTGTGCACTGCTGCTCCTACTCCTACTGCTCTCACCTTGCACTGTGGGTTCTGCCTCTCTCCCCTCCCTCTGTACTGGCGTCTCTCACTCTGTCCCTCCCTCTCTCTCTCTCTCTATAGAGGAGCCGGCGGGGCTGGAGTTACACACGCACCTTTGCATAGAGTGAAACACACTCCACCTACATTCAACTCTCTCTCTCTCTCTCTCTCTCTCTCTCTCTCATATGTACATTCAGTATGCTGGAGGCAGTCGTATTCTAATTCATCAAAAAAATATAGATTTTTCTCTTTTGACAGCTGCACCCAAGGTTGTTTTATGCTTTTTAAAGTTTGGTTGCTGGCCTACAATCCTAGCAACCAGAAAGTGACTTAAATTTGTCTCAGGCTATCCAGCTTGGACTGGGCTTCTGCCTGGGGGGGGCCCAGCCACCCAAGTAGGGTTTCCACCTTTTCTTGATAAAAATACTGGCCTTCTTATATATTTATCTTTTTTTCCTATTAATAACATTGGGATCAATCATCAAAACCTACACCCAAGGGAGGCACCATCATTAGCACCTGCAGTGCTCAACTAGGAGAAACAGGCCTGGGTCAGCCATGGTCGGACTGAGGGACCCACCGGGCCTGCTGTCCAGCGCCCCCCTCCAGGTAGGGTTGCCACCCAGCCGGTATTTTACCGGCCTAGCAATGTAGCTGCCGGTAAATTTGTAATACCCCTTAAAAAAGGCCCTTGCCCTGCCCTAATTTCAATTAAAACTTACCTTTCTCGCCGTCTTCAGCCGATCGCAAGCTCTGGCTCCGTCCCTGTGACGTCACGGCCCGCCCATTTTTGCGTCACTCTCTGCCCCTTTTTGACCCCGCCCCCCGCCGGCCGGTACCTTTTTTTGCAAAAGGTGGCAACCCTACCTCCAGGCCCCATCACATGAGCGTACAGGAGCCGCACCGTGTGCTTAGGAGGCGTGCATGCGCACAGGAGCCACATGTGCAGGCCCGGATTTGTAGAGAGGCCACCTAAGCCGGGGCCTAAGGTGGCAGGACTTTCGGGGGCAGCCAATGACGTAACTACCAGGGGAGCAGGGGGTGCAATTGCACCAGGGCCCGCTCCCTCACGGGGCCCACTGGAGGGAGAACTCCAATGAGCAATTCATAGGGGGAGAGCCCGATAGGGGGGCCCTGGTGCCAATCCTGCACCAGGGCCCACCAGCGAGTAGTTACGCCACTGGGGGCAGCATGCTACCCAACCACACCCAGTTCAGTTCCAATGATGAAAATTTGAACAAATAAAAGGGAGTGGACAGGGGCAACAAACAACAGTGGGCCTGGGGCACCCACTATATAAATTCGGCCCTGCATGCTTGCGGGCACAGGATTCAACCGCGCACATAGCACCGCAAACATTTTTTTTTAAAACAGGTCCAGGAGATTAGGAGAGGGGGGTCTGGGGTTTTTTTTTCCGGTGTCCCACCGGGCCAGTCCGACCCTGAGCTTGAGGCCTTTGGGGTAGATATTGGCCTACACATGTCTTTGGTTGTCACTAGGGTTGACACCTTTTTTAGAAAAAAATACCGGCCTTCATATATATTTCAATTTTTTCCCTACTAACAACATTGGGATCAACCATAATTTTTACAACTGAGGCCTATTGTGCTTTTTCCCGATGTCCTGCCCAGTCCAACCCTGCAGACTTTAAAGGAAGGGTCCCCAGCATGACCCAAATCCAAATGTGAGGTCTAAATGTTAACATTAGATTCATCACATCAGTATCCTGTGTGTCTTGGGCCTATAATGTCATACAGCTCATTAGTGGCCACAATGTATTAGTGACAGCAGTGGTGGATTAATGAGATGTGGGCCCCTAGGCTTCATTCTCAGGGAGCCCCTTCAAGGCTACTGCTGGGTCGGGACTGTATACAGATCCAGGCACATGTGCACCCAAGCTCTCTACACTGGGTCAGGATTGGTGCATCAGTGACATCTCTGGATCTGCTCTTGCCCAGCTTCTTCTCCCAGCAGGTGCACCTGAGCGGACCCAGCAACCAGAATCGGGGAGTTGGGGGCACACAGATTAGTTGTGCCAATCGGTGGTTCAGTTCAGATTAGAAGATTTCTGTGGCTGCCAATCATATCTCCGCATGTATTGCCGATCTGACTATTTTCAGTGGGAGACTGTCACCAGCTTTTGTCGGACATAAACCTTCCTATGATTTCTGTAGGGGCAGAACATCGGCTGATCTGTTCTTTTACTGCTTTATTTGATCTGAATGGTTAGTGGCAGGCCGGGAGATGGGGACGTCCAACTGTTTGTCTGATATTACAGGTAGATCACACTCTCACAACCATTCCCTCACCATGTTCCATCATTAAAGGGGTGGTTCACCTTCAAGTTAACTTTTAGTATATTGTAGAAGGGCCAATTCTAAGAAACTTTTCAATTGGTCTTCATTATTTATTTTTCATAGTTTTTAATGATTTGCAATTTTCTTCTGTTTCTTTGCAATGGGGGTCACTGACACCATCTAAAAACAAATGATCTGTAAGGCTACAAATGTATTGTTATTGACACTTTTTATTACTTATCATTCTATTCCGTCCCTCTCCTATTCATATTCCAGTCTCTTATTCAAATCAATGCAGGGTTGCTAGGGTAATTTATACCCTAGAAACCAAATTGCTGACACTGCAAACTAGAGAGCTGCTGAATAAAAAGCTAAATAACTATAAAACCACAAACAATAAAAAATGAAAACCAATTGCAAATTGTCTCAGAATATCACTGAAAGGTGAACAACCCCTTTAAGGGGTGGATTCTGGGGCTTATATCTGTGCAGCGCTCACTATGAAAAGCAGAGAATCTTCAGGTCACAAAATTCATCTCCTGACAAGATGAGGGAGGGGTTTCATTACAGTGTGAGCCTAAGGCTGGCCATGTACAGGGAGATCTGCTTGTTAGGGGATGTCGCCAAATGAGTGGATCTCTTGCAATATGCCCACACTGAGGTGGGTGATATCGGGCTGATCCAGTCGTGGGCACACAGGGTCTTTCACCCCAACCAGCCTGGGGTGAAGGACCCTGTGGGTATAAGAGGTCCCAACAGGTTAACAGGACACCAGGAAAAGAACTTGGTGCCTCCAGGGCCACATGGGCCCCCTCCAAATCAGACCGGCTCCCCCAATTTGCTGTCCCATTAAAATCTTGAGGTTCTTCTTTCTCGTAAGCACGCGGCACAAAGGCATACACACGGGGGTGCAGGTTTGGAAGACGGGAGGGACCCCTGGTGACTGCCAGGAGGGCCCTTCATGTTGCAGCCCTGGTGGGCCCCCAATATTCCTGTCCGACCCTACCAACAAGGCACTGAGTGATAAGCAGTTTCCGGAAAAAGTCGTTTCTAGTTATACCACTGCCTGTAGCAACGAGGGATGCACGGAATCCACAATTTTGGATTCAGCCGAATCCCCGAATAAATTGTGAAAGATTCGTCCGGATACCGAATCTGAACCCTAATTTGCATATGCAAATTAGCGAGGGGAAGGGTAAAAGTGTGCCGCGAGCTGATTGACTGCTGTCATCTGCCCATGTATGGGGGTGACATTTAAAGGGCAAGGAAAGTGTAAAATAGAATCAGGCTAGAATTGCTGTATTTTGTATACTAAACATAAACATGAACTTACTGCACCACAAGCCTAATCAAACAAATGATTTATGCTTTCAAAGTTGGCCACAGGGGGCTGTCATCTTGTAACTTTGTTATACAGCTTTGCAAGACTAGACTACATACACGTGCTCAGTGTGGTCTGGGCTTCTTAGGGATCGTCATAAATGATCAAAAACAAAGCTGCTTGAGTTCTGCATGGCTGGTAAGTAAGGCAGGGTCTCCCCCTGCTGTTCATAAGTATGATTGTTTCCCTGATAGAAGTTAGGGACTGTCTGACAATTCCTATCCACAGCACTAAATGAAGGGAGGATTTCACTGCATACAGTCAGGTTTCTTATAAAAACGGTACACATTTTTTAATTAAAGTATATTGGAGATAGATTTCTTTTTCATTAAAGAAAGTAAAAATTGGATTTCATTTCTTTGCCTTTCCTTGCCCTTTCAGCAATCTATCTCTCCCATGCTGCCGGTTCATTGAAAGCTGAATTTCCCCTTTAACTCAAGATATTTTGGAGACACTGTGAATATAACAAAAGTAACCCTATAATGTATTTACATTATACCATGTGACTGCAGCTCCCGACATCTCTTTGTTTCTCTCTGAATTCTCTTGTAGTTCTATAGACTCACACACACCCTACAGCAGGGAATGCTGGACTCGCTTTGTTGCCCACTCACTGCACTGGGGCCCATTCACACAGAGGGGAGACGGTTTCTTGCGCATTGAAATAATTAAGTTTACATGTAATTACACACAGACATTTCTCTGCATACATTTACCTTAAGGTGTCCCCCTCTAGTGGCTGCCACACTGTTTCCTACCCTCCCTCCAAAGTACTGATATAAGATCCATTATCCGGAAATCCCTTAAGCTACGAATTGTCTCCTATAGACTCTGTCATAATAAAAAAAAATAAAATAAACATTTGTAAAAGGATTTCCTTTTTCTCTGTAATAATAAAACAGTACTTTGTACTTGATCCTCAATTAAGATATAATTAGTCCTTATTGGCTTTATGTAATGTTTAAATGATTTTCTAGTAGACTTAAGGTATGAAGATCCAAATTACAGAAAGATCCTGGATAACAGGTCCCTTACCTGTAGTAGTTTGTGGAATGGCACATAGCAAGGCTGTATTCAAGCTTTCACACTTCAGTGTATCATTATTATTATTATGGATGCACAGAATCCACTATTTTGGATTTGTCCGAACCCCCGAATCCTTCGAGAAAGAGTCGGCTGAATCCGAACCCTAATTTGCATATGCTAATTACGTTTTATAATGATTTTATTAAAACTTTTTTTACCTTCTTTTGTGACAAAAAGTCATGCAATTTCCCTCTCCGTCCCTAATTTTCATATGCAAATTAGGGTTCGGATTCAGTTCAGCTGGACAGAAGGATTCGGCCGAATCCTGCTGAAAAAAGCCGAATCCTGAACCGAATCCTGGATTTGGTGCATCCCTAATTATTATTATTATTATTATTATTAATAACATGTATTTTTAACATTGCATATTGGCTATTGCCTAGGCTGCAATCCTCCCCCGTGTGATAGTTATAGGGAATGGGTTAAAGGGGCAGTTCAGTTGTTTGCCTTTGAGTTTACTTTAAGTATAATGTAGAGAGTGATATTCTGTGACAATCTGCAATTGTTTTTAATGTTTTATTATTTGTATTTATTGACTTATTTAGTTTTTTTATTCAGCAGCTCTCCATTTTGCAATTTCTGCAGTCTGGTTGCTATGGTCCAAATTCCCCTAGCAACCATGCATTGATTTGAATAATAAACTGGAACATGAACAGGAGAGGGATTAAATAGAATCTTCATCTTTAAGTCTACTAGAAAATCATGTAAACATAAAAAATAAACCCAATAGGCTGGTTCTGCTTCCAATAAGGATTAATTACATCTTAGTTGGGATCAAGTACAAGCTACTGTTTTATTATTACACAGAAAAAGGAAATCAGTTTTTTTAAATCTGGATTATTTGATCATAATGGGAGTAATTCTGAACTTTCTGCATAGTGGGTTTCCAGATAGCGGATCTCATACTTGTACAGGTATGGGACCTGTTATCCAGAATTCTCGGGACCTGGGGTTTGCCGGATAATGGTTCTTAATTTGGATCTCATACCTTAAAGGGAAACTGTCATGGGAAAACGTTTTTTTTTTTAAACACATCAGTTAATAGTGC